>OX344727.1:74615387-74949555 GCA_947034835.1 Ballota nigra
GATTACAAGTAACATACAGATTAACTACTGAATTACACAAAAAAATTAGAAGAGATGGATAGATTTCAACAGTAACTATTCAGCAGTGAAACATAATAGAAAAAACTCCTTGAGGTTAGAGTTCCATACAATATTATAATATATGTTTAATGCAATTCAGGCAGAATAAAGCTAAAACTAGCCTCACACAAATGCTATATTAGAGGCTTGATCAAAATGAGTTTGCTATCAAAAGGCAGTAGAAATTGGATCATTTAAAGACAAGAATTTATTCAGAAAATGAGTAACTATCTCTAATTTAATTATTCACTTTTACAACAACAAGAACCAAATAGGCAGAGCAACCAATTGTCAAATTCTGAAAGCCAAAAGGTGGATTAAAAGAGTTCAAATCAAGACATGTCATGTGGATGTACGCACAAGGAAGATGCAAGTTACATTGTTCATGTAGATTCTGCACATGTTCCTTTTGACGTCTATAGTAACAAATGACACTTATTGTGTAAACAATACTTAATTCTTACAAATCTGGGTTAAAGTCAGCAGCCTTTTTAGAAAAACACCAAGATGTATCAAGACCAAACCAGGGATTTTATGCAGCAATAATGAAGGACCGAAAGCAACCACTTTGTTGGCCTGGCATGGGGCTCAGATCATCTAAACCAGATACAACTTTGCTAACGCATCAGCTGTATCACCAAAGACCATTCATAATGAAATCGTTTGGAAGAATTATGTTAATAAAGTGACATCAACACACACATTCTTTTCGAACCAGCAACTTTTAAACATAGAGGATATTTTAAGCAACTAGAGAAGTGTAAACATGCATCTCTTTAGTATGAAGATGAGTTAATAAAGAACTTAATTTCTGTATAATTTATGCTACATTTTCTCCAGGCAAAATAGATTACTAACATTAACATTGATACTGCTTCTAAAAAATTCTATTGATTGCATTTAAACAAACAAAATGAACATTGGTTTCAGTAAATTCAGTGAGTAGACATGCTGCTTCTCAAGATATATACCAACTAATATCAGTGATATAACCCATGAAAATTTCATCCAAAACAAACTATTCAGCAACATAATAGTCAAAATTCCTTCTACATTCCAGTTTTTTCTGCATGTTGATTATCTTATGATCAGATTATATATGTGTCTCCAATAAATTCCTTCTACAACAAATATATATTGACTATATATGTGTCTCCAATAAATTGAATTATTTCTTTTGTAATTGGAAAAGGAGAAGGTGATACCAGTGGAATTGCAACCATTGGTGGTGTCGCCAAGAGCATGAATATGAAAGCTCTTTCCAGCCTCCATAATGTCGTCTCTCCTCCATTCATCATCCATGGATGCCCTGAATATTCAGCAGAAATTACATTATTATTATTATTATGAAATTAACAGAAAAACATAACAATCACTGCAAATTTCTGAAAGAAAAACAAAAATTAATCCAAAAAAGGTGGGAAAATACCCACTCAGAACTTGCTCTGCGAAGAGCCTCCTCGAGACGTCTGTACAAATCATCTTCTTTAGTAGATCTTTGGCCTCCGGCGAAACTGATTGGAAAATTTTGGTCGGAAACCTCAAATTCCCCAGGCAGAACCGCCTTAAAAGTCACCGTCGCTATAAAACAGGGGAATGCCGGCGAGCATTATGTACAAAATCACGCCAGCGCTCCAGACATCGACCTTCTCATTATATCCCCTGCCGTTCAGCACCTCCGACGATACGTAGTACGGCGTCCCCACCGCTCCGCTCATCTCCGCAACGCCGAACAGAACCACCGATCCGAAATCGGCGAGCTTCAATCTCCCTCGTGAATCAAATAAAATCTTATTCGGCTTAATATCGCAATGCACGATGCCTAACCGATGACAGAAGGCGGCGTCGAAGAGACGGCCAGTGTGCGCGAGGAAGAAATTTGTCATATCTAGGGTACGGGAAGAAAATTTATCAGAATAACTCAAAATTCTGAGTACTCTTTTAATACTTACTATTTTTTATTAATTATTTTAAAAGAATTATTATAATTAATTTTTAAAAAAGAAATAATATGAGTTTTGATAAACGATTCTGATAGGATAACGCTGAAACACAAATTACAATGAAAATCTCTTTATATTTAGATAGTAGTGACAATATTTTTTTTTATAGTAAGATATTTAATTAGAATATTTTTATACTCACACTAATACTATGCACATTGCACATTTAGTGAGTATCCTCTCACTAATTTTGCGTCATTAAAAGTAATTTTTCTTGTAGTGATACGTAAAAGTATAAAGTAATAAAAGTACTACATTTAATTTTTTAGAATGTTAGTTCAAAATACTTAAAAATGTAATTTAAAGTGTGAAAAGAGAATGAGAGAGATTTGAAAAAAAAAATAAGTATTAATGTTTAAAAGTGCTAATTCAAAATACCTAATTTGTAAAGAAATAAAAGTGCTACATTAATTTTTTAAACTGTAAATTTAAAAACCCTGATGTGAAAGAGAATGAGAGAGATTTGAAAAAAAATCTAAGTATAGAAATAAAAGTGTAATTTTAAATTTTAAAAGTGCTAATTCAAAATAATTAAATGTGTAAAAAAATAAAAGTGTTAGATTAATTTTTAAAAGTGTAAATTTAAAAACTTGATGTGAAAAGAGAATGAGAGGGGTTTGGAGAAAAATCTAAGTATAGAAACAAAAGTGCTACTTTAAATTTTAAAAGTGTTAATTCAAAATACTTAAAAGTGTAAATTCAAAGAGTTAAAAATGTAAGATTTAAATTAGTAGTCAAAATAATAGTGTACAACAATGGTCAACACACGTTGTACTTCAATTTTTTTTCTAAAACACGGATATGATTATCTACAACGGTTCTAGGACGTTGTCTTCCAATGTATTAAATACAGAATTACAACGGTTAAGTTAATTGTTGTAGTATTAGTGGTTTTCTCCTGAAAAGCGCTCATAGACAACGTACAACTACAACGGTTAACCTTAACCGTTGTATATCTGCAAAATCCTACCTGGATAGACAACGGTTACACTTTATACAACATGCATTATACCATAGACAACGATTTTTACCGAGAACCGTTGTCTTTCTGGCGTTGCAGAACATCTTTTTTCTTGTAGTGAAAAAATGTTGAATATTGCAATACAAATAAAAGAACAAACAAATGAACTTAATTGAAAGAATCAAGATAAAGTATTCTACTTTTGTACACAAACAATGGAAATCAATCTTGCTCTAACATCAATATCATTATATTTCTTCAAAAAAAAAATATCATCTTTATACAATCCAACATTTCTACTAAATTTATATCAAGCTTTTGCTATAAGAATGTGATAATTCGTATCACCAATAAACTTGGATTCATAATAAATTGAGAACAAATCTTAAGTTATAACACACTTCAATATAATATAACTCGAGTCTATTTAAGTTTTCACCTGACATTGGTATGTGCGAAGAAAACAACAGAAAGTTGAAAAACAAATTAATTTACAATTTCAGTAAGAAATAAAAAAAAAACATCCAAAGAAATATAACCCTCACCAAACAACGTTTAAATCTAGATTTATTGCATTTCACAGAAAGCTCAATTACTTCTTCAATATTTACTGGTTTTAATTTTTCCTCAAAATAATCTTTAAAATGGTGAATTTGACTTCGAGCTGAAATAGTTGGAGATAAACTTAAATTGTCTTTAAACGGTTCAATAACATTCTTCGATGTTCAAACTGAAAGTAACAGAAAAATATTATAATACAATTGAAAAAAGACAATTACATCAACTTTAATAATTACATCTGAACAAATTACTTTTCTTTTTTGGTTTCTTTCATACCTAATCCTAAATCTCTTCAACTTATAAACACTGTTGTACAATGACATTAATCATGTTCTCCACTGCTGGTTTAAAGAGGTAGGAAAATCGATATGTTTGATGGTATTGTAATTGGATGAGATTGATTTAAGAAAAAATATTTAGAGAAAAACTTAAATTGCCTATAGATAATCCAATTGAATTTTTCATTATTGTTCAAACTGAAAATAATAAAATATATAATATAATACAAAAACAAAAGTTTATTACTTTAATTAACATTAGAAAGACATAATACATATCAACAAATTAACTTGTTTTGTTGGCATCTTTCATACCAAATTCTCAATATCTTTACCTAATAATATTAGATAGTTTTGTGCAAAGACGCTAATCATTTTTCCCTGCTAGAATAGAGAGTTGAGGGAGTAAGTAGGTTTGGTAGTTGTATTGAAATTAAAGAAGATTAATGAGTGGGTATCTTTGGAGACGTGAGTGAAAGTACTATATGTTGCATAAAATTATAATTTTAAAGTAGTATATTTACTAAAAAAAACAAAAAGAGGACATTGAGTTAAGAAGTAAGTGAACATATAAAAATAGTGTTGGAAAATAACTACATTCTATAAAAAAAAAAGTTACTAATAAAAAATATCATATTTAATTTGATTAATAGTTAAAAATTTCGGCCATATTCATTTTTTTATGTATATAAAACAAAACCAATGTTACTTATTTTTTAAATCTGTAAATAATAATAAATTTTATGTTATTTTATAAGCAAAAATTAATTTTATGCTATAATCATGAAAAACATAAAGACAAAATTATAAAAACAAATGATTAAGACAAATATAACAAAAATGAGCATCTCAAATCATGAGAAAATATTTTTTTTAAGGACTATAACCTAGTGGTTGCAAATTGGGGAACATAACTTTTGAAATTGTAATTAAAGACAATATAATTTTTAAAAGTCGCAAATTGAGGTCAAACCATACCAGGTAGACCTAAATCGGACTATGCTGCATGACCGTTTTAGGCTTAAATATATATGAATTTTGGGCTAATTAGCCCGATTTGGCCTGACTAGGGGCTAAATTTCGGCCAATATAGGTTTATTATGGTTGATTGTGCCTAAATTCACAACTCTTAAAATTTACAGTCCTTAAATTGCTAGTCCTAAAGTTATTGTCCTTAAAAAATTTAAAATATTAACTCTCACCTTAAGGATTGAGTTATAGACATTATTTAATTCTTTGGGATGATATTTTATTTAGTTGGATGAAAGGGACAAAATGAGGATTGTAATTTTTCGAGTTGAAAAAATAAGAATTATAATAACACTTTTCATATAATTAGGGTTTAGATTTTAAATCCTATAATTACGATTTGATAGTCAAATCCATTAAATTAATACCGTTAAGTTAATACATTATCAAAATAGATATAAATATTTATATACAGTGCATATGAGTTTGAAATGTTACTTTAACTATCCAATTCTAGAAAATGATATTCCTATTTATTTGTTGTGTTGTTAATACCAATACAAAGTTTAAATTCTCCTTTTTCCAACAATACATCTAATAAATACTACACCCTCCGTCCCACCATTATTCGCACTTTTACTGTTTTCTCGTGTTGTAGCGAGCGAGTTTTTTATTAGTATATAAAATAATAAAGTCATTTTTAAGTTATTTTATAATAGAGGAGAGATAGATCTATCAAACCCTACCTTAAAAGTTATTTTATCATTTCAAATAATAATAATCAACTCGCTCGCTAAAACACAGAAATAAAGTTAGTGTGCAAATAATGATGGAACGGAGGGAGTAATGCTTTTTTATTTAATTATAGTTTATATGAATAAATGAGAGTATAATTGTCTTTTGATGTGAATAAAATGAGTCTGATAATAAGAGACGAATGTGGTATAGTGTATATATTTGAGAGAGTACAAAATATGTGAGATTTTTTTAAAATAAACTATTGAATAATAAATCAGTACTTTTTATATATAAATCAATACATTTTATGTTATAACTAAAAGTAAAAAATAGCCTCGTGTAGGGACTATCCTTGAAAGACTCAATCACTCTTCAATACATAGTAACACAATATGTACTTGTTGTTGGTCAAATATGTGCACATCCTAACACAAATCAACCACCATCTGAGATATTAAATACATCATCTAAGTACATAATTCTATTTTACACGAACCTCAGTCAATGACGATCACTGGTTTATGTTTGCAACTACACCTTTATCAAACAACATAGAAATGAAATATGGACAACCTACATAAAATAATAATTTTAAATATAAATACTGCAAGAAAATTTATTGATTCAATGTTAAAAATTTATTAAAATATTTTTTAAAAATAGTCATTACTTGAGATGAAAACTAAGGTTTATTGTAAACAAATTATGTTACTGCATACATGCATATATTCATATTTTAATTAATATGGAGAAGAATAAGTGTGATTCATATGAAAAAAATATGCAAGTTCAATTTTCTTTCATTTCATTAAGAGGTTTGGACCCATTATTTTCTTTCATTTCATTTTGGATTAATTGCATATAAATACACCACCTTTTTTCCAACTTTCAATTTAATCCTGAACTTCACGATTAAATTATAAAAACCCAACCTTTTAACGAATTTAAATCTGATACATGTTTTTGTGTCTCCGCTCATTTTCGACCGGTATCTGGTGACGTGTCTCGCCGAGACACGTCACCAGCTATTGGTCGGAGACGGGCGGAGACACAAAAAAGCGAGACACATCACCAGATATCGGTCGGAAATGGGCGGAGACACAAAAACATGTATCAGATTTAAATTCGTTAAAAGGTTGGGTTTTTATAATCTAATCGTGAAGTTCAGGATTAAATTGAAAGTTGGAAAAAAGGTGGTGTATTTATATGCAATTAACCCTTTCATTTTTGGATCATGTGAAGCAGTTTAACTGTGCACCTATTTTGCAGTTAATATTAAAAAAAACTAATACTTTTTAAGAACCAACTAATACTATTACATGAATAAATTTTAATGAAACAATTTATACATTATAACATACACACAAATGCAAATCAATTTCACAATAAAAGTGGTTCACACAAGACTTTTCCACAAATCATATAGCAAATAAAAAATTATTAATATTGTTATTAATAACATTGAACACTAATATAATGAGATAATATTTTGTTAGAAACTTTTTATAATATTCTAGTTTTCTTTAATCTACTCAATAATTGTAGTTATTGCCAAAACTATTTTTATTCACATTTTTTGATATAGTGGAAATATACTATCACATTACGCAATAGAACCATCAGTTGCTTAATTGGTAATCAAAATATATAATGTATAATTGGTAAATAGTAAATGGGAAAGGGTCAATTTAGCCATTAATTTTATTCATCAGGGTCAGATAGACAACTATACTTTTTTTTTTGTACACATGAACCCTTTGTCTTGTTAATTTAGATCGAATAAGCCCCTACTCATTTGAAAATGAAATGCACATACCCTTTCTGTTAGATTAGCATAGACATTGATAATTTTGAGCAAGACCAACTGCATTTTCTTACATGCGCATCTCCAATCATTTGATTAGTTTGTACATTTCTTGGTATTTTGTTGGTGATATGTTGGAATTTAATTCACTCCTCAAATATATTGATGGAAGATTTAAAATCTTTTGACAGAGGCAAAATCAAAGAATGACTATTGAAATGTTGGTAAATGGATTTCTTATTTGTAGAATTTTAATTGACGATTAAGTATGGGAGATTTTAGTTCTTACCATTTCAATCGCTTTTCGACAGATTTAGTTATTATTGCCGGTGATATTCAATTCCATCAGCGGTTGCAGCTACAGGATGAGGGCTTTCTTGGTTAATTATCTTTCCATTTAAATCCTGGATTTTCACACAAATTCATCCGATTTTAATTTTGTTTGTGATCTTAATTTTCAGATTTGGCGGCTCAATTTTCGGTTTGTTTGATTTTATTTTATATTGACATGTTTTAGTGAGGATTCTTGTGGCTTTGGTGGGTTCTTTAGTTCTGTGAAGCATCAACCATGAGAACATTAAGCAAGAGACAAACATTGTTCTCATTACAGTACTTGGGTCTTGACTTGATGAAGATTAAGCAAGATTTTCAAAAAAGGGAAATGAAGAATGTTCGGATGATTTTCTGGCAATATTAAGAGAGACATAAATAGAATTGAGGTCAAACTTGAAAAAAATGATACAAACTTATGTTAGGCTTGAAAAAAGATTTGCAACATATAATTTATACTTGATAAAGAAAACGATACAAACTTATAAATATATTTTAATCCTCAAATGATACAATTTTTCATATGGTCTACATGATTGAAAGAAGAAAAAATAAATTCAGACATATATACAATGACCAATAGGACATACTACTCAAACAAAATAAAATGCATAACATCGTGAATATCGTCCAAGTTAGATGAGAAAATACATGCTCTAGGAACTAATGATTTTGCCTGCAATAGAAATAAAAAAACAATACAAAAGGTCAACCAAACCAATGATGAATGGATGAGTAATGTAGACACATATATATAGGTAAAAAAAATTTATAACGGTTGCACATTAAAATATATAATACAAAAGAAATAAGCAATATCATCAATCATATTAAATACAATGTTAATGTAGCCATTAAAACAATTCCATAGAAAGTAGACAAAATGATCCAACGGCTAATACGAAAAGTACAAAAAACGATCAACGGTCAAGACAAAATGGAGCCAAAACTATATAAGAAAAACATGTTGCTATTATATATTTATGATTAAAATAATGAGTAGATAGGAAGAAAATTTGCTACAACTTTTAATTACCTTAATTATTATTAATTAACTAAGTAAAATTGATGATGTGGCAAGGTATCATATCAAATTGGTCTGATTTTATATCGTATTGTCTCCGCCCTCAAACACTTTGCACAGTTCACCATTCATTCCCTACAAAGATCTCTAAATTACACTTCATTCCACTAATCGTTATACACTAAAATAATTTTTTTTTCATTTACTTAAATTAATTTATAAACACTCTTAAAATAATATTTTATCCATTTAAATAATACAAGTCAACTCTCATATAAAAATCTAAGAAAAGTCAATTGTGAAGGGTGTTTTGGGACGGAGGTAGTATCTCAACGGTACTTGTTGTCAATGACTAAATTGCCCCTTTAATATTTAAATAGCACCCACCGCAATTTCTTTTATTTTCTTCTCGATCATCATCTTCTTCTCCCCTTTCTGGAGATTTGTGAGATTTAAATCGAAATGGTAGGGTTTTCAATGGAGAATCGCCCCCTTTGAATTTAGGGCCCCACTATATACCCCTCCATACTTATTAGACGCCCCTACCCAATTTATATTTTATTATATTACACTTATTAAATGACTCTTATGCTCTTATCATTTAAAAAACAAAATACTACATTTTTTAATACACCCACCAAGAAACTCAAGAGTCACGATCAAACACAAGAAAGATACAGAAGAGTTGGAGTCATCGCGGCAACACCGGCGTTGAAAACCTTCTTGTGGTTGTTGTTGGAGTTATACGTGAAAGTATGCTTTTACTTTGTGTAACTCATGTATTAAACACTTATTTATGAGAATAAATTTTTTATCACTATTGCTTTGAATATGAATGAATGATAAATATTTATTGCAAACCGTTCAATATATAGTATGTGTTACATTGTAGTTAATGTGGTGATACCAGATCACGGAAGATCACATTAACGGTTCCTTATAACTAAACGTACAAATTCACGACCTAAGTGGAATTGAACAATCCGCCGTGAATGGTCAATGTGTAGTTCTCAAATTAGCCTGTTTTGACCAAGAGGTTGCACTAGCACATTTTGTATGTGTTGAAGAGGACCTACAGCGAGGATAAATTCTTATGTTCTGAAAGGTGAAGAATTGGACCTCAGTGGTTATTGATTTCTTAATCTTCATTACTTAAATAGGACCGTGTGTGGTTAATAGTTATTGCTTTGATACATGTCGGGTGAGAATCATCGTGACTTCGAACCTTGTGTTTTGGGCAGTAATATTAATCATATGACGGTTGCCTAGATTTAATACGGAGAAACGTGTGCGAGTACAGCTTGTGTGATTTGTCCCCTTGGTGGGCTCAGAAGGTTTATCATACCAAATCTTGCAAGCGGATATTAATTTTCCACTACGGATAATAATGTTGAGCTGTCTTTACTCCAAGGCACAAGAAGTTAATTAATTTAGAGTTATTCAGAAGCTCAATTAATTAATTGACTAAATAATCTTAAACACGGGAAATAATAACCGGGAGCCCATATTATCGTAATATGGATTAAGATGGATAGTGCAATATTAATTTGATAGTGATATTAATGGGCTGAATAATATTGGGTCTCAATATTGAAATTCAGAAGCCCATTGGAGGTTCAATCTTAATTCTCCTATATGTCCCTCAAGTAGCCTAATAAGTAGCTCAATAATAATAAGGTGATTAAAATAAAATAAAATATAATTGCTGATTTTTTCTTAATATTTTCGAAAATTGATGATAGGAGAGAGAAAAGATTTTGTTGATTTTCTTGGAAAGATATTATGTAAGATATGTATTCTTGGAATACAAGATTATCTCATAAATTCAAGAAGATCCAAATCTTGTATTTTCTCATCTATTATTTTCGAAATTATCATATAATAAAGATGATGAAATTTTTGTAGAATATGTTATTATGGAGAAAAGAATATATGAGATATATTCAAGATCTCTTTGAGATCAAAAAAGATTTTTTTTTCCTCCATATTCCTAGGCTAAATTTCGACCCCCTCACTATTATATATAGGAGATGAATATTTCATCTCCAGTTTACAGTTCTATGAGTTGGAAAAATCGAGAGCAATAAATATTTTCTTCCTCCTTTAGTTTATTAAATTATTCGTGAGCGCTTCCCACCGGCGAACGAATAAGGCGAAGAGGGAATACTTGAGAAGACTTTTACGGTTTATAGGATCGTTTCACTTGTCCTAGTCTTCTCGTTGGACGTCGCTTCAAGATGTACGTATTCATGTAAAATTCCTAGTTATTCCGCCGTAAAATTTACGTGATTATATTCATGTGCATGAATTATTTATTGTTGGATTAATTATTATTTAAATTAATTTATGATTAATTCATGCTAGTAATAATTGTATTTAAACTCGTATTTAAATTTCATTCCGAATAGATCCGGACACTCCGATTTCCCCAACAGTTGCACCACCATTTTATCATCCTTACGGCGGTGCTGCAACATTAAAAGTTCGATGATAAGTGTGTTATTATTATTCCTGCACTTTTTGGAAAAAAAAATCCCGACACTGATTTTTTGAAACTGATTTTTTGAAAAATTGTTAGGGTTTCGGCAAAAACTTGTCGAAATGTGGTTAGAGTTTCGACATAATCTTGTCGAAACAGAGGTTTTCGAAAATAATTTGCCGAAATATTTGTCATTTTCGGCAAGTTTTTTTCGAAACTCTAACAATTTTTTGAAAAACCAGGTTTGAAAATTTTAAGCAATTTTTTTCGGAACCATTGTTTGTCCAAATTTCATCATTGTCACAGCGGTTCACCACACCTTGGTCGACGCTTCATAGGTAAAGGCGGCATTCGTGAGGCCTATAGTCGTAGCATCTGGGGTCGTGCCATTCGCGAGGCCGCTAACGATCATGGTGTTTATGAGGCCATTGACAATCTCGACGGCAGGACTGTGTCGTTGCGTGAAAGAAGTGGGAAAGGGGCAAGGAAAAATGTAGAACGGGGGGAAGGAATTTTTGTGGGTGTATCAAAATATTGATATAATATTAGAGGTAAGGGTAATGTACGTATATTATGAGGGGTGTATCTAATAATTATTTAAAATATGGTGGGTATATTAAGTGGGTGGGGGTATCAAATAAATATATTGGGGTATATAGTCGGAACCTTGAATTTATCTTGTTTGTTCAAATATCGTTATTCTTCAATCATATCTGGGCCGATTGGACAAATAATTAGTCTGGGCAGACTATTAACAAGGGCAACCAAATTGGATTTTATTTACATCATATGTTAGGCTTGGTAAATGAGAGGGTCAAGGTTATATATAGTCCTATTTTTTGTTAATACATTCTACTAAAAAAATATTCGAAAAAAAAATGAAAATTTGAAAATGCAAAAAAAAAAAAAAAAAACACTAAACATATGAATTTTCGGAAAAAAAATTCCAAAAATTGTTACATTTTTTGGTGTAAACATATTAAATTTGCACACAATTAAAAGGCGGCACATGAAAATTACGTCTTAAGCAGTGATGTAAATGGCGGCCGTCGAGGCCGCCTAGGCGCTTGTCAGCACCTACCATCGACGATTAATGCAAAGTTGTTGTATTTGGCGGAAACTGCGTTTGGCGGCGCCTAGGCGGTCTCGGCGGCGCCTAGTCGGTCTCGGCGGTAGGCGATGCCTAGGGTTTTTTTTTTTCAATTTTTAATAACTTTAAATGTTATATAATTAAAAAAAGGAAAATTAAAAGGAAAATAACAAGTTGCACATATGTGGATTGTGAATGTGGTAGTTTATTAATTTGGACATTTAGTTGGAGATGTGTTTAATATTACTTAATTACTTTAATTATTAAGTTGGATAATAAACAAATTAAGTTGGAAATATGGAACTTTATTACTTTGATAAACATTAAACAAAATATATTTAATAATAAAAAAAGAAAAAAAAAAACCTCGGCGGCCTCGGCGCTTGGCGGCCATATACCGCCTGCCGATCGCCAAACGCCATCTGCACCCTTGGTCTTAAGTATCAATTAAAATTATTATTTATTTATTGAGATTTGTATACATTTAATCATTAAATAAGTAAAGTAATTAATTAATTGATACAAATTAAATTGTGTCTCTAAAGTCCAGTACATTCAATTAGACCTCTAAAGCCTAATTAAATCAATTGGATCTCTAAAGTCCTATATATTCAATTGGGCATCTAAAGCCTAATTAAGTCAAATTGGACCTCTAAAGTCCAATAAATAAAATTGGGCCTCTAAAGTCCAATAAATTTGATCAAGCAGGCCTCCTAAAGCCCAGCTAGTCAAATCATATCTTTTGCAAATCTTTAAAGTTTATCAAGAAAAGTCAAATATATGAAAGACTGATAAATCTTTCCGGATAAGCTCAAATATTACTCCGGCCCATAAAATCTAGCCCGTAAAATCTAGAATTCTACACCTATAAATAGGGGTCACATTCTAGTCATTCCACACGTTCAAAAGACATCGACAGTCAGAAAATTCAAGAGCTCAGAATTCTTGAAGATTCAACGGTGTTCTTCGCGACTTCAACAGTGTTCGTCATCAACATCGGTGTTCGATCCGAGATCATGGTGTTCAACCTCTCTGGTCACGTTTCTCCTACGAAGCTCTCCAAGATCTTCATCAACATCGGCGTCTGATCCGGGATCATGGTGCTAAGCTCCTCCGATCAACGTTATTCAACATCAACTTCTTCGTGGACTCAACGACTCTGCGTCTACCTCCACCGATCAATATTCTTCAACATCAACTTTTTCGTGGACTCAACGACCCATCGAAACACGGCTCGACACCCTAGAATTAATTTCATCATCATCAGACAAAATTCGGTTACGGACCAGTCTCCGAAAAAATTCGGAATCAAGTCAAAGTCAAAAGAGAAGAATTAGAGGACCGAATCTAGAGTTTAGAACCCGCACAAATTTTTCGGCTTCATCCGAAAGAAATTTAAATTGTAAACATTTTTCGTGTTATTATATATAATAAATTCACGAAATCAGCTGTTACATTCGAAATTTTTTTCCAAATATTTTTTTAACTGGAGTGTATTAACAAAATATGGAACTGTATTTAACCTGGACCAATAAGAAAAATGGCCGGCCCGTATTCCTTTCCATTATGTCTTGGGCATTTTATCATCAGACTAGGGCCCTGATTATTTGTCCCCCAACTTAATTTTTAAATAATAATAATGTGAATACATAAAAGTAATAATAAATATGCATAATAGTGTTATTTAAAGAAATTGAGTTCACGTGAAATTCACACGAATTTTTATCATATAAATTTTAAGAAAGGACTTTTTTTTTTTTTTTTTTATCTTAGCTTAAATTTTAATTAATATGACAGAATAAATCTAACGTGAAAACATAATGTTTTTAGACTATTTACGGTCATCATCTCATCAATCAATTGTAGAATAGTTTATCGTAACAAAATTTAGAATTTATTTCACCAATCAACATATTACTCAAATCAAATTTTATCTTATGCAAACGAGCTCAAATACTACACATGTATTTGCAAATTTGATTAAGAGTTTCTTAAGTTAAAAGCTATAATGAATGAACACAAAAAAATAAAAAAATAATAATAATAATTAAAAAAAGGGAAAATTGGCAAAAATGCTCCGTATGTTGGCGGTATTGATAAAAATGCCCTTTATGTTTTCAACTTTATGATAATGTCCATTATGTTTTCAAAATTAGGCAAAAATGCCCCGTAACCGGCTACAATAGGTTTCTAACCGGTTTCGTTGATAAGGGAATTTTGAAAAGGAAAAGAAAAAATCGATAATAAAATGTCATGTCAGCGAAAACCGGTTAGAAACGTATTATAGCCGGTTACGGGGCATTTTTGTCTAATTTTGAAAACATAATGGGCATTATCATAAAGTTGAAAACATAAAGAGCATTTTTACCGATATCGCCAATTACGAGGCATTTTTGCCAATTTTCCCTTAAAAAAAATTATATTGCGTTTAAAGAATTTGCAAGCACCACCTACAACTATACCCGATTACATATAAATTACTTTTAGGATGGCAATATTGGCCAGCTTTGTGGGTAACCGCCCTGTCCTGAAGCATTTGGGACATGTTGGATCAACCCTGTTTTGAGTATGGGTTGGATCAGCCCTGTCCTGTTTTGAGAATGGGTCGGGCCTGGATTTTATGTTGGGGCCCGTGGTATCCGCCATGTCCTGGCCCGCCCCGCACATATATACATATTAATATTAATGTATATATATATTAATATATAATTAAATAGATATATTAACATGTTATATGTGTATATTTTAGTACAACAAAAATAGACTAAGGGAATCGAACTTGATATTTCATCTTTTATTTTTTAATTATTTTTTAAATTTATTTTAGCATCTAATTGTGTCAATATTAATTCCTAGTTTTGTATAGTAGATCAAATTATTATCTCTGATATGTCTTTAATCTATGATTTTATCTAGTGATGTTAAACGGACTAGCCCTAACCCTATAGGGCCGACCCTAATGGGCTTCGGGTTAAGCGGGTTAGGGTCTTATCCGGTTCACTCTTAACGGGCTTCTAATAATTAAGACCTAACCCTAACCCTAGCGAGTCTCGGGTTAAATGGGCCACAAACGAGTTATGTCGAAAAAAAAAATCAACACAAAATTTAAAATAGTGGCAATAAAATATTAATGAATTTAAACATTGTTCATAAATTCATTAAAATTACATAAAAACAATTCAACATAATTATAAAAGTTCAAACATCAATACTTAAAAAGAACAAAACTATATTAAAACTTATTATATATATATATATATATATATATATATATATATATATATATTCAAACATAAAGAAAAATGTGAGTATATTAATACTTTAAAAAAATATAAAACTATATTAACATTTATTTTATATATATATATATATATATATATAATTAAAAAAAATATAAATATATATATAACCCGGGCTGGCAGGCTAGCCCGGTTAACCGGCGGGCTAGCCCGTTTGGCCCGTGGGCTAATAGGGTCGGGCCAAAAAGGCCCAGATTTAAACGGGCCTCTTAAACCATGTCATAACCCTGCATTTTTTTAGGGTTAAATAGGCCAGCCCGTTTAGCCCTGATTAGGCGTAAAATTGTGATGTTTTGTAGTCCGTTTAGTCTATATTTTGAGTGTTTTTTATGAGTATTTAGAGTCATTTGAGTAACATTTTCATAAACTCATCAATTTGTTTCTTTAGTGTTCAATGTTCATAGTTGGAAAGAGGGCGAAAAGAGGAGTTCGTAGGACTTTGAATCGACCTAAGGCCCAGGTCGAGCGCCCTGAGCGGATTTTGCCCTGTTTTCACCCCGAATCATATAAATACCCGTTTCAAGCCTATTTTTACACATCTACACATATTTACACTCATTTTTCGAAGGGGAAGAGCTTGAGAACGTTATTTTTAGAGTTTGGCAAGGATTTCAAGCTTGTAATCGAGGTTTTTATCACACGGATTCGTTAGAACAATTAATACTTTGCACGGTTTTGATTTCTCTTTTCGTTTCTTGAATTCTTTGATACTTAGACCTTAATTTCAGATTTTAGAGATTATTTTCCAGATTTTATTCAATTGCTTTCATAGATAGTTTATGTTCTTGAATTTCTTAATTTCGTTCATACTTTCAATTATGTTTATGATCGTTAATTTCGTTATTGTTTTTATTCTTGAAACCACCATGTTAGGCTAAAACCCTTGTATGCTTAGGATAGGATGAACTCGTAGAATTAGGATGTTGGTACATAATTAGGATAATTTGTGATGTATAGTTTTAGTTCTCTTAATTATTGAATATTTTTAATAAACCCTAAAATTATCTTGGAATTGAGTACGAAAATTGTTAGAGAGAAGACGACCTTATCATTCTTTAAAAACTAGTAGGCTTAAGGAAAGGGGTTTTGAAGGGGTTTATAATCTACCGGTTTATCTAGGGAGGACGACCGCATCACCTTAGTTAAATAAGGTTCTCATTAATTAAGCACAATCCATATAACTTGGTTAGTGGACTTGTGAAGTAGGTTGATTTGACGAAGTATTAGTGTTAACTCTTGAGCTTTTAGTCTTTCAATCTGGTGTTAGATTAGGGAAGTTGATTGCCTAGTTTTAGTACACTTAGGTTTAATACTTGCACATCACGGTTATTTTAGTTATTGTACCAACTCCGTTAGTATACGTAGGGATTCCTATCCTGAGCATCATCATCTCATATTTTATTAAAACCTTAGTCATTCGTTTAATTTCATTTCTTGCATTAATAGTGGTAGAATATAGAGTAGTTTAATACAATCATTAAATCCATACATCCATTCATATTAACTACGACACGTAGATCTCCAGGGCTCTATTTGCATACATACATTTCCTTGGGTTCGATACTACTTGGTCCCTATACTTGCCAACACTACAAGGATCTCATACTCTTGTGGGGTAACTACTAGTATAGCTAGTACATTGCATTCAAGTCAAGCCTGACCCAGATTAACATCTCTAATTTTATCATATGGTAGAGCCTAATTTTATCATGATATAGGTATTGTAGTAGACAATCAATTTTTTTGAAAATAAATTAGGTAACAAAAAAAAAGCAAAAATGTGTAAACGGATCGGGTCGGCCCAGACCCACACGGTGCAGGTCACGGGGCGGCTATTCAGGGACCGTGTGGGGCGCGAGACGGGTCTGTGGAAAGGAAAATAGAAATGGAGCAGGTCTGGATAATTGACTACCCGCCCCAACCTGGCCCATTACTTAGGGGTGTAGGTGGATGGAGCACATCCGGATGGAGAAAAAAAATGGATGAAGCAAATCCTGTGAATAGTAAATTTGTGTTTACTTTGTATTGGATGTGGTAGTGGTGGATGGAGTTTTATGTCAAATCAATACTTTTGGGTAGTGATGATGTATTATTTTATTATTGTTAGTTAGTGGAATAATGATTAGGTGTAAGAAAAGTAGGAGATAGAATGATTATGTGTAAGAAAAGTAAGAAAAATGATGACAAGGTGTAAGAAGAGTAGGAGAGAGGGTGGATTGGTGTAAGAAAAAGTTGTGATGTGATAGTTTTAGGGGTGTAGGTGTATGATAGGGGTGAATGTGTATTTAGATGGAAGATGTGATGTGCAAATCCAAAAAGTGTCTGGGATGGGGGAAAATCCTTCCCCCATCCGGATGGACCCAGCCGTAAGTAAATACCCCCTAATTACTTTAGAGTATTTGTAAGTAGAGTGGATTATTTTTTTGAAAAAAAAAATGTAATTCTATATTGTTTACAAATTACAATCACTAAATTTAGCAACTTAGAATCAATTTTGTAGAAGCAGCAAAAACCTGCTTATGGATTTTAATAATTGATTTTTAGTGGGTCCATGAATTATTGATTTTTTTTCATCACTACTATTTTTAAAATCTCTTTATTTCAAATTATTCCTCAATTTTGATTTTACTACAAAAATCACTTAAAATCACTTCTAATTTAGCAGTAGTGTTTCAAAATATACCATAAGTTTCTTATACATCAGGTGCACTGTGCAACTTAAATGCATTTTTTAAAAGTTATCCTTGTTATTACTTAAAAGCAAGGATGAAAAAATTGCAATCGCAAGTAATATCGCAACTTTAAATTTATGGAAATATCGATGGATATATTGATATCGCAAATTTTTTGTAAAAATGACGGAAACTCTATTAAAATCTTGGAAATTTAACATGAAATCTTAGGGAGTATTATAATATGATATTATGCATATTTTTCATTTAAAATCATTATAAAATTACATGTTTAAAGTAAGAACATAGATAATAGACTATATAAATATTGTCTAATGTAAAACCATTAACAATATAAAATAAGATATAATATAAAATATAATGCATAATACAATACAAGATGACGAATATTACATGATACAATACAATTAATATCAAGATGATGGCCTATGGGGTTCAAATATAGAGGATGGAATGTCATCGTTGTCCAAATAATGTTGATACCAACTCATCACATTGGAGTAATCCTGGATAAAGGGTATTAGTTGATGACATATTAGTTATTTTTACTAAAGGGTGCTAGTTTTGGAGGGTATTTGTTGTTTCCACTGAAGGGTATGAAGAATATTAATTATTTAACTAAAGGATATCAATTGGTTACACTAAAGAATATTAATTAATTGCACTAAAAAGTATTGCAAAGTGATTCATGTATGGACCAATTTCATTATATACATACTCACTTTAATGTTAGACCAACTTAGAAAAACAATAAACATATAAACATATAAACACATAAAAACAATAAACATAAAAAATTTGCGATATATCAGCGATATTTCCTGATTCACGTTCATTTTTGTAATACAAGTGAACCGATATCGACACCGATATCGATAATTTGCGATATATCCACGATACGTTGTAAAAAATATATTGCATCTCAATATCCGTATCTCAATCTCAAAATTTGCGATATATCCGCGATATATCGCGATATTTTCATCCTTGCTTAAAAATCAATTTAAAGTAGAGTAAGTTTCACTATAAACAATGCTAATTTTTCAATAATAATGGGATAACTTTTCAAAATTGCACTTGAACTGAATGGTTCATGTGGTGCACACAAGACTAAGCCATTAATTTAATTGCATGTTAATGATAACTATTTGGCCATATTTAAATGAGGATAAAGTATTATATAAACTAGTTGCACGAATCTTTGATTCATGCAGCTAGATTTGGTCCGATCCAACTACCTCATTTTGGATCTTTAAGAATATTACTCCCTCCGTCTAAATTTCAATTGCTCCCTTATTTTAAAGGTTCGTTCCAATTTCGATTGTCCCTTTCTATAAATAGTCAATTTTTTTTAATTAAAATATCATCAAAAGCAACTTTATTCTTTTTTATTTACTGTTACTAAAAAGTTATTTTATCACTATAAATACTACTCCCTCCGATTCATTTTTTATTATCTGTATTACCATAAAAGGAAGGTTTATTTTTGTTTTCCACTTACCTAAAATAGCAAAAAGCAAACACTACCCCTTTTAACTTACCCCTTAAAAATATCATTTATTTACACTTATGTCACTACTTTATCAACTTTATACCCAAAAATACTAATAAACAACTCTTATATCTTTTAAAAATCTACTGTATACCCACAAATATTAATAAACAACTCATTTATTAAAACTCCTGTCACTTTGAAAGTGGAAAACAAAAATGAATCGAAGGGAGTAATAAATATTTTCACATTAAAACTCGCGTTAAAAGCAAATGGGAAATCGAAATTGGTACAAGGGGAGTAATACATTTTTAAGTTGATTTTCTTTTCTATGTTCTAGCTTTCTTTCATTTGTTCTCTTCAACTCTTTTCTTTGTTTCTCTCCTTTCTTTTTGTAGATTTTCACTTCTTTTTTTTTTTTAATAAAATTTCTGTTTTCCTTTTTAATTTTCACAAGTTTCTATTTATTTCAAGGATAAATTGATGGAGGAAAACACCTATATTTTAAGGTGGCGATTCTCAACTTCCCATGTTCTTAGCAATCCTATTTGAGCAATGATGGTGGTAGAAATGGATAATTTTCAGACAGAGGTGGAAAGAGGATTGCTTACGAAGTCTTGACGACATAGCTTCTTTTACAAAAAAATTAGATAAACTTATTTAAAATATCTTATAAGCTTTAACATCTTGTTAGTTATTTTAAAAATTTATAAGATATAATTTTTAATTAGCTTATAAATTATTAAAATATTTGACAAATACAACTTACAAAATTTTTGAAATTTTATAATAAATATTATTTTTATTTTAAAATAAAATAAAATAATTTTAATTTTAATTTTAATTTTAATTTTATTTTTTATGTTGAAGTAGATGTGAATAGGGGCGGGAGAAGGATAGGGTGGTTCCAGGGTGGGGTGAGTGGTTGAGATGGAAGCGGTTAGAAAAATAAATTGAAAATTTTCAACTTACTTTTTTATAACTTATTAAACATTTTATTTCCAACTATCATAATATTATGTGTTACATAAGTAGAGACGTTAAACAAATCATTATAGACTATGAAATAAAATTATGGATTAGTAATTTTAAAGTTAAGGCTTAATTGTAATTTAAATTACGACCTTTTTTAAAATTACATTTAAATTAAACTTTTAGATTTTGTTTAAAAAAAACTTCAATTTAAATTCTTTTGACAATTTAAACTTACGGGCAGATTTGTCTCTGCCCGAAGTTGACATGACGTTTATGTGGCAAGGACTAAAACGGCGTCGTTTTACTAATATAAAAAACAAGCTCTTAATTCCTGAAACGACGTCGTATTCATTACAACATCGTTTTCTCTCTAAGTAAATGATTGGGATCTTTTCGTATCCTAAATCATATTATTTTCCCTTACCTTAGTTGCTTTTTTATTTCACAGCCGATTTGAGGGAGAGAAAGATACGATCTGATTCTTCTATCTCAAAGGCGATATGAAATTTTCTATGAATATTTTGAGTGAGATTTTTCTTTGAGTATTCTTTGGATGATTTTAAGCGATATTCCCCGAATGTTTTTAATCATTAAGCTCTAATAGTTTGGTTGTTCACAGTGTGAAAAGAAATGGCAACACTGTAATTATCTGGAATTATTAGAATTTAATTCTAACTTTTTGTCATGTAATTTTTAAGTTCTTTTTCAACATATTTTATTTTTGTTGCCACATAAATTATGTTTTCTTAGTCTTTGCCACGTTGATGTCATGTTCGTTTCGGGTAGAGGCAAATCTGTCTGTAAGTTTAAATTACCAAAAGAAATTAAGTTGAAGCTTTTTTCACTAAAATTAAAAAATTTAGCTTAAAATGCAATTTAAAAAAGTCGTGATTTAAATTGCAATTAGACCTAAAATTAAATTATTAAGTTATTAATACAAATGATGATTCATTTAAATTAACAAGTAAATAGTTATTAGCAATATAAGTATATTACTAATAAATTGCTAATTGTATCCAATGATATCGACCAAACATGGAAAATTTTCAAAAATCAAATTTATTTTTTAATCTATCTTCTTCTATAATATATACCATACTAAAGAAAAAAACCTATTAATATTCAAAACTAAGTCCTTGATGTTTTCCCGGACTTTATAAAATCAATCTTCAAATTTTACAAATCTAAATTTGGTCTTAACAATTTTGAGATTTAATTTTACAAAATTGATGGACATTTGATTCACGTCAGATCTAACCCTATTTATTAGTAACATATAGTATTAAATAAAACGTCTCCCCACAAATTCATCTTTCTAACAATTTTATCTAAATTTATTCAACAAGATGATGAACCTAAACCTATTCAACATTTCTTTTTTATAATCCTTTAAAAAAAAAACATTTCTTTTCTATAATACATCAAAGAAGAAATATCAATTCATTATATTAGATGGACCTATCGAGAAAAAGTAACCATTGTTGTAAAATAAAAAGTGCAAAATAGGAACACTTGTTTACCTAGTTCGTCAATAATGACTACGTCTAGAGACGTACAAAGTCAGAAATTTTTCACTATATTTTGTTGTGTGTATACAATACTGAGTATATGGATATATTTATAATATCAAAACCCTAATCAAAACCCTAAAGTCTATTTAGGTTACTTGACCCATAAGTAATGTCCACACCAAATCATCTGAATTTGGCATATCAAATCTTCTGGATTTACAACACTCCCCCTTGGCCATTACGACGCGACATGTATGTCTCTTCAGAAAACTCCACATGCTAGGTGGCTAGAAAAATGTTTAGCTAGGGAGGAGTGCAACTATTTATCTTCCGAATCTAATATTCAGGATTATTTCGAGGTTGCTACTTCCCCTGAAGACAACAACCTTTTAAGTTTTTGCATCCCGATACCATAAATATATTTTTCAAAAGTAGAGGTAGGTAGGGACTTAGTGAACAGATTTGCTAGATTGTCACTAGATCGTACCTATTGTATGGTAATCACGTCACTCTTCTAGAGTTTGTATGGGTATAAATTTTTTGGTGAAATATGTTTCGTCAAGTTTTCCTTAACGTACCCATCACTCATTTGTGCAATGCATATTGAGTTGTCTTCAAATATAATAATATGGGATGTATCATTTTTAGCAGTACTAAACGAATCACCAATGTGTTTTTCCAATGATCTCAATCAAACACATTCTCGTGAAGCTTCAAACAAAGCTATTATCTTTGTGTGGTTTGAAGATGTGGTAATCATAGTTTGTTTAACTGATCTCCATGAGATTGCAGTACCACCACAGAGAAAAACGTAATCAGTCTGAGATATGACATTGTGGGGATTAGACAAATAGCCAGCATCTGCATAACCTACCAAGGCTCTATTTTGGTCTCTAGAGTAAAACAATTCAAAATCTTGAGATTCTTGGAGATACCGTACATAGAATGTGCTTAACACCATTCCAATTTCTCCTTGTAGGAGAAGCGTTGTATCTCGCAAGCAAATTAACTGCAAATGCAATATCCGGTCTAGTGCAGTTTGCGAGATAAAGCAATGCACCAACTGTTGAGTTTTAGAGGCACGTAAACACGTAAACATGCACAACGGAAAATAACGTTCACCAACAACGAACAATTTAATTACATAATTTAATATTATATATCTTTAAACAAGAAATCTTACAGCGCTTCGTACGCGGAATCCTCAACTATGGTATCCACGCAACAACTATTCACCGATCCGCATCGAGGTGCCAGTGTTGAATCTCGAGACGAACTTGGTAGAAAAACTCGAACTAGAGATTTTATGGAGAAATTATATTTCTTGTGTGTTTAGGAATTCCCATGTGACACATATTTATAGGGATAAACTTAGCTTAATTCTTAAACAAGATATCGGGCATAGCCCGTAAATATAATCTCTACGGATTATATTTACCCAGATATGTTCCTACGAATAATATATTTCCATATCTATTATTCTTGTATAATAATATACCAAATATTATTATTGGGATTTCATATTTAATTAAATCTAATTTAATTAAATAATAATAATTAATTCCAAATATAATTATTATTATATTCTCCATAAATTAAATGTTATATCTAATATAATACTTAATCAACCAACTATAATCGGTGAACTGTCATTGCTTGTTGTGTGACTCATAGGCCCTCGTATATTGAGCGATTAGTCAAATTAACGGTCTTAATTGAACCCTAGACAATAAATCAGACATTCTCAATATACGAGGTACGTTGCGAGGAAATCTGCAACCACCTGTAATATGTGGGCTATTGTGATATCTTTCTTTCATTCGCGAATACTCGATTAAGCCTTGAACATGATGAAGTGTCTATTCAAATAACTTAATCATTTTATCTTGAATCACTAATTGATCGCTCGCGTCGCACTTGGCTACAAGGTCCAAGTCGACTTGCATTGGCCGATGTCTTAGATCCAATTATGATGAGAAGACGAGTATTCTCTCTTATATTCACACTGAGGAATGAATCTCATTCTTGACTCAACTACCACGCACATGCACTTCGTGATGAACCCAATCTATGTCATATCTACCCTTGGAGGGTGTAAGCGTCGGTCATGGTCAAAGTTCATTATTCCGCACATGTCATGCGTATTGACCTCAAGTCAGAGGAGTATCACATTGCTCCCACTAACCGAGACACCTGTAGACACATTATGTGGAATTACATCAAACGGTTTCTCAGATGGGTATACTGATTAGGCGTGAAATTGTCATGATTCGTCGTTTGAAATACCCTAGTTTTGGTCGATTTTGTCGAGTATTTAGAGTCAATTGAGCATTATTTATATACATTGATGAATTTGTCTCTTTGATGCTCATAGGTGAATCGAGAACAAAAAATGGAGTTCGTAGGACTTTGAATCGACTCAAACAGATGCCTGGATGAGAAGATATCGAAGAAATACGATTGGTATTAGTGTGGAAGAAGAAAAGTGTTACTTTGGGAAATTATGGAGTCACTCGAGTGGCTCAGGTCGAGCACGTGCTCGAGCGCTAAAAACATACAGAAGAATTCTCACGCTCGAGCGTGTTGCTCGAGCGCCCCAAAATTCCAGCATTCGACCAGCTCAAGCAGAGGCGCTCGAGCGATTGCACCATTCGAGGTACACTGCTCGAGCGCCACCGCTCGAGCATGTGTGCTCGAGCGCTTCCAACTTTTATGCTTCCGGATGCATTTTTCGGCCCACGAGTTCCCGATTCGGCCCAAGGCTTATACATACTCGTCCCGAGCTCATTTTTACAGACACCACGACAGACCACCACTTACCACTTGATAGATTATTATTTTTAGAGTTCATTTTTTTAGAGAAAGAGAAGAGTAAGCTTTACTTTATGTTTAATCGAGGTTTTAGTACGGATTCTTAGTTTATTTTCGTTTCTTAGTTTCTTTTCATTAGTTTGATTACGTAAAACACTTTAAACTTCGTTTTTATTAATTAAATTTAAGTTCTTTGCAAGTATTTCTTTAAACCCTAGTTTATGTTTGATCTTTTATTTGTTCTAATCATCATGTTTATGTTCGTCACTTCTTCTATTGCTTTTATTATTGTCAAAACCATGTCTAGCTAAAACCCTTGCATGCTTAAGGTAGGATGAACTCGTAGAAGTAGGTCGTGGGTACGTAATTAGGGTAATTCGTGACGTTAGGTTTTAATTCTCTGAATTAATGAATTCTTAAAATCAATCTTAACTTTATTCTTGAATTTCGTTCGAAAAGTGTTAGAGAGAGGACGATCTTATCACTCTTTATCAATTAGTAGACTTAGTGAGAGGGTTTAGAAAGGGTTAATTAATCTACCGGTTTATCTAAGGAGGACGGCCGCATCACCTTAGTTTAAATTAGGGTCTCGTTAATTAAGTATTATCTATTAACTTGTTCGTAGATTAGTGAAGTCGATTGTTAGGATAAAGTATTAGGGTTTTGAATCTTGAGCTTTCGTCTTGCAATCTTTTACTTAGGTTATTTCTTGCGCGTCACGATTATCTTGATTATGTACCTTCACCGTTAGTATACGTAGGGATTCCTATCCTGAGCATCACCATCACTTATTTGAATACAAATCTTTGTTAATTCTTTTCTTTCGTTATTTAGTTTAATTAGTTTAATTTAGTTTAGAATTAATTCTTCAAAAATCCAAAAACATACATTCATATTAGCTACGACGCGTAGATCTTCAGGGATCTATTCGCATACATACCTTCCCTTGGGTTCGATAATACTTGGTCCCTATACTTGCTCATACTACAGTGAACCCGTACTCTTGCGGGGAAACTACTAGTAGAAAGCTAGTATTTTCGATTCAAGTCAATGGCGCCGTTGCCGGGGATGGCGATGTATGTTCATTGAGTAGGACTTGGAGATAGTTTAGTAGTTAGTAGTGAGTGTTTTTATTTTGAGTTTAGTATTTCTCTATTGTAGTCTGGTGCGTTTGATCTTTCTTGTTGAGTACTCAGGTATATGAAACATGCTCAAAGGGAGAAACGAGCGAAGATCGAACAAGGTTAGACCCTGAGACTATAGCCAGAAGGAATTGAGCCTTCCAGAGAAGGATGAATACCGCAGGAGGTGATGATAGGAATTTGGATTTAGGCGGGGATTTGGGTCTTGAGACAGAAGGGCTTAATCAGAATGTGAAGAGGGTTGAGGGAACTGAGGGAGTCAATAGTCCAAAGTTGGCACCCCAAGGGGAAGGCATAAATCAAATCCCTCTTAACCAAAATAACCACGCCCCAAACCAAAACCAAAACAACCCTTTTAATAATCCTGTCTACCAACAAAACAACCACCATATCCACCATACCCGTACCCTCCACCTCCTGTTTACAACCCACCACCAGTCTATCACCCACCACCAGCCCAACAAGTACCCGTACCACCGGCTAATCCTCAGCACGTTCCTCAGAACGCCGATCAGAACATGGCTATTCGAGAAAGGTTTGCAGCGCAACCACAACAGTACTATGATGGAGTGGCATTACCCCCCTGTAGAGGCAAATAACTTCTCGATTTCCCCAGGAATTCTTAAGCTGCTTACCGAGAATTAATTCAAGGGGGAGATTGGGAAAGAGAATCCTCATACTCATTTGAGGAGTTTCCTGATGATCGCATCCACATTTAATTATAATGGCATGTCTGAAGATGCCAAGAGGCTAAGGCTTTTTTCATTCTCTTTGACGGGAATAGCCAATGAGTGGTATGATAACACGCTCCCACGGGGAGGTGTAACCACTTGGGTAGAGCTCGAGCGTTTGTTCCTCGAGCGATTCTACCCTCCATCTAGAACCATTAAAGCAAGGATATAGATCTCTTCTTTCCGCCAGAAGCTAGGCGAGGACTTACGTCAGGCTTGGGAGAGATACTCGAACATGTTGATTGAGTGCCCGCAACACGGGTACAACGAGGGAGATATCATGGCATTCTTCTATAGTGGAGCCAGCAAGGCTGGTCAAGTCCATCTCGATGCATGTGCCAGTGGAGCTTTTCTGAACCAATGGATTGCGAGATGTAGAGAAATCGTCGACAACATTGTCACGAATGCCGGGGCATGGAATGAGGATCCGGAATTTCAGAGAGCGTGCAAGTTGGAGGAGAATGAGGGTACGAGGAAGCTGTTGATGGCTATGATGGAGAAGATCAGCAACCTTGAGATGGGGCAGAATCTGGTTGGAGGGAATGTAGCAGTGATGGAGAAAGTGGACCCACCCACGAGTCAGCAAAAAGAGACCAACTATATGGGAAGGCCTAACTATCCACAAGGAGGGTATCCACAAGGTGGAAATCAGTTTGGAAGGCCTTCTTATGGCCAACCATTTGTACCTCCAGGTCCGCAGCCGCCTCAAAATCAATGGAGGAACACACAAGGATATCAAGGAGGACAACAACCTCCTCAAAACACATGGAGGAAGAATGAGAATTTTTCATATGCTAATCCGAATGCCGGAATTACAGTTCCTCCAGGTGTTGATCCAGATTCAAAACCTCCGGGTGAAGAAGGTGGTGCCTCAACTGAGGAGATGTTGAGAGCTATCCTTCAGAAGGTGGAGGAGGGTAGCAAGAGATTGTCCTCTTTGGAGTACGATGTGAAGGAGTTGCATAAGAAAGGCGATCAGCGTGATCAAGAACTCTAAAAGAGAGACATAGAGTGGAATCGAGCTCAACAAGAGAACAACCGCAGGTTCACTTCTATTGAGTATCAAATTGGTCAAATTGCAAAGTCTCAGACGAGAGAGTCGGGCAAGTATCCTTCAATGCCCGAGGGTAACCCAAAAGAACATTGCAAAGCTATTGAGTTGAGAAGTGGGACCAAATATGATGGTCCTCAGATGCCTGCTGATTCTGAGACGCCCCAAAATAGAGATGAGATTGAAGAGATGAGATTTGAGAAAGGGGTTGAGAGTGAAGGCATTCAGAAGAGTAAAGATGTGGATGAGTCCCATGAGAGCAAAGAGCCTGAAGAGGAAGGCATTGAGAAGAGTAAGAGAGTTCCTAAGTGGAAGAAGGCAAAGGAGGCAAGGGAGAAAGTGAAAGAGACCGAGCGTGATGAATGGGGAGTACCCAAATCGGTGATACCTGTCCCGTATCTACAGCACTTCATGAAGAAAAAGCTTGATGAGAAATTCGCTAAATTCCTTGATGTTTTTAAGAAATTTCATATTAACATTCCTTTTTATGATGTTTTGGAACAGATGCCGAATTATGTCAAGTTCCTGAAGGATTTGATAGCGAAGAGAAGGCAAGTAGATGAGCCCAAATTGGTGCAGCTTAACCATTAGGTGAGTGCATTAGTGCACAAGGCGCTTCCGCCAAAGTTGAAGGATCCCGGGAGCTTCACCATCCTATGTGATATCGAGAATGGAGTTAAGAAGGAAGCGTTGTGCGACCTTGGGGTGAGCATCAATCTTATGTCGTTGTCGTTTTTCAAGAAGTTGGAAGGTGGAGAACTTCAGCCGACAATGATGACGCTTCAACTTGCCGACCGGTCTATTACTCGACCTCAAGGTGTAGTTGAATACGTCCTCGTGAAGGTTGGTGATCAAATATTTCCAGCCAATTTTGTAGTGCTTGACATGGAGGAAGACGAGCACGTGCCTTTGATCTTGGGAAGACCTTTCTTAGCTACGGCCGGGATGGTGCTAGATGTGGCAAATGGGAAAATCACGTTGAAAGTTGATGATCAAGAAGTGAAGATTTCCCTATATGAAGCCATGAAACACCCGAAGGAGGATGAGAGTTATTATTGCATGGATGCCATTGATCCTTGTGTTGAAGACACGCCTCCTATCCCTAATCTTTCTTTTACTCATGATTTTGATAACCCTTCATTTGATGAGTTAACCCATGAGCATTATGATCTTGATTATGTTGATAGGGATAAAGTGAAGAAGTTGAAGGATGAAGAAGTTAAAGGTGAGGACGTGGTCCAGTTGGAGGGGAAAGGAGGAGTTAAGAAGAAAAAGTCTAAGCGCAAGAAATTGCTTAGTAAGACTCCTCCAGATAAAGGTGAGAAGAAGTTGAGACCTATACCACTTGGGGTGGAGAAGGAAGCAAATGAGCTCATGATGGATGAGAATCAAGGAAAGAAATGCAACCACCACTCTTATGAGAGTAAGGGAGGTAAATTTGAGTATCATGTTCCATAAGCTCCTTTGAGCTCGGTCCGACATTAGGACCTTAAAAGTAGCGCTGAATGGGAGGCAACCCATTTTTATTTATTTTTTAGTATTTTTATGTTATTAGGGTGTTGTTGAATCGTAAGTTTTAACCTCGTACTTGAGATTTTTATTTTGTAGGCTTGTCTCGAAGGAGTAGAGGAATCATGGAGTTATCCAAAAGGGAGGAACTCAAGAAAGGGAGTGTGCTGCGTTGTTAGGAGAAACTGAATTGTTTGGATGAGGTAACCCACAACCCCAAACTTAGACCTCTTCACAAGGTCGAAGTTTGGGGGGTGGAGTTTTTTTATATGTTTTATTGTTACATTGCACAGGCGCACACGTCTCTTGAGTTGAGTTTGGTTATTTGGTACCTTGAGATTCTCCGTGAGCTGTTATTGTTTTGAGATGCTACTACATATTTCATGCCTATCAATCATCTTATGCTTGTTGATTGCTATTTTTGAGTATGATTTGATGAGTAGGGTGAATTGTGAGGTTGAGTTAGGAGTTTTGTTGTGTGAGTGTTTGAGCTAGAATTGACTTGAGAGAGAACTAGTATGTTTGCAAATTTTTCTTTTTGAGTGCTTGTGTGATGAGAGTGAGAATTCACTAGGACTAGCATGGATGTGAAAGCCGTGAGATTTGAGCCTTTTGAGATTTTGATGCATAAAATAATCTCTTCGTTTGTGAGTGGATCGTCACCTTAGAGGATGCTAGAACTTGTGTGTGCTCTTGCTTCTTGATTGTGTCTAGTTTGATATGCCGAAGGTGATCTTAGGCCATCTTTGTTTTGAATGAGTCACTTAGCCTAAATTTCCCTACCATTGACATTTGACCCTTGTTAGCCCTTTTGAGCTTTAAGCCTATTTCATTTGCTAGCACATATGAACACTATTCCAGTTCCTAAGCCTTTTTGTCCCAATTTGAGTGGAGAATAGAAAAAGTGTGAATGTGAAAGGATTGAATTGAGTTGAAAAAGGAAAATGTTGTTTGTTGAGTGAGTATGAGAAGAAGGTGTGATGAAGTTTTGAGTTGTGGGAAAAAGAAAAAAATTGAGAATGAGCAAAAGAGAAAAAGAGCTCATGTGTTTGTGAAAAAAAAAGTGAAAAAAAAAGAGAAAGAAAAAAAAATTGAAGTGTTGAGAGTGTTGGAATTGAAAGTGTGTTTATTGAATATGTTTGAAGAAGTTTTTTCCTAATCTCGAAGCACCGAAGTTTGATTTTTCTATTCTCCATTCACTTTAGTCACTCACCTATATTGTTATCCCACCTGTCCAAAGAGCCTACATTACAACCTTGAGAAAAGTCATTTTTGATTCGGCATTGATTTCTAGAGTATGGTCGGAGTTGAGAGTGTTTACAAGCCTATAGCTGCCGATATGTGTGATTGATTGTTTGAGTGAGTCCTTTTATCATTGATATACTCTTGTGAGGGAGTGAAACACATCGTAGAGTGCACATCCATGTTTGATTTTAAAGATTCTTGTTGTTGTTGCATGAGTATGATGAGGGAAGGTGAGTGAGTATACTTGTGATTGATCTTTGAAGTTTGAGTTCATTCGCTTACATGATTTGATTCTTTGACTCATTCCTAACAATTTAACTTGACTTATTATTTCATTGCTTGAGGACAAGCAATATGGTAAGTTTGGGGGGGTTGATTAGGCGTGCAATTGTCATGATTCGTCGTTTGAAATACCCTAGTTTTGGTCGGTTTTGTCGAGTATTTAGAGTCAATTGAGCATTATTTATATACATTGATGAACTTGTCTCTATGATGCTCATAGGTGAATCGAGGATGAAAAACGGAGTTCGTAGGACTTTGAATTGACTCAAACGGATGCCCGAATGAGAAGATATCGAAGAAATACGATTGGTATTAGTGTGGAAGAAGAAAAGTGTTACTTTGGGAAATTTTGGAGTCACTCGAGTGGCTCAGGTCGAGCACTAGCGCTCGAGCACGTTGCTCGAACGCTAAAAACATACAGAAGAATTCTCGCGCTCGAGCGCCCCAAAATTCCAGCATTCGACCAGCTCGAGCGGAGGCGCTCGAGCGATTGCACCATTCGAGCTACACTGCTCGAGCATGTGTGCTCGAGCGCTTCCAACTTTTATGCTTCCGGATGCATTTTTCGGCCCACGAGTTCCCGATTTGGCCCAAGGCTTATATATACTCGTCCCAAGCTCGTTTTTACAGACACCACGACAGACCACCACTTACCACTTGATAGATTATTATTTTTAGAGTTCATTTTTGGAGAGAAGGAGAAGACAAGCTTTACTTTACGTTTAATCGAGGTTTTAGTAAGGATTCTTAGTTTATTTTCGTTTCTTAGTTTCTTTTCATTAGTCCGATTACGTAAAACACTTTAAACTTCGTTTTTATTAATTAAATTTCAATTCTTTGCAAGTATTTCTTTAAACCCTAGTTTATGTTTGATCTTTTATTCATTCTAATCATCATGTTTATGTTCGTCACTTCTTCTATTGCTTTTATTATTGTCAAAACCATGTCTAGGTAAAACCCTTGCATGCTTAGGGTAGGATGAACTCGTAGAAGTAGGTTGTGGGTACGTAATTAGGGTAATTCGTGAAGTAAGGTTTTAATTCTCTGAATTAATGAATTCTTAAAATCAATCTTAACTTTATTCTTGAATTTCGTTCGAAAAGTGTTACAGAGAGGACGATCTTATCACTCTTTAACAATTAGTAGACTTAATGAGAGGGTTTAGAAAGGGTTAATTAATCTACCGGTTTATCTAAGGAGGACGGCCGCATCACCTTAGTTTAAATTAGGGTCTCGTTAATTAAGCACTATCTATTAACTTGTTTGTAGATTAATGAAGTCGATTGTTAGGATAAAGTATTAGGGTTTTGAATCTTGAGCTTCTGTCTTGCAATCTTTTACTTAGGTTATTTCTTGTGCGTCACGATTATCTTGATTATGTACCTTCACCGTTAGTATACGTAGGGATTCCTATCCTGAGCATCACCATCACTTATTTGAATACAAATCTTTGTTAATTCTTTTCTTTCGTTATTTAGTTTAATTAGTTTAATTTAGTTTAGAATTAATTCTTCAAAAATCCAAAAACATACATTCATATTAGCTACGACGCGTAGATCTTCAGGGATCTATTCACATACATACCTTCTCTTGGGTTCGATAATACTTGGTCCCTATACTTGCTCATACTACAGTGAACCCGTACTCTTGCGGGGAAACCACTAGTAGAAAGCTAGTATTTTCGATTCAAGTCATATACCAATACTCTCTAAGGTATTTGTGCATCTATTATGAGATACCTAGCATCTCGTAGTAAGTGAGATCTTACTACACTCTCTCATAGAGTATAATGCAGATCGCACACCAATCTCCGTTGTATCATCAATATCCCATTCTTGATGATCCTTGATCGGGGCTATTTGAGAATCGTACTTGAGTCATCTGAGTTCTCACACTCAGTGACAGTATCGATTCGAGGGAACACAGATATGAATAATGCAAACATTCAAATATAATATTCAGATAAGTGTAAAGCCATACATTTAATATCAAACCAATCAATAATATTAAACCATAAATTGAATATCATCTTAGTATTATGTCCTTACAAATGATTGTCTCTAGGACACTAACACTAACACCAACAACGCTAAGATAAGGAAATTCTGGTCCAAGAATTTCTTCTGTATCTTCTTTTGGTTTAAATGAGTCCTTATCCACTTCGAGGGATCGGACAACCATAGGTGTGCTGAGTGGATGAGATTTATCCGTGTGAAATCTCTCCAATACATTTTTCACGTAAGTTGACTGGTGTATTAGGATTCCTCCAGGGAGATGCTCGATCTGCAGGCCAAGGCAATAATTGGTTTTGCCCAACATTTTCATTTTGAATTCAGCTTTCAAGATTGAACTGACTTCTTCAATCTCTTTGCATGTTCCGATTATGTTTAGATCGTCAACATATACGGATATGATGTAAAAATCACTTTGCGATTTCTTTAAAAATACGTAGGGGAAAACTATATTGTTTGTGTATCCCTTCTTCTGGATGAATTCACTAAGTCGGTTGTACCACATTAGACCTGATTGCTTTAGGTCGTACAACGACTTCTGCAGATTTATGTTATACATACTGCGATTTTCATCATTCCTCATCTGGGGAATTTTAAATCCATCAGAAATTTTTATATAGATGTCAGCATTTAGTGATCCGTATAAATATGCGGTTACAACATCCATCAATCTTATCTGGAGAGTTAATTTAACTGCCAAAGATATCAAGTAGCAGAACGTTATTCTGTCCATTACAGGAAAATAGGTTTGATCGAAATCAATACCGGGTCTCTGCGAAAACCCTTGAGCTACTAGCCTCACTTTGTATCTCTCCAAAGTATTTTTCTCATTTCGTTTTCATACAAAAGCCCATTTATATCCTACAGGAATAGCGCGCGCGGGTGTACGAACGATAAAGCCAAATACTTTTCTTTTATTTAGCGAGGCGAGCTCTGCTTCAATTGCCTCTTTTCATTTCACTCAATCTGAGCGCTTTCGGCACTCAGCTATTGATTTAGGTTCTGGATTCAGATCGTTATTTATAATGAAAATAGCAATTGTCGCTGCAAATGTGTCGTCGACGAGAGTAATATTTCTATTATAAGTTTCTCTTGTATCTATGAAATTCATAGAGACTTCAACGTTTATATCAACTAGACCTTCTTCATTTCCCAGTGTATCTAGGTCTGGTCGTTCTGCAATCCTAGTGCGTTGAATATTTTGGGCACGTGCTTCATTACTAGGACACTCGTCTTCTGGACGAATCTCTTCTGGAGATTTCAAGTTTGACTGACCAATTTTGCTAGCTTTCATTCTAGGTGTGTTTGTATCTTTTATAGGTCCTTTACGCTTCTGGCGTGGGGGCATGTGTACTTGTTTTTATTGGGACCTCTACCCTTTAGGGTGTATTTACTGCAGATATATGCGATTTAGTCACATATTTATGCTCAGTAAACGCATCTGGCAGATTATTTGCTAAATGTTGCAAGTTAATGATCTTCTGAACTTCCAATTCAGATTGACTAGTGCGTGGATCTAGATACTGAAGATCTCTTACGTTTCACGTAAGTTCCCGTCATTCATTCAATTTTGAATTCGGATCTCCCCCTAATGCCGGGAAGTGATCTTCATCAAATGTGCAATCAGCGAACCGGGCCGTTAATTGATCCCCGGACAAAGGTTGTAGGTACTTCAAGATGGATGGAGAGTCAAATCCAACATATATACCTAGCTTCCTTTGTGGGCCCATAGAGGTACTCTTCGGTAATGTTATTGGAACATACACCGCACATCCAAATATACGCATATGGGAAATGTTAGGTTCTTTCTCACACACTAGCTGTTGGGGGGAATGATCATTATATGCAGTTGGACGGATTTTATCAGATGTGATGTATGTAGGATTGCATGCCTCCAACATAATGTGGGTAAGTTTGAGTTCATCAGTAATGGTCTAGCGATTAATTTGATATATTTTATTAGCACCTCAACTAGACCATTTTGGATGTGGACGTAAGGGGTCGAATGCTCCACTTTAATTACCAGTGCCATACAGTAATCAGTAAAGGCTTTTGAGGTAAACTCAACAGCATTATCCATACGAATTAATTTTAATGGATAATCTGGAAACTGAGCTCGAAGCTCAATAGTTTTCCAATAAGCTTGGCAAAGGCTTGATTGCGGGTAGATAGCAAACATGCATAAGTCCACCGAGTGGAGGTATCAATTAAGACCATGAAATACCGAAATGATCCTCATGCTGGGTGAATCGGTCCACAAATATCTCCACGAATCCGTTCAAGAAAAACTGGAGATTCAAGTCCCACCTTAGTGCGAGACAGCCACACTATTAACTTACTCTTTGAATATGCATCACAGATAAATTCATCAACATGAGGGATTCTGTTATTCGATATATTATGACCAGTGGAATTAGATAAAATCCTACATATCATTGTTTATCCTGGAAGACCTAACCACTGATGCCATAATTTAAATGAGTTTAGGTCATGAAATTTCACACTCATGGCTATATGGAGGTTAGATGGCCGGATGTAAGTATAGTAAAATCCGGAAGAAAATGAGAAAAGTTTTTCAATAACTTGTTTACGGCTACCTCGAGAGATAGTCATCAAAAGGTATTCATTATTATTCTCAGTTTCAGTTTCAATGTGATAGTCATTAGTTCTTATGTCTTTAAAACTAATAAGGGTACGCTTTGACTGTGGATACAACAAAGCATTGTCAATTATGAGTTCGATACCCATAGGGAGGACGACAGAGGCTCTTCCGGAGCCACTATCATAATATTGGCTATTGTAGTTACACTCCCTTTTCTTTCTATCAAGTTATGAAAATACTCCGTATCTCTTAAGACTGTGTGTGTGGTGGCGCTATCTACCAGACATAAGTTACAATTTTCATCCATCATGCCAGAGGAAAATACCCCAAACCAAACTGATATGTTCACAAGCCATGTATTAGAATAACAATATCCACAAATATAACGGATAACATATATTAAAGTAAACATATCAATACTAAACCATAAATATCATACCAAAGGTAAAATAATGTATCCAAAGCAGGATCCACAATAAAAGATCTCAATAAAAAATAAAGAACTGAAAATGATCAAATATTCGAATCACTCATTATCTCCATAGTCTTTGAGCTCCAGGCCCAAGAGATCGTCGTTATCATGGTCAAATATTGTTTCAGACAAGCTGGCATGGTGAGATTCACCCTGAGGGTCCTTTTCCTTGTTGTCCTTTTGCTGCTTTTGATAAACCTCAATCAAATGCTTGAGAGTGCGACACGTGCGAGTCCAATGACCTCTGCATCCACATTTGTAGCAGGACTGTTCAATCTTGTCTTGAAAGCCAGATTTTTGTGGAGCAGAATTTGTGTTGGGTACACCCTTTCCACGATTCTGAGCTTGGTTGTCGTTCGAGGTTCCTTGACCACCTGATTTACCACGACCTCGGCCTCTACCCCGGGTTCGTTTATTTCCTTTCCCTCTTCCACGCTTACGCCCCCTCAGATTTTCTTGAGCAATAACATGTGCTTCAGGCACTGCTTGTGAGCTAACTGGTCTAGAATTATGATTTCTCATCAGGTGTTGATTGTGCTTTTCTGCTACTAAAAGTGCAGAAATTAGCTCTGAGTGGGCAGTGTAGTTTTTGGTCCTGTACTGCTGCTGGAGTACAAGGTTACTAGCTTGGAAAGTTGATAGCGTTTTTTTGTATCAACTCGGCCTCAGTTATCACTTGCTTGCATAGCTTTAACTGAGATACAATACGGTGCAAGGCAGAATTGTACTCCGTCACAAACTTAAAGTCTTGAAAACGGATGTTCAGACAATCGTATTGTGCTTGAGAGATGATCATATCGTTTTATTTGTGGAAACAGTCCTTCAGAGACATCCACAACACTTTGGGGTCTTTCTCAGTGAGGTATTCATTTTTCAAATCCTGATTCAGGTGGTGCTTGAGAAAAATCAACGCTTTTGCCTTCTGGGCATTAGAGGATTTAGAACCTTCGACAATGGTTCCACTCAACTCAGTTGAGTCTAGATGAATCTCAACATCTAGAGCCCATGTCAGGTAATTACTTCCATCAAGAGCAAGCTCAGAAAATTCTCTCTTGGTAATGTCCGACATTCTCACTACAATATTTAAAGTGACATGGTCAGTTTTGTGACGTTTCATTGACAATGGAGAAATAAGGATTTACTTGATCATGTTCAAACACATAGGAGCAAGTATTGGGCGCCGTCTACCCAAACATGATTTACGTTCCGACAAGTACTGGGCGCCGCTTTTGGGAAAATAGGGGTGCCCGAAATCTATTCGGGATGAAATTTAAATACGAATTTAAATACAATTATTTCTAGCATGAATTAATCCTAATTAATTCAAATAATAATTCCAACAACGAATTTTCATCATGCATGTTGAATTAATTCACATATTAACTATGGCGGAATAAACAAGTAAATATGTGATTAACGTACCTCTTGTAGAATTGGCCTTTGGATAAACGGGACAATTACGATCTCGCTCTATCGACCCAAAATCCTTCTCAAGTATTTCCCTTTCACCTCACTTGATCACCGGTGGGAGATGCTTTCAAGTAATTTAATAAACTAAGGAAAAAGAAAAATATTTATGCTCTCGATTTTTCCAACACATGGAATTATGTACTTGGGGATGAAATAATCATCCCCTGTTTATAATAGTGAAGTGGCCGAATTTTTGGGCTTATTTAGGCTTGGAGAAAATCTTTTCTTAGACTCTAAGAAATCTTGAATATATCTCATATATTCTTTTCTCCACAATAAAATATTCCACAAAAATCTCACTCTCCTATTAAGAGGGTAATTTTCAAAAATTTCAAGAAGATTTCACAAGATTTGGATCTTCTTGAATATATGAGATATTCTTGTATTTCAAGAATACATATCTTCCATAATATCTTTCCAAGGAAATCAACAAAATCCTCTTTCTTCTTGATCCTCTTATTTTCGAAAAACACTTAAAAAATCAGCATTAATATTTCTTTTTATTTTAATCACCTTATCATTATTGGGCTACTTAATGGGCTACTTGAGGGGCCTTTAAGGAGAATTAATATTGGACCTCCTAATGGACTTCTGAATTTCAATATTGAGCCCCAATATAATTCAGCCCATTAATATTAATTATTACCACTAATAAATTAATATTGCACTATCCATCTTAATCCATATTACGATAATATGGGATCCCGGTTATTATTTCCCGCATTTAAGATTATCAAGTCCATTAATTAATTAAGCTTCTGAATAGCTCTAAATTAATTAACATCTTTCACCTTGGAGTAAAGACAACTCAACATTATTATTCGTACCGAAGAAACTAATTCTTCACTTGCAAGATTTGGTACAATAAAACTTCTGAGCCCACCAAGGGGACTAATCACACGAGCCGTACTCGCATGCGTTTCTCCGTATTAAATCTTAGCAACCATCGTATGATTAATATTACTGCCCAAGACACAAAGTTCGAAGTCGCAATGATTCTCACCCAACATGAATCAAAGTAGTAACCATTAAGCACACACGGTCCTATTTAAGTGACGGAGATTAAGAAATCAACAACCACTGAGGTCTAATTCTTCACCTTTCAGAACAGAAGAATTTGTCCTCGCTGTAGGTCCTCTTCAACACATACTAAATGTGCTAGTGCAATCTCTTAGTTAAGACAGACCAATCTGAGCCTTACACATCGACCTTTCACGGCGGATTGTTCAATTCCACCTAGGTCGTGAAAATGTACGTTTAGTTACAAGTAAACTGTTAATGTTGTCTTCCGTGATCGGGTATCACTACATTAACTATAATGTAACATGTACTATATATTGAACGGTTTGCAATAGAAATTCAACATTCAATCATAACTAAATCAAATGTGATAAATGAATTATTCTCATAAAACGAGTGTTTGATACACGAGTTATACAAAGTAAAAGCATACTTTCACGTATAACTCCAACAATCTCCCACTTATACTTAAAGTCTGCTTTTAGTATACATCACGCATGTCTTAGTGTAGTAGCTCTACGTGACATCTCATGTCAACCTACACTAACCTAATAATTCCTCCCACTTATACTTAAAGCAGATTGGCAATAGTCTTGACTCCTATTCCATCCACATGTCTCTCGAATGTACTCTGAGGCAGACCCTTTGTGAATGGATCCGCTAGGTTGTCACCCGACGCTATCTTTGCCACCTCTATATCTCCTCTCTTAACGATTTATCGTATAAGATGGTATTTTCTTTATATGTGTTTGTTGGTCTTGTGGGCTATCGGCTCCTTTGAATTTTCAACTGCTCCGGCATTGTCACAAAAGACAGTTATCTTGTCGGGCAAATTCGGAACAACGTCCAAGTCCACTAAGAAGTTCTTGAGCCAAACTGCCTCAAGCAGCTACATACTCGGCTTCCATGGTCGAATCGGCGATGCATTTCTGCTTTACGCTTCTCCATGAAATGGCTCATCCTCCCATGCAAAACACACTACCCGAGGTTGACTTTCTTGAGTCTATGTCTGATTGGAAATCCAAGTCCGTGTATCCTACGGGAACTAGACTATCTGACTGGTAAATCAGCATCTGCTCACGAGTTCTTTTCAGATACCTCAAGATGCACTTTACGACAGTCCAATGGTCTTTCCCGGGACTACTTTGATATCTTGCCACCATGCCCACGGCAAAGCAGATATCCGGTCTCGTACACAACATTGCATACATAAGGCTTTCTACGACCGAAGCGTACGGAACACCTTTCATGTCATCTATCTCCGCTTGCGTCTTAGGGCTCATTTCTTTCTATAGATGGATTCCGTGCCTAAAAGGTACAAAACCTTTCTTGGAATCTTGCATGCTGAAACGCTTCAAAACAGTGTCAATGTATGAAGCTTGCGATAAGCCCAACATCCTCTTCTTGCGATCGCGAGTGATCTTGATCCCAAGGATGTGACCGGCTTCCCCTAAGTCCTTCATATCAAATTGTTTTGACAGTCATACCTTTACGTCTGACAATACATTTACATTGTTTCCAATGAGCAGAATATATTCTACGTATAATACTAAGAATACCACTGCAGTTCTGTCACGCTTCTTATACACACAACTTTCGAACTCGTTTTGATCAAACCCATAAGACTTAATTACTTGATCAAAACACTGGTTCCAAGTATGCGATGCTTGCTTAAGTCCGTAAATGGATCTCTTGAGCTTGCATACGAGATTCTCTTGGCCTTTTTCAATGAAACCTTTGGGCTGTTGCATATAGATATCTATCCCGTCAAGACTTCCAAAGGAAAGCCGTCTTGACATCCATTTGCCAGATCTCGTAATCTAGGTGCGCAGCGATCGACAAGAGAATACGGATGGACTTAAGCATAGCTACAGGTGAAAAGGTTTCCTCATAATCGATCCCTTCTCTCTGAGTATACCCTTTGGCCACAAGCCTCGCTTTGAAGGTCTCTACCCTTCCGTCCGGTCCTCTTTTCCTCTTGTACACCCACTTGCATCCAATGGGTTCTACCCCACTGGGTGGCTCGACCAACTCCCACACTTGATTATGATCCATCGAACCCATCTCGGCTTCCATTGCCGTTTGCCACGACTCCGCGTCTTTGTCTTGGATTGCCTCGTCGTACGTCCATGGGTCTGATTCAACACCGGGAACCAAATCCAAAGATTCTCCTATCCCCATGAATCTCTCGGGTTGCCTAGGAACCCTCCCACTACGATGGGGTTCCGGTTGTGAAGATGTGACGTGTGGTACATCATCTTGTATACTTGGTATCGAGGTTTGACCTCTCAATTCTTCTAATGTAATTTCACTTTTAGGCTTCCGATTGTTCATATAGTCTTCCTCCAAGAATTTAAAGTGTGTACTTATCACGGTCTTTTGATCCTTGGGACTATAGAACATACACCCTTTCGTTCCCGCAAGGTATCCTATAAACAGCCTTAATTCCGAACGTGGATCCAACTTACCGGCTTCCTTGTCTAGCACGTATGCCGGACAACCCCAAATCCGCAAGTGTCTTAGACTGGGCTTGCGTCCGGTCCACAATTCTATTGGGGTTTTAGGAACCGATTTGGATGGCACCAAGTTTAGAATATAAGCCGTTGTTTCCAAGGCGTTACCCCAAAATGACTTGGGTAAATCCGAATAACTCATCATGGATCTGACCATCTCTAAAAGAGTCCGGTTCCTTCGTTCCGCCACACCGTTCTGTTGAGGGGTTCCCGGTGCGGTCAACTGGGATACGATCCCTTCGTCCGATAGGTAGTTCAAGAATTCATCGCTGAGGTATTCGCCTCCACGATCTGATCGTAGAAACTTGATACTCTTTTCCCTATGTTTCTCGGCTTCGGCCTTAAACTCTTTGAACTTATCAAAAGTTTCAGACTTATGCCGCATAAGGTATATGTACCCATATCTTGAGTAATCGTCAATGAAGGTAACGAAATACTCATACCCCATTCTCGCTTTGATCGTCATTGGACCACACACATCGGTTTGAACGAGTTCTAACACTTTCGTGGCTCTATTCCCCTTGGCTCCAAATGCCTTCTTGGTCATCTTACCCTCTAAACAGGATTCACAAGTTGGGCGATCCCAAGGATCCGTCTTTCACCAATCTCTCTATCCGCTTTAGATTAATATGACCTAGTCTAAGATACCATAGAAGTGTTTCGTTCATCTCCGAAGAACGCTTTCTTTTATTACTCGAAATGATCGACGTGTTATTAGATTCATTATTTGAGTGGTGTGCACACTTAATCGTATAGAGATTTTTACCAACGTTCCATGACAGATAACATCATTCTTAAAAGAAACAGTAACAACTTTATTAAAAGTAACTGAATATCCATCAAAAAATAACTTAGAAACTGAAATTAAATTCTTCCTAAAGTTCGGAACGTATAAAACATCTCTTAAAATTAAAACTCTATCTTCAAAAGATAGGTGCACGACTCCCACTGCTTCGGCCGCCTCTCTCGTAGCATCGCCCAAAGTGATTGTGATCTCATTCTTGCTAAGTCGCCGGGTTAGCTGGAACCCCTGAAGAGTGAAACAAATATGATCAGTTGCCCCGGTATCCACTACCCAAACGTGGGCAGCATACGCCGCAACATATGTTTCAACGACTAAAGCATGAGACTTACCTTTCTTTACCGCCTTCTTAGGCTTAGAACAGGTAGACCTCCAATGTCCTCTTTCCCCGCAATTGAAGCACTTACTCTTACCGGATATCTTCATGCCGTACGGCTTGAAAGCTCTTTCTTTGCCTCCAAAAGTGAGTCTACTGGTTTGGTTCCGATCAACCACCTTCTTCTCAATCTTACCCTCCATTGGCCTAGATTTCGAGAAAAAGCTCTTGATCACCAAAGCCTCGTCCCTACTCCCTAAGTATGACACTACCGTTATCAGGGCTTTGAGCAGGGTATCTAAAGTGAACTTGTGTTCAGATAACACGTATTCCCAAAAGAACCCATCAAAACTACTCGATAGCTTTAGGAGTATGGAATCGATTTGACTTTCTTCAATTTGTCCGGCACCAAGAAACTCGAGTTTCTCAAACTCACGCCTAAAATTGAGAACATGATCCCTTACAGGTGTTCCCTTCACCATTTCCTTCGTGAGCTTTTCACGAATGGTGAACAGATTTGCCATGGGGTTCTGATGTTGAAACATCTCTTCAAGGCTATTCATGATATCAACAGCCGCTTCAATGCCTTAATGAATGCGCTTCAAATCTTCAGACATAAATGTCAAGATGATGGGCTTCATGTGCTCATTGGAATGCTTCCAATCATCGAATATCGCTCTTTCCCCATTACTTGACTTATCATTAGGTTTCTTGGGTACGTCAACGCTAAATATCCAATAGTGTTCTTGCGCAGGAAGGACCATGTTCATATTACGTTTCCAATCAACATAATTCTCACCAACAAGTTTATTATCTTTAAGTATACTAAACAGTGGATTAATAGGTTGCGACATGATGAACTGAGAATAAAACATACATTCATATCAATATCTAGAAAAATACGAAATTATCAAATAATTTGATCACATCAATTATATTGAAACCTTAAAACAATATAATCATGCATCAGCCAACATCTCGAAACAATTTAAATGCGCCACGAGGGGTGGTCTATACATTTAAATACATTCAAGCGGATCACAAACTTTAAAAGTTACAAATCCTTAATTCAAAATTAATAGTTGGCTCTCACTTTGACCACATAGAAATTGACAGGGACTCCGAGGGGAGTAAGTTAGTATCAATTTCCTATGCCTAAGTAATAACCATAATTAAATACAGGATTATTATTTCGCTTTGAGCAAGCCACTCGGGATGAGGGTCAATACCGCCACTAGTAATAATCCACAATCATCCTTTTGGAATTTATTCATGTGAAATCCGTTCTTTTGGCCGATCCGAGGGGGAAATGTATTCCAAAAGAACTTCACAAATAAATAAATTATGGTGGCCAAATTAATCCAATTTTAATATCCGGAATAAAATTGCGATTAAATAAACATACTTAGTAATTTTCGAAAGTAAGGTTTTTCTTGGACAATTAAATTCATGCAAACACATATTAACAAATAATAATAGGTGCACGAAATAAAACATCCATCAAAACAAAATTAAACACATTGGAGCACTCAATCCAATTGTCACGGTTTAATTTCTTCACGTCTTGATGCGAAAAATCGTCCTTGTTGCTTTCCGACGTTCGTCTCGACATGCTCCCACTCGAACAGCAACACTTCATCAAAAACAGCATCGTTTGGGGTTCGGGACGACGTTTAAAGTCACACGAAAAAAAAAACACGAACCGAAAAATTCCACGGCCCGAGATACGGCGCGCGTCGGCCCACGAAGTGGGCCGCGCGCCTCTCGACCAGAAGCGCCGAAGCGCTGCACGGAGGCACGCCGAGGCGCTGCACGGAGGCGCGCCGAGGCGCTGCACGGAGCGCCCCGAGGGGCCGCAGGCCGCGCCCGAGGCGCGCGCGCGGCGCCGGCCTCCCGTCGCGCGCGGGTCGTGCGCCGTGCACCCCGTGCGCCGGTTTTCGCCGTTCGTTCTTGTTTTCTTCACCCCTTGCATGATTTTACGTCCATACACGCGCCGCGCTTGCATGCGTCGTCCGGGTACGCCCTTTTTAATTCTTCGTTCTTCGTCACGATCCGGTTACAATTTATTTTACAAAAAAAAAATACTAGATCTAGACTAGTCTATTACAATGATCGAATCAAAATAAAAACAACTAATCTACTCGTGGATTTTCTCACGAGAAAAACGAATTCGAACTAATCGAATTAAAAACAATTAATTCACACGCATGAAATTAACAACATTAAAACCATGACAATTGGATACCAGCAAAAAAGATCTAGCAATTCTACTATCCAATTTCAATTTAATGTTTACCAATTTAAATTCCAATTTAAAGATCAGAGCCCAAAACCGTGGCTCTAATACCAATTTTTGGAAAAATAGGGGTGCCCAGAATCTATTCGGGATGAAATTTAAATACGAATTTAAATACAATTATTACTAGCATGAATTAATCCTAATTAATTCAAATAATAATTCCAACAACAAATTTTCATCATGCATGTTGAATTAATTCACATATTAACTATGGCGGAATAAACAAGTAAATATGTGATTAACGTACCTCTTGTAGAATTGGCCTTTGGATAAACGGGACAATTACGATCTCGCTCTATCGACCCAAAAACCTTCTCAAGTATTTCCCTTTCACCTCACTTGATCACCGGTGGGAGATGCTTTTAAGTAATTTAATAAACTAAGGAAAAAGAAAAATATCTATGCTCTCGATTTTTCCAACACATGGAATTATGTACTTGGGGATGAAATAATCATCCCCTGTTTATAATAGTGAAGTGGCCGAATTTTTGGGCTTATTTAGGCTTGGAGATAATCTTTTCTTAGACTCTAAGAAATCTTGAATATATCTCATATATTCTTTTCTCCACAATAAAATATTCCACAAAAATCTCACTCTCCTATTAAGAGGGTAATTTTCGAAAATTTCAAGAAGATTTCACAAGATTTGGATCTTCTTGAATATATGAGATATTCTTGTATTTCAAGAATACATATCTTCCATAATATCTTTCCAAGGAAATCAACAAAATCCTCTTTCTTCTTGATCCTCTTATTTTCGAAAAACACTTGAAAAATCTGCATTAATATTTCTTTTTATTTTAATCACCTTATCATTATTGGGCTACTTAATGGGCTACTTGAGGGGCCTTTAAGGAGAATTAAGATTGGACCTCCTAATGGACTTCTGAATTTCAATATTGAGCCCCAATATAATTAAGCCCATTAATATTAATTATTACCACTAATAAATTAATATTGCACTATCCATCTTAATCCATATTACGATAATATGGGCTCCCGGTTATTATTTCCCGCGTTTAAGATTATCAAGTCCATTAATTAATTAAGCTTCTGAATAGCTCTAAATTAATTAACATCTTTCACCTAAATTAATTAATTTTACGTTTCTCCGTATTAAATCTTAGCAACCGTCGTATGATTAATATTATTGCCCAAGACACAAAGTTCGAAGTCGCAATGATTCTCACCCAACATGAATCAAAGCAGTAACCATTAAGCACACACGGTCCTATTTAAGTGACGGAGATTAAGAAATCAACAACCACTGAGGTCTAATTCTTCACCTTTCAGAACAGAAGAATTTGTCCTCGTTGTAGGTCCTCTTCAACACATACTAAATGTGCTAGTGCAATCTCTTAGTCAAGACAGACCAATCTGAGCCTTACACATCGACCTTTCACGGCGGATTGTTCAATTCCACCTAGGTCGTGAAAATGTACGTTTAGTTACAAGAAAACTGTTAATGTTGTCTTCCGTGATTGGGTATCACCACATTAACTATAATGTAACATGTACTATATATTGAACGGTTTGCAATAGAAATTCAACATTCAATCATAACTAAAGTAAATGTGATAAAAGAATTATTCTCATAAAACGAGTGTTTGATACACGAGTTATACAAAGTAAAAGCATACTTTCACGTATAACTCCAACAGCCGCCTACCTAGACAGTGTATGTGGACTATAATATAAGAACTATGTGCAAAAATAATAATGTATACATAAGCAATTATCATATATAGCATGCACATATAGTTATTGCGCACATGAATTAAATTTGGGCCATATTTAATATCTTGAGAACTAATATAAAAGGGGTCGGATAGATACCCCTCCATTAATAATAGATACACCTATATTAATTATGAATTACCCATTATATCGTTTATTTAAAAAAAAAAAAAAGGAAAAACATAAATCATCACTTTCTTCCTCTGCCTTCCGCACTTCCTCCCTCTGTTGCTTTACTTCAATACGTAATTCAGCAGAGTCTCCTGCCACCGGCCACAACCTTGCCCACCATCCTTCTGTTTTATTTTTTCTCCAGCGCGCCCGCACGCTCCCGCACCCCCACCCTCCTCTCACTGATCGATCGCCACCACTTCCACCACTGCAGCGCCGCCGCTCCTGCCACCGCATCCCGCCTCTTACTTCACCCACTCTTCTAGCGTCATTTCTAAAAAAGGTCTGTAGGAATAAGAATAGATCACACTTTTTTTGTCAGTTTACAAACCTGTGTTGATATCTTTATTTTTTTAAGGTTTGTGTGTTCTTTCTCTAGTTTGATCTTTTTCTTTTTTTGTCTTTTTTTTTATTATTTGAATGTAATTGTTGGTATGATTTGTGAGTGCCGGATGGGAAAGAGGAAGAAAAGATGAAGATGGGGAAGCAATTGAACAGGTGAAATATATGGGAAAAAAAATTAGAGATGGAGAAAATGTAGCCGTCGGAGGGCGGGCGGGCGGCCGACGTTGGCTGCGACGATGTCAATGTTAGGTTAGAGTTTTGGAGGTGTATGACATAAATTTAAAATGGTAAGGGTAGAATAGGATTTTTGTATATCTCTTTTCTGTTTAGGAAGGTGTATCAATTAATAATGGAGGGGTATATAGTCGGGCCCAATATAAAATTAATTTTGGGCTTAATATTTTTATTCATTCATTCATCTTTATTTACAGCCCAAAAAGAAACAAAATAGTCCAAAAAGAAAATCCATGTCTTTGGCCCATAAGTGATATGAACAAGGGCCTGGCTATATACCCCTCTATTATTTATAGATACATCTCTTATCACAATAAATTACCCATCATATCGGTTCAATAATTCAAAAAATATATCAAATTCTTGCAAATTTCATTCTTTAATTGATGGTGATTAGTGGCTGTTTTCTCTAGTTAAGATCATCAAACAATATCTTTCTTAAAAAACCTAATTTTTTTTATTCTTCCCCTTTCTTTCATACATTCCTCTCTCCCTCTGCAACACAGATGCTGCCTCCCTCTCATTCCTCTACAGCACAGCCTCACCCCACTGCCGTACTTCCGCCGCCGTCCACTGCTGCGCTTCACCATCTTGCCATACTCACTCATCTCTATCACAGATCTTCAAAGGAAATACAATAAAAGATGAAACAATTTGAATAGTTTATTTTTTTACTATCATCTTCTCCTCCAATTATTTTCTTTGGTTGCTTTTCTCAAGGTAATTGGTATGAAAAAATACAAAAATCTGATATGATTCTGCCCAAATTTATTTCTTTAAAATCGAAAATTATTCGTTTGATTATTTTTTCTGAAAAAATATGAAGATCTATGAATGAAAAAGTAAATATTGTGAAGGAAAAAGGTAAAAAATAAAGGAGAGTAGAGAAACGACGGCGGAAGATGGCTGTTGTTGGTCTAAATTAAGAGTTTTAGACATTGAATATTTTAAAAATTAAAATGGCAAAGGGTAGTATAGAATTTACATTAAAAAAATATTAATTTAGGAGGTGTATCTCTTATTAGTGGAGGGTATATAGCTGAACTCTATGAACAACCCAATATTTTTTTTTTCTTGGCCCAGGTTAAATAAATTGAAAACCTAAAATTCCCTTTTCTCATTTCATGAAATTTGGTCCAGGTTAGAAACAGATTAAAAGCCCAAAATTTCTTTTTCATAAAAATGGCCCAAGACTCCATCCGGTTCGCTGAAGACCTCCATGAAGCACATTTAACCAGATTTCAATTTCAGGGCATTGTAAATAGTGGGTCACTGTTGCACACACTAGCGCCATGAACGACGGCCATGAAAGGCCCGTCGCACAGTGCCCGGATCAACAACGGTCGGCATCGGCTGTCGTCGTTGCTGCCGTTTCATGGCCCGAATTGGACTACGGGTCCAGACGGGATCAAGCAGCGCCACCGGCAAAGCCTTTCTCCATTAACGCCCACCCAGGGAGCTGGGATTTCGATCGGCCAATCGCGCTCAGGTGCACTGCCACCGTCGCGTTGTCTGCTGTCGCTCGGCCACACCGCCTCCACCGCGATGTCTGCTATAGCTCGTCCGCACCGCTTCCAGCGGCTTCGACGACTGCAGGTCACTGAGATTTTTGCAACTGGCGAATTCCACCGTGCCGCGGAGATTGACACCGGAGAAGAGGATCGAGGCCTATCGGATCCGGGCACTTTCGGGTTCTACCGGAATCCTATTTTCAGGGTTTTCAAATATATTGCAAGTCAGAAGAGGATCGAGGGCGGTGGAATTGGGCGATAATCGGTTGAAGAAAACTCACAGTTTATTTCATGATTATGCAATTCGGAGTCTAATGAACAGAACGTTTAATCACAAAGCATGATGCTAATTCTTTAATGAAATGAAATAGAATAGGTTGAAAAACTCAGTGTTGCCACAAACATGGATAAAGGTTCCAAATATTTATAAAAATAGGCCAAATTCAAAATGAAGTTGTGAAAATAGGGATGATTTGGAAGGGTGTATGAAAATACGGTACATCGCCTTTGAAACAAGCGATCAAGGCTGACAGCCCGACAACACCTGACGACGTCCTCTTTTGTTGCACTAGAGGATTGATTGATCTTTTGATAAAATTTAAAAGGTGGAAGACACATTATTTTTCTGTGTAATTAGGAAATTGTATAATGCTAAATTATATGAAGAGTTTAGGATGATGATTGTTATAAATCCAGCAGATTTATTATCCAGCAGATTTATTATATCAAATTTAGAAGATTTGATGTGAACATTACTAATGGACTTTTAATCTAATCAGGTTTTAGGTTTAGACTAAGTCTTTTCTATTATAAATAGATCATTGTACTCAAAATTATATACACGTATACACAAGAATATTAGTGAAACTTCTGGCTTTGTACGCCCCCAAACGTAGTCGTTATCGACGAACTGGGTGAACAAATTTGCGTCTCTATTTTACGCTCTCGATTTACAACAATGATTTATGGTTACTTTAGCTTTCATGTAGTCATTGATTAATATTAATTTTAGGCTTAATTGCAATTTAAATCATAATTTTTTTAAAATTGTATTTTAAGCTAAACTTTTGGATTAGGTTAAAAAAAGTTTCAATTTAACTTTTTTGGCAATTAAGACTTACGGGCAGATTTGCAGATGGTCGTCGTTGATGAGGCATGTATCTATGTGGCAGCAGCCCAAGAATACTTAAAATATTGTGGCAAAAAACTTTAAATGCATGAAAAAATTTAAAATTAAATTATCAATTTTCAAATAATTTTTCAAAACCCTATTTCTCAATTTCATGGTAAAGTGGATTATAATTTTTTTAATGGTAAAAGTGTTGTGTTTATCCTATTTAGATTCATCTATGTTCTTCTTAATGCAAGTATTTTGTATCTTAATTTCATCTTTTCTTTCTATTGGACTCATCTATTTATGTTCTCATTAATAAAAAAATTTGAAATTTTAATTTTAAGTTATGCCACGTATTTGAATTTTTTTTGCCACATTGCCACGTAGACATCATGTCAACAACGAGTCTCTGCAAATCTGTCCGTAAGTTTTAATTGCCAAAAAAATTAAATTGAAGTTTTGTTTAACATGATTCAAAAGTTTAGCTTAAAATGCAATTTCGAAAAATGTCATAATTTAAAATAAATTAAATTTTAAAGTTACTTTCCACCTAATTTGTGTTTCTTGGGCAGTTGTCACGTAGACATCAAGTCAGCAACGGACAAAGACAAATTTGCGCGTAAGTTTTAATTGCAAAAAAAAAAAAAAAAAATTGAAGCTTTTTTTAATAAGATCCAAAAATTTAACTTAAAATACAATTTTAGAAAAGATCGTGATTTGAATTGCAATTAAGCCTATAATTAATATTAATCAATGACTACATGTAAGCTAAAGTAACCATAAATCATCATCCTAAACTCTTCATATAATTAAGCATTATACAATCCTAATGACGGCTACCTTATATTAATAATTAATATACCTTATTTTCAAATATATATACCTTGTACAAAGAAAAATAATGTGCCTCCCACCTTTTAAATTTTATCAAAATATTAATCAATCCTTCAGTACAACAAAAGAGGACGGCGTCAGGTGTTGTTGGGTTGTCGGCCTTGATCGCTTCTAGCACTAGCGATCTAGTTGCCCTCACCTTATAGATCGCTTCTTTTAAAGGCGATCCATCCTATTTTCAAAACCCCTTACAATTTATTCCTATTTTCACAACTTCATTTCGAATTTGGCCTATTTTTATAAATTTACCCAAATAAATGAAACAAATATGATTGCAGAAAATTCCGTATATTATAAACAAGTCAGAAAGCATAACATTAAATCAACTAGCAATACCGATTAAAGGTGTGATAACTGCTTTCGACTCGAATCGGAATGTGTAGAACACTCGTGTTGATAACGTGTTGTAAAATAAAGAGCTTAAAGCAGGAACACTGATTTGTTTACCCAGTTCGTCAATAATGACTACGTCTGGGGCGTACCAAGCCAGAAGTTTTTTCACTATATTTTGTTGTGTGTATACAATACTGAGTACAGATATATAGATATATATATATATAATATCAAAACTCTAAAGCTTAGTTAGGTCACTTGACCCATAAGTAATATCCACACCAAATCTTCTGGATTTGGCATGTCAAATCTTCTGAATTTACAACAACCATAATCCTTAAGACAAATATTTGTTTCAGATCTAAATTTCATATTTATTTTAGGCAAAAACTAACATGAAACGGTCAAATAACATGAAACAACACAAATTAATACTTATTTATATTTAAATATTAATGCATCATACTCAATTAATAACTCATTTAACATAAGACGGTCTCGCAGGACAAGACCTTTTCTTTATTTTATTGGACAATTATTATTCTTACGTGAGAAAACATTTATTTCATTGAGTGAACCGGTTTACAAATGACAAATATTTGTATGAGACAGTATTAACGTTCATCTCTACCAAAGTATTAATAAGTGAACGCCCTATTTATAACGATTCTCGTTGTCTCATGTCATTAAAACAGTGTCATACAAGACCTGCTCTTTACAAATTTACATTCATTCTCTTTAAAATGTTAATGGGAAATATGGAATAATACCACACTCAAAATTTCGTTTAAAAAATATCACTCAATTTTTTTTTTTACAAAATTGTCTAGCCCAACCCATTGAGCAACCCTTTTAGTGGCAATTTTATAAAAAAAAATGTTGGGTGATATTTTAAAAAAAACGAAAACGTATGTGTGTCATTTTTCCAAATTTCCCAGTGTTAACACATCATGAATCGGTCTCACACCGACTCACCCTTAAAAAAACACATACAATTTGCTCCCACGTCAACAAAAAGGCGCGCAATATTTTATGGAATGTAAAATATTTTAGAAAGAGTTGGTTCTAATATTTTAATTATTAGGGATGAAAACGGATCGGATACGGACGGATAGTGCTTATACCGTATCCTAAACCATATTTTTTTCTCGAATTCGGAGTCGGATACGAAAAAGCCGGATTCAGATACGAATTCGAAATATTCGGTATATGGATACGGGACGGATATCGGACGAATCCGAACCGGATTCGAATAACTATAATCGGATAATATATTTCATACAAAATCATCAAAATGTGATTGAAACACATAAAAACCGCCTATGCAATATTTCATAGAAGTTCTAATGCAAATTAAAAAAAATTATATGTAATGCTAATAACATGAAACTAATAATATTATAATTTAGAAGGGGATTGATATTATATTATTATATATATATATATATATATATATATAATACTCCCTCCGTCCACGAGTAAGTTTCCCATTTCTTTTTGTTGAAGGGTTTAAGAAAGTGTATTTGTTTATTAATATATGGTGGGCCACATGTTGACTTTTGGGATAAAATAATGAATAGTGTTGAAAAGTAAAGTGAATGAGTGACATTTTAGGTAATATTGTGTGAGTTTGAAGGTTAAAGTTTATATATAATAGAGAGTTGTTATTTCCATTTATGGAATTGGAAACTTACTCATGGACGGTCCGAAAAAGAAAGTGGGAAGTTTACTCATGGACGGAGGGAGTATATATTAATATAAAATATAAAATAAAATATATTTAAAAAATCCAGATATCCGGATATCCGGATTTGATATCCGGATAATATCCGATAAAATATGGTAAAAATCGAATACGGTCGGATATTCTGTATTCCGAATCCGATTCCGAAGTCAACTATCCGTATCCGATTCCGTATTCGCCCGGATACTAATTTTTTATACCGAATTCGATACCGACCGGATACGGCTCCGGATCGGTCGGGAAATATCCGATCCGTTTTCACCCCTATTAATTATACATAGAGGCAAGGAAAAGCTAACCATAATCTGTAGAAATTATATACAGAAGATGCATTTTTTTTTTACATTAAAATACAAAAGATACTTGAAACAAAACAAAAAAATGTATACATGAACAGGAAATGAATTTATTGAATATAAAATTCAGGTAACCTGTTTGCCCTCGTTCGTTATAATATAGTTATGATATTTATTGTCCAAATGTCTGTAATTGGAGATCAGTGATCATTTATCGACTAAGTGAGACCATTCTTTACTCTATTCAGACCAGCTAGTTGATTACATATCATCTGATTGAAAATATTCCCTTTTTCATTGTTAAAAAATCAATAAAAAGATAGTATTAACAGTATCTTTGAGCCTAAAGTTCTAAAAGCACGAGTCCTATTGGGCCGGCAAGCTTTCGGGCCTCCAGGCAATATCACCCGACCCGAAACCCATATCCGAATATTCGAACAAACCATCTAACGCAACGAAATCACCGTTACTGATGAGCTCCGACTCACCAAACCCGAGCCCGAACGGGTCATAACTCGGCATCTCCCAAAACTCGCTCCCGAGATCAGACGAGTCCGACTCAACCCGGGCTAACTCAGACCTGATCTCACTCCCCGGAGAGGATGTCGGCGGAAGGCCTAGCTCATCATCGGACGCCTCCAACAAGTACCCGAGATCCGGGCGACACTCGCCGGAATCCGATGTCAGATCCACCACCGGGACCGTCTCTCCGGCGCCGGCAGCGAGCGGCGAGGCGGTAATTTCCTCTTCGAAACTTTTCATGAACGAGTCAAGGTCGTGACTCGTGGTGCAAAACTCGGAATCGTCATCCAGGCTATCCAAAAGATTTTCCCGGAGCCTCTTCACCTCCGGCGAGTCAATTTCGGACTCGTCCGAGTCAGATCTCACCCTCTTTCTGGCCTTGAAATCTTCCATTATACAATACACTCAAATATTTGTAGAATTATAGAGAGAGAAAAAACGGAGATGGTGTGATGAAGAAACAAGTCGGGGAAACGGAATTTATAATGGAAAAGTGTGAAGGGTGAGGTGGGAAAAGATGGGGCCAAATCACGGACGTCTCGGCAATTGTATATTGCTTTCCTTTGACGTGTCTGCTCATCTGCTGTCTCGTATACTTCGTGTTTGCTTTTTTCCTTTTTCTGGAATTTCTCGACTTTTTTATTAATTGGATTTAAATGTGGGTTTGGAGTCCGGGTTTGTGGGGCCTACCTAAGGTATGGCATGGCATGGCATAGTCAATCACGACTCACGGCTTCTTGTCCCGAATTTTCCTTTTCTTGAATTTGTTCTTATCTTCTTTTTTCTTTTTGGCAATATTTCGTGGGTTGATACTTATACCATGAGTCATGACTCATGAGAGCAACCCGTAGAAAAGTATGCCCCATCTATTCGATTCTTTATAACCATGAGGTTGCATTCCTTTTGGAATTCACCCATAGGATAAGAAATTTTCAACTCTCATTACAAATTTAAAATTTAATTTTTATAACTCATTTATCACCTACACTTATATATATCTATAAAATTTATTACTCCCTCCATTTTGAAGTAAATTTATATTTCCTTTACTTATTTTTTTTAATAAATATTTTATTATTAATATATGATGAATCAATATATTGACTTTTGTACAAAGTAATTGATAGTAATTATTTAAAAATGTATTTGTTTGTTAATATATACAACGTTGTTTTTCGTCATTTATGAAAATAGAAACTTATTGTGGGACAACCAGCAATGAAAAGTAGGAAACTTATTTTGGAATAGAGAGAATATTACTTTTCTCAATACAATTCATTTTATACAATTTAAAAATATTATTATTTTTTCCAATATAATTTACTTTATTATCCACACATACTTTTCTCTCACTCATATTTTCTCTTTCATACTTTACCCTTACACATCCTACTTATTTGACATAAAAGAAAATTTCACTCTATCAAAATTTCAAAAAAATAAATTACTTTTACTATTTATCAAAGAAATTATATTATATAAACGTAAAATCATTACTTCACACGAACACTTAAATCTCAAAACAAATACGGCGTGACGGTTTTTTATTTGGAGAGTTCTACATGAGATTGTTGAAGTAAAAAATGTGATATTTTTTTTATATATTTAACTATGCTTCCATTATTATCACATCAACATTTTTCTCTAATTCAATCCTGATTTGCCCTACGTTTCCTATAAATATACTCATGTTTTAAGATATAGAAAAAAAAAAGGATAGAAGAATACAGTTTGTTGACTCGATTATTCTTGAATGACTACGTCTGGAGGCGTACCAAGCCAAAAGACAATTCACTATTTTTTGTGTGTGAAATTCATTTAAATAGATTACAATCTGAGGTTTCAGAAATACATAAAATATATAAGACCACTGTTATACCAATTGTTGACAGCGATTTATGACGGGTCTCGCTGCCGGGTTCCTAGCGGGTAGGATTTGATATTAATGATGACAAGGAGTAATAAATGTGAGAGTAAATGAGCTCTCAAGTATGTATTTGCAATAAATGTGATGTGTGTTACAAATTGGCATTCAAAGCCCTATTTATAATGTACAAGGTGGGGGTTCCCCATGCTTGGTAGGTGGACTCGTGGGTCCCTCCTACTCCTAGCTGAAAGGTAATAAGTGGCTACAGCCTCCCCTACGAGCCAATGAGGAGACGCCACGTGGCACTGTCACCCCTGAGGTGATTGGACTTGGCCTCAACGGCCCTCTTTGAACCTGTCACATCCTCTGGATTGATGGCACTCGACGTCCTCTCACAGCTGGCGCGGCCTGGGGTCGGGTAGACGGGTACTCGGGTACCGGGAAGCGAGTCCGGACGAAAATGCCCCGGTTGGTCATTTGCGGGCAGGCGGGTAGAGTACCTGCACAGGGGCTCGTCACTGGCCGCCCGATATCCGGGCATGTGGATTATAAGTATCCTTCCCGGCCGATCCCAGAGGCTCATGTCGGGCAGCGTCTGGGTCCCCGCCCGTCTGTCTGACCGGTCGGAGGACTGTTCTCCTCCGAGCCCGCTACAGCAGTGGGCCTGTATCTGATACCCGATGGGTCGGGTAGTTAAATATCGGGTGTAACAATGGCCCCACCAGCCCGACATCGGGGGGCCGCAGTCGTCGGGTGGCGGGCTGGTCGAACTGCAGACCATTTTGATTTCGAATTTGAATTTTGGGGGTGACGTTTCGGTTTCCAAGACGACGCCTCGTCTGCCGCACCTGCTGACGTCACGGGATGGCGTGACTGATGCGCAGAAATCCAGGGGTCACGTCCGCCGAACCTGCTCCCCAACCGTTGCGCGCGTGACCCCCACGCGCCCCCCAGAACTTTGTTTTATTTCATTTCTGACCCCATTTTTTTGCTGTTTAGTCCCTCCTACTTCTTCTATAAATAGGGGCTTCCAGCCCATTTTCTCATTTTCACTCTCTTGCAAACTCGTGCCCCCCTTAAGGAGATTCAAATTTTCCGGCGAATTTCCCAGATTCCGGCGATCTTTCTCGAGTCCCAAGGTAATTTCTTGCTTTTTTTCATCGACACTTCTTCTTCTTATTCTCTTTTCGTCATGAGCGACTCCGTCGAGAGCATTGGCGCCGCCGATGTTTATCACTTCCGCCGCCGTGCCGCCGCCGATGCCGAGAGGCCTTTTCAACCGGCCGGGGAAGGAACGTCCCGCGCCGCTGCCAGAGAGGGCGAGGGCAATTCCACGGATGTGGATGCCTTCGCGGATGATTTGGAGGGGATGAGCCCCCAACGAGAGGGGGAAGCCCTAAGCGTTTCCCCGGTCTCCGCATACCCGCCCCGGGCCGAAGATTATTTGTTCGAGCGGGAAGCTGTGCCCGACCAAATAGACTACGCGGACAGCCGGCTAATCGGGTTATATACTCGAAATATATGAGCCGGTTCGTGCGAAAGCGCCCTCCCCGCGCATATCTCGAGGCCCGGGACACTGACTTTGGGGCCTCTCGCCGCCCCAGCTGCCTTCCCCCGGACGCCGACGTGAAGGAGTTGTACTGGACATTCCAGGCGCCCTCCGACGTCTTCTTCTACGCTCCCCGGGAGAATGAACGGGCCGACCAACCTCCGGAAGGCCTAATCGCCATAAATGCGGACACCCTTCATGCCGGGCTCCGTTTCCCGCTTCACCCGGCCATCTCCAAGCTACTCGCAGCCTGGAATCTGTCGATCACCCAGATCACCCCGAATGAGTGGAGCTACATCCTGGGGGCAATGGTTGCTCTCGGTCGGCGCGGGCTGCATCGTATGCCCACTCCGTCCGAGCTCAACTATCTGTACTACACCGTGGCCTCGGTCGGGCGGATGAACCTTGGGTATTACTCTGTGAAGCCCCGGGGTGGAGATGCCATTGTCTTCGGCATCTCGCCGAAGGTGACGCACTGGCAGGAAAGGTGGTGGTGGGTCGGCGGCGCCTGGGAGAGCGTTGGTATAGACGGGCACACCATCCCGGTTCCACGGGAATATCGGGAGCGCGACCGTCGAGGTAAATACTGAATTTTTCTTCATTTCTTAGTACTGATCTAATTCTTCTTTCATTGTGCAGGTTGCGCGGTACCAAATCAGGCCGACCTGACCGACGACTTCAGGCAGGCGCTTGCCTTGGTGAGATCCGAGAGCGTGGACAATCGCGACGTCGAACTTCTCAACGACGACGAGTACAGAAGGCTCTCCGGACTTCAGACTTTCCCGCGCCACTTGGATTTCGGTGGTAAGACTCTTTCCTGCCCGACTCTCCTTATCCTCGTTCTCGCTTCTCGATTTCTAATCTTGTCACTTTTCTCGCAGCGCAACGTTTCCCGGCAGAATCCTCCACGCCATCGACCTCCCCGGCAGCCTCCCCAAGGACCGCAACCGAGGCCGGCCAGGCAGCCATCCCGGTCGTAAACGTTGAATCATCCGAGGAGACCGTTGACATGGCGCCTAAGAAGAACGCCCTGGCCAAGCTGGCGAAACGGGGAGCCGTCTGTGCCGCAGGGGTGGCGATCCGCAGCCCGCCCGCGACCCAGGTGCCCCCGACATCCTCCTCCCCGGCGGACGGGCAGCGCCCATACAAGCAGGCCCGGGTTGAAGGCCAGACATCTGTCGACCCGGCCATGGTAACGGTCAACCTGGACCCGGCGACCGGCGGGCTTGTGGCCGGCACCGTCGAGGCGACTTTAGGGGGCCCGGCCTCCCCTGCCCGCGATCGCAGCGACTTCTCTTTCTTGGGTTGGGGAAATAACCTCACGTAAGTATTACGTTTTCTTTTCTAAGTTTTCTAGTCGATTTTGCGATGTAGGATTTTTAACACAACTTTTCTTCCCGTGTTCACGCAGGCCTGAGCCTCTGCCCCCGCCCGAGGTTCTTCAATTCCTGCGCTCGCAGGATCCTCTGTACTCGGAGGCCGTGCCGGAGTCTTGGCCGGAGGAACTGCGCCGCGCCGTGCTGAATCTTCCCCGGTCTTGGACCCTCAACTGCCAGAAGGCCACGAGGACCGTCTCGCTCGCCGACCGGATGAGGGCGGCGGCCATCCGTACCTCCCGCAACGCTATTGCCATGGAGGGCATTATGCTCGAATACGAGCGGGAGATGCGGACTGCCTCCTCCTACAGGGCAGCCTTCCAGTCGAAGCGGGACGAAGCTTCCCGCCTGGAAGAGGAGAACAAAAAGCTCCGGGAGGAGCTGGAGGCCGGCCGAGCGAGTCGGGCTGAACTAGAGGGGGTCCTCGAGGAGGAGAGGAGGGCGCGCGCCGAGGCCGAGGCGAGGACGGCTGAAGAAGTCCGCCAAGCCAAGGAGGCTCTCGCGGCGGAGGCGGAAAGGCGCCTGGAGTCCGAGCGTGCCCGATTGGCCGCTGAGAACGAGTCGGCTGGGTCCATGGTGTATATTAATGCTTACGCCGACTCGATTCGCTCCCTACTCCGTCAGAATCCCCAGGCCGACTACTCCGGGCCTCTGGCCGATCTGAGGAGTTATGTCGAGTCCAATCCTCCCTCCCCGGACTATGATATCACGCTGAAGGACTTGGTCGATCGCGGGCTGGATCTGTCGTTTCTCGGCGACCCGTCGACCTTCCTTTACCCACTAGCCGACGAGGAGGCGAATGAGGACCCGGGAGTGGTGGATGAGGCGCGCCCGTGATTTTTCTTTTCTTTTGTTGTTTTGTTAAGTTTGTTGGCCGCTGGCCGTTTTGTATTTTCTCTTTCCCGAACCTCCTTAATGAAATTACTTTTGCCCTTCATTTCGCTTTGTTTCCTTGAACTTTTAGTTTTATCGGCCGGGTAAATAACGTAATCGGATAATAAATAATCGCCCAAAAGAATTAACCAACGGATTAATTAATGAAGTGCTGTAGCCGAATGTCGGGCAGCGAATTCACGAAGATGGGATTGATTTAACAACCGCTTAAAGAATTAACCAACAGATTAATTAATGAAGTGCTATAGCCGAATATCGGGTAGCGACTTCACGAAGATGGGATTGATTTAACAACCGCTTAAAGAATTAACCAACAGATTAATTAATGAAGTGCTATAGCCGAATGTCGGGCAGCGACTTCACGAAGATGGGATTGATTTAACAACCGCTTATTGATTTTTACAAGTTTGCGCTTCGAGTAGCGATTACAATGAGCTCCTACTGGTAGTATTTTTTGAGTAGGGAGGCGTTCCAAGGGTATTGGGCCGGGTTGCCCTCAAGGCTTTCCAGCTCGTAGGCTCCACTGGCGAGGCGGCTGGAGACCTTTAGGGGTCCCTCCCAATTCGGACCAAATGCCCCCTTGGGCTGCCCGACCGTCCGTCGGAGTACCAGGTCCCCGGTTTCGAACTCCCTGATCTTGATCTTCGAGTTGAAGTATTTTTCAGCCCGGCGTTTGTAAGCTATGTTTCTTTGTTCTGCGGACAGCCTTCTCTCTTCCAGCAGGTCCAACTCGTTTAGCATGGCCTGGTCGTTCTCGGTCCCCACGGGTTGTGAGGTGCGGAGGCTCGGGATGACGACTTCAGCCGGGATGACTGCCTCTGTTCCGAAGGCTAGAGCAAAAGGAGTCTCCCCGGTTGCGGTACGACATGTCGTTCTATATGACCATAACACTTCGGGTAGCTTGCTCGCCCATGTTCTCTTGCTCTCCTCCAACCTTGTCTTCAACGTGTGTTTGATTATCTTGTTTACCGCCTCGACCTGTCCGTTCGACTGGGGGTGGTAGGGTGACGAGAATAACCTCTTGATCTTGTGCTTTTGGCAGAATCTTTCCATCTCTAGCCCGTCGAATTGTTTCCCGTTGTCCGAAATGATTATCTGTGGGAGGCCGAATCGACAGATTATGTTGCGCCAGATGAACCTGATCACGTGTTCCTGGTCGATTGTTTTCAGTGATTCCGCCTCCGCCCATTTGGTGAAGTAATCCACGGCGACAATTGCGTACTTGACGCTGCCCGGGGCCGTAGGCAAAGGGCCAATGAGATCGATCCCCCACTTTGCGAACGGCCACGGGCTCAGGATTGAGGTGAGCTCGGTTGGGGCCTGATGGATTGCCGGTGAATAGATTTGACATTTGTGGCATGCCCGTGCGTAGTTGATTGCGTCCCTCTTCAGGGTGGGCCAGAAGTATCCCTGTCGGATAACCTTCTGGGCGAGCACCTGGCCGCCGGCGTGGTTCCCGCAGCGTCCTTCGTGGACTTCTACCAAGATCTTCCTTCCCTGCTCCTGCGTTACGCATTTTAGGAGGGGCAGGGCGAAGCCTCGTTTGTACAACTGGTCCCCGATGATCGTGTACCGGGCCGCCCAGAGCTGCAACTGTCTTGCCGCTACCCGGTCGACTGGGAGTTGGCCGTCACGGAGGTATTTCAGGATGGGGGTCATCCAGCTGTCCTCCGCCTGCCCCAGGCTACTCACCCGCTGGTTCGAACTCGTAGGGGCGGTCAGGTAAGTAACTGTGATCTGGGACATGTCGGCTGCCCCTTCGGATGTTGCGAGGCGGGCAAGTGCGTCTGCTTGAGTATTGTCGAGTCGGGGTACCACCTCTATGCGAACTTGATCGAATTTTTCGAGCGGTTCTTGGCTAATCCCTGGTAGGCCAACATCCTATCGCTGCGCGCCTCGTATTCTCCTGAGATTTGACATGTAACGAGCTGTGAGTCGCTGTAGACCTGGAGTTTCTTCACTCCCATGGCCATGGCCATTTCCAGGCCGTTAATTAATGCTTCGTACTCGGCCTCATTGTTGGTCGCGTGGAAACCGAATCTTATGGCTGTCGTGAATGACTGGCCGGACGGGCTGAGAAGGACAATTCCCGCGCCTGCCCGCGTAGTTGTGGAGGATCCGTCAACGTACATTTTCCAAGGTGGCTGCTCGATCTTGGACATCGCCTCCGGGTAAGTGAGCTCGACTATGAAGTCGGCCATGGCTTGGCCTTTGATGGATGTTCAGGGAGCGTATGTGACTCCGAATTGCCCGATCTCAACAGCCCACTTGAGGCACCTGCCCGCCGTGTCTGGCCGATGTAGTACTTGGCGAAGTGGCATTGTTGTCAGTACTTCTACTTGGTGATCAAAAAAGTATGGGCGTAACTTGCGTACGCTCATTACTAGGGCGTATGCTAACTTTTCCAGGGGTGGGTACCGTAGCTCGGCGTCGTGAAGTGTCTGGCTGACATAGTAGATTGGCAGATGTGCCTGCCCCTCAGCCCGCACTAGCACGGCGCTGAGAGCTGAGTCCGACGCCGCCAAGTATAAGAAAAGTTTCTCGCCGGGGACGGGTTTGGCCAACACCTGGGCGTTTGATAGGTATGCTTTCAAGTTATTGAAAGCGAGCTGACTCTGGGGAGTCCAGTTTAGTTTCCCCTTCCGCATGCTGTCGAATAAAGGCTTGCATCGGTCCCCCATGCGGGAGATGAAACGGCTGAGAGCGGCCAGGCTGCCCGTCACCTTCTGCACCTCCTTCACTGTGCGGGGAGGGCTCATGTCGAGGATCGCCTGTACCTTGGTAGGGTTTGCCTCGATTCCTCGCCGGCTAACCATGTGCCCCAAGAATCTGCCCGACTCTACGCCGAAACTGCACTTTTTCGGGTTGAGCCTCATCCGATACTTTCTCAAGATATCGAATGTTTCGGCTAGGTGTGTGAGGTGGTCTTCTTTCTTCTCGCTCTTGACGATGATGTCGTCGATATATACCTCCATGGTCGCCCCGATTTGATCGTGGAACATGTGGTTGACTAGCTTTTGGTAGGTTGCCCCTGCGTTCATGAGCCCGAATGGCATCCGCTTCCAGAAGTACATGTTTTTCTCGGTAAGGAAGGTGGTGTGCTTCTGGTCGTCTGCGGCCATCGGGATCTGGTGGTAGCCGACAAATGCGTCCATGAAAGTAAGCATCTCGTGCCCGGCCGTGCTGTCCACCAGGTGGTCGATGTGCGGCATCGGGAAGTGATCTTTTGGGCAAGCTTTGTTTAGGTCCGTGAAATCGATGCACAGTCGCCATGTGTTGTTGCTCTTCTTGACGAGTACCGCGTTGGATACCCATTGAGGCTTGTCGTCGGGGTCGACCATCCCGATGAGTTTGTTGTCGAGTAGCTTTTTGACTTCGGTGGCAATGATCGCGTATTTGTCTGGGCCGAATTTCCTTCTTTTCTGTGAGATCGGCTTGCGGGATGGATCGATGTGCAGTTGGTGTGAACATACGGCTGGATCGATCCCGACCATGTCCTCATGGGACCAGGCGAACACGTCTAAGTTCTCTTCTAAAAATGCGGTCATCTTTGCCCGCAACTCGCCGGACATTGACGAACCGAGTTGGACACTTACTTCTGGCCGATTCTTCATTGTGACCGAAATTAATTCTTCGATCGGACTGGCTCCACGTTCGCCGTAGCGTGGATCGTCGATCTGCCCTGTTAGGGTTTTGTCAATCTCCATGGGTTCGTACCCGAGCCTTGGCTCCAGGTCGACTTGGATGTTCTCAAAAGTTTGCGAATCTTCTTCCATCGGGTGGGCAACGGGTGGGATTTCTTCGTCTATTTCCATGTCTCCCTCCCCGATTGTGCAGACATAATCTAGATTTGCAAAATTTGAAATAACATCGATATACGCCAAACATCCGCGTGCCATTTTCTGATTTCCCTTAAGTGTCCCAACCTTCCCGGAGGGGGTTGGGAACTTGATACAATAATAGAATGCTGAGGCGGCGGCTTCGAACTCGTGCTCGAATGGCCTGCCGAGAAACCCGTTATAGGTTGACGGCTGGTCGACAATGATAAAATCGAGCTGTTTCGAAGCCTTAACCTCAGCGTCTATACTAGAAACTAATTCTACGGCTAGCCTAACTATCCCGTAGGGTTTCACCGTGGCGTCGCCGAAGCCTTTGATAACCTGGTCGCATGGCTCCACATACCTCTCAAAGGAGCTGTCCAGCTGGTCGAATGCGGCTTTGAAGAGGATGTTGCAGTAGGCCCCGTTGTCGACGAGCATGCGATGGACGGTGACGCCCATGATGTTGACGGACACGACTAGGGCGTCGTGGTTCGGATAGATGACGCCGGCGCGATCCTCCTCCTTGAAGGCGAGGAGGTTTGATTCCTTTGCCGTCGTGTTGATCGGCAGGGCGATTTGATGGACATTGTCCATCGCTCGCAGCTCGCTCTTCTGTCTGCGGTTGAAGAGCGAGGTGGTAGGTGCGAAGCCTCCCACCGGGGAGAGCATGTTGACCGCCCGTCGGGCCTGATGTTCCGGCATTGGTGGGCATATGAGGGCCGCCTCCCGATTTGGCTCCACGGGGTGGGCAGCGGCCTGAGCCTCCGGCCTCTTCACGAACTCCTCCAGCCTCCCCTCCTCGAAGAATCGCCAGAGTTGCTTCAGGAGGTCGCGGCACTCACTCGTGTTGTGCCCGACGGTTTGATGGTAGTGGCAGCACTTGTTAGGGTTGAGCTGTACCCCCGGCTTGTGGACCCACGGCCGCGCCTTGGGCATCATATTTTTGTCCCGGATCTGCACATAGACGTACTCCGGGGTGGCCGACAATTTTTCGGCCAGCTTCACTTCGACGGAATCGAAGGGTTTGAAAGGCTGGGGAGCCCGGTAGGAAAAGTTCCTCCGGCTTGATGTGGTGCCTGCCGAGGCGCGTGTTTTCTCCTTCTCGGCAGGGGTGCTCTCGCCCAGCCGCTGTGCCAGGATGTCCGCATTGTAGATGATTTTTCCGGCTCGCTGCCGGAACTCCGCGTAGGACTTGGGGTAGTCCTTGTTCATCGACTTCCATAGTTTGGTTCTTAGGCGGAGTCCGCCTATGATCCCGACGAGCTTGACCTCGTCCCCGACGGGCTCGCCCTCCATGATGATGCGATCTACCCGGTCGATGTACGCCCGGTCCGTCTCGTCTTTCCCTTGGGCCAAGTTGGCCATGCGGTTGGCGCCGGCCATTCGTGGCGCCATCGAGGAGAAGTGCTCCAAGAACAGTTCCCCTAGCTGGTGGAATGAAACCACCTTCCCCGCGGGAAGCGAGGAGTACCATCGGTGAGCCCTGTCCCCCAAGGTTAACGGGAACATCCTGTACTGGGTGGCATCTGTTGCCCCCATGGAGATCATGTAGGTGGAGTATTTGCTGAGATGGGTGACGGGGTCTGTCTCCCCGTCATATTGGCCCACGGCGGCCACGTTGATTTTTGGTTGGGCCGGGGCCCGCACCAAGATGTCTGCGAGGGGCGAGTTGGGCATGTAGGGGACATGATGTTGCCCGTCCCGCCTCTCGAGCTTGGCCTCAAGGTCCGAGACCTTCTTTAGGATGGCGGCCATGGCGTTGTCGGCCGCGGGGGGAGAACGGGGACGAGGGTTGTCCCCCAAGCGGTCACGGACCGACGGCCTCGGGGCCGCGTCGTTGTGACGCCTGGGAGATCGTGCCTGTTCTCGCTCCCGGGGCCTGGAGCTGGCGTTGGACTCACAAGGTCGGGCAGCTCCCCGAGCCTGGGTTCCCAACCGGGAGAAGACCGATCCCGCAGGTCGGCGAGAAACTCGCTGCGAGTCGGCCTCCTCGTCGAGGAGCCTCTTTAGGTTCTGAGGCCGGGGGTTGCTGGCGGCCCTCCTGGCCGCCTCTTGCTCCTACCGGGGCTGGCAGGTGGCCCTGCTCCGGGCTGGCTCCTTTCCAGGTCGGTGAGTGCGGATAGGAGCGGCGTCGATCTCGGCCTGACGGCGCTCGATCATGGCCCTTGCGGCCTGGAGGTCCTCCGGAGTTCTTATGGCCGACAAGAACAAGAAAGGACCCTGAAGTGTCTCCGCCGTGGCCGGAGCCGGAGTGGCGGTTTCGCCGATGTCCTCGACTTGCTGCTGGGTTCGTGTGGCCTTCGAAGTGGTCATTTTTTGAATGATAGTGGATGGGATTTCGTTCGGGGTGACTAGATAAATGAAACCGAGTGTACTTCGATATTAGTCCCCCTCCTCTAGCGCCAAAATGTTGACAGCGATTTATGACGGGTCTCGCTGCCGGGTTCCTAGCGGGTAGGATTTGATATTAATGATGACAAGGAGTAATAAATGTGAGAGTAGATGAGCTCTCAAGTATGTATTTGCAATAAATGTGATGTGTGTTACAAATTGGCATTCAAAGCCCTATTTATAATGTACAAGGTGGGGGTTCCCCATGCTTGGTAGGTGGACTCGTGGGTCCCTCCTACTCCTAGCTGAAAGGTAATAAGTGGCTACAGCCTCCCCTACGAGCCAATGAGGAGACGCCACGTGGCACTGTCACCCTTGAGGTGATTGGACTTGGCCTCAACGGCCCTCTTTGAACCTGTCACATCCTCTGGATTGATGGCACTCGACGTCCTCTCACAGCTGGCGCGGCCTGGGGTCGGGTAGACGGGTACTCGGGTACCGGGAAGCGAGTCCGGACGAAAATGCCCCGGTTGGCCATTTGCGGGCAGGCGGGTAGAGTACCTGCACAGGGGCTCGTCGCTGGCCGCCCGATATCCGGGCATGTGGATTATAAGTATCCTTCCCGGCCGATCCCAGAGGCTCATGTCGGGCAGCGTCTGGGTCCCCGCCCGTCTGTCTGACCGGTCGGAGGACTGTTCTCCTCCGAGCCCGCTACAGCAGTGGGCCTGTATCTGATACCCGATGGGTCGGGTAGTTAAATATCGGGTGTAACACCAATCATCAATTACTTGTTAATGAGGGCACACTACAATTTTTTTTCTTCAGTAACTCTTTTATTGTTTTCTCTCGATCATATAATATGTTTGTTTCAAGATACAAAAATTGTCTTTCAAAATTCATTAGCATGCTTCTTTGAGGATTGTAGAAGATGGATTTTAAAATTCACCAAAATAATAACCTATAACGCCTATACTTTCTTGAGTATGTATAAAGTGAAATTGGTTCATATATGAATCATCAAAAAGTATTAGTTGTTTTTACTTAAAAGTATCATGTGTTTTTACTGAAAGGTATTAGTTGTTTTCACTGAAAAATATTAGTTTATTTTCACTGAACAACTAAGGCTCTTTAATGTAAATGAGCAATACTCTTCAGTAAAAATAATTAATACTCTTTAATTGGGTCACACCTGAAATTTTCCTTTTTTTTTTACTTGTGAAAGTATATTTGATACTCACCCGTCTCCATCTCTATTGCCTTCTTGTTTTAATTTCTTAAAGATTTGTTCCAATCTCGATTGCCGCTTTCTATAAATAGACAATATTATTTACTAGAATTTCATTAAAAAAAAATTATTCTCTTTTATTTGCCACATTATTACTAATTTTTTTTATCAATATAAATATTTCTACCTTCTCCTTGCAAAAGTCTGTTGTACTTTTGTGGGCACAAATATTAAGAAAAAATAGGTAGAAAATGTAGCGTGTGGATCGTGAGATGAGATTTTGAGAGCATGTAAATTTATGTGGAACAAACAAAAAAAGAAAATATGCATATTTATCTAGGATAGAGGTACTAATAGATAAATATCACATTAAATTTTTTGTTAAAACTAAAGGGGCAATCGAGCTGAGGATGGAAGGAGTGATTTAGGACGTACTAGGGCTCATGGTATGGACCAAAACAGATATTTAAAAATATTTGTGACCGTACGAAAGTTCGGTTATTTTAAAATTCGAGTATCCGTGTCTGTATCGAAATTTTAGTTTGGTACAGTACAAATATTTTATTTTTCGATACGGATCGGAGCGGATTTTCGATTACAAATGGATTGGTACGAAATGGAGCGGATAAACAGATCTTTTTACCCTTTTTTGTTATTTTTTTAATTATTATTTTAAGAAAATATATTAATGCATACACACTCACACAAATTTTACACAACTTCAACCACAATCAAAAGTATATTATTCCAAACTCGAATATAACACATTATATGATAATAGATGGTTAAAAAATTAAAGTAAATCACCATCAGTAGAGTATTTAAAATATATATTTAAATAATCCTTTTGAAATATCTTGTGAATAGAAAGTGCAATATCAAAATTATATTGATCCTAATTTCTGACACAGAGTACACTATATCCAAGTTTTTGGTAAGAAATGAATACACATATACATGAACAATAAAATTAAAAGAATAAAAAATCAAATTTAAATCATTTTAATATACATCTAAATATAAGTTAACGTTTTAAAATTTTAATAAGATAAATAATATAGTGTTTGCATTATGAAAAGGAGGAGAAATTATGTTATCGAATAGTTGTACTTGAATTCAATAACATTACAATAATGTTTGATGAAGAAAAAATAATTAAAATTTAATACATATTTAATTTTATTATTCGGTTCAATACGGTACTGTCACATTCGATTTTTTGGTACGGTTAATTTGGTAATATCCGTACCAAAAAAAAAATATTGGGTTCGGCGTCGATACAGTTTAAATAAAAAGTAAACGATTTTTTCAATTTGATTGTTTTTCGGTGCGGATTTTCGGTACGAGTTCGGTATCTTCAAATTCTGTGAACAATCCTAGAACATACACTATATATATATATTATATAAATAAGAATTGGTGTAACTAAGACATTGAGTCATTTACACTTTAATAGGATAGATGTTATCCCATTTTTGCCTTTATTAAAAGAACAAAAAAGGGTTATTGCAAATGTACAACGTGCCTGGTATATCAACTTGTAAAAAAGGTTCAATAACAGCACGGCCGGCCCACAGCTGCCGCAATAATGGGATCTTTAATTATTTCAGTTGTACTTAATAATTGCAGGTTTTAATTATATTTCATCCACTAAACAAAAGCTAAATCTATCTAAAGATTCCAACTAACAAAGGATGCGAAACAACAGCTGGTCTAATTATTTAGTCGCACTACTACCTAAGATGGGAAACAATCGGTCAAATTATTCAGTCGTAGTACAATAGCCTGCCAAAATTAAATTTAAATAATTTTGCATTATTTAATGATTCCAAGATCTCAACGTACTTATATAGTTATATATCGAAAATGGTGTGTTTCATAGGCTGTCAGTCACATCTGATCAGATTTGTAATCTTTTAATTAAAATGTTACTGGATGACACGAGATTTTCATAATTTTTTTTATTATACATTATAATGTATTATATATACAATAATACTATACATTTATTCACCATAATAATATTATAAATATTTTTTCTTACAAAAATCAATAAAATATAAAATTATTATTATTTTATTCAACTTCACACCCATACACTCTATTTTTCATAAAAAAATGTGCCCATCACATGTATGGAGGGATAGAAATATTTTTAGTCCCATAACTTTTCACCTTTTTTGAAATGATCCCAAAAAAGATAAATATACGAATTTAGTCCCATTTTTTTATGAATTGTACAATTTACATCCCAAATTTGGCCGGATTGACAAAATGTCATCGTTTTATGACATGCGTCCAACACGTGCACATTCAATTTGAAGATTTTCAGTGAATATTCGTTTTAAAAATGTAAATTAAACCTGAAAAGCCATAGAAATCTTTCTCCAATTTTTTCAACCAAAACATTAAAATCCTTCCCAAATTCAGTCTTCTAAGACATTAAAATTATTTATTAATAACCTAATCATCATGTTTGTCTAAGTTGAACGCCCACATGCACGACACATGTCAAAAAATGACGACATTTATTACTTCCGTCGAATTTGGGACGAAAATTGTACATTTTGCAAAAAATTGGGACCAAATTTGTACATCTATCTTTTTTGGGACCATTATAAAAAAAGTGAAAAGTTATGGGACTAAAAATATTTCTATCCCCATGTATGGATGAATTCCTGGAACGGAGGGATTATATATATTAAAAAAATATCACATGTTAATACAGAGTTAAGTTAATATAACAACATATTAAATTTGATTTAAAATTAAAAAATTCAAATAATAAAAAAAATTGTGCACTGTGTTTTCTAGACAATAAAAAAATATCAATTAAATGTTAAAATTTTTAAATTATTCATTTTTTAAAAGAAATCAATTAATTATTTAATCGATAAAAAAATATTTAATATGATTAATTCTATTTTTAATTTATTATAAAATATTAGAATTTTCTTAATTGAAAATCCTCAGATATAGTGAGGCTGTAAAAATAAGTTAATTAAACATTAAAGTTTCATATAATTAGAGTTTTAAATTTAATTGATCAATTAAATTTAATATATTACTATAAAAAAAATAAGTTATGTACAATAGATATTTCAACTTTGTATACATTCATAGTTTAGCTTAATTGGTTAACATCATAAATTATACTCGTATACATGTAGAGTTTTTAAAACCATTCTTCGTAGACAGAATCAACCATAAGACACCACATATGCAAAATCAACCAAATACCGACACATAAGCAAGACTAACTCACTATTAGTAGTATAGAGGATTGACAATACTTGCTCTGCCTACAATTTTTTTTTTTTTTTTTGAATTTTTTTGTCTTATTTGTCCATTCACAAAAACTAGTCATATTTTTTAAAATTAAAACCATAAATTTTATCCATATTTTTCAATATACACACATAATATTTTTAAAACAATTTATTTTGAATAAAATGATTGTTTACGAAAAATATAATACTTATATTTTCTATAAACAATAATTTTATTGATAAATGAGCATCACAATACCTCATAATACCCTCCAACTTATAACAAAAAATAACATAGGACTACTAATATTAGACGAGGGAGTGCTTGATAAAAACATTTAAAAGTTAACGAATTTTTTTTAATGTTGAATCGATTTATAAAGAAAAAACTTTGAACTAAAAAAACTTTAAAAATCTTTGGACATCATTGTAACTATAATAAAACATACAAAAAGTAAAAAGTGTGAGAGAGTCAACAATTAATAAACTAGAATAAATTAATATTTTAGAATGTCAATGTGGTCATGTCCATAAAATATTAATGTATTATGTTGAATTTAAATATACTTTTTTACATGGAATTTAAATAAAATTAAAAAGAAGAAATCGTAGATAAGTAGAGTTATGTTCGAGGGCGGTTGAAGTTTTAAATTCTCATAAATTGAAATTGTACCAAATCTAAAAAATAAAAAAAGTGTAGCAAGTGGCGTATGGGATAGGGTAAAAGGACCGTTGAAGTCACGTGAAAAGCATGAATGGTTGCATGACCTTACTCTGAAAGCAGTGGATACTACCCCACGTGGTACAGCCTCCCGCAGCACGCCTCCCGCTGTCGGGCACGTACAATCTACTAAAGAAAACGTACTACACCATTACCCTACCCAACATTAGATACTGGACCCGATCCACCAAACTTGCCGACCCATCACCCACGTGGTGGTTCGTCGGATCATAACTCACCACACGCTCCTAACTTGCCGATATTTTGTTTATCGTTTGGTATCGGACTAAAGAACTAGTATTGATTTGGAGGACCAAATCCACTGTCACTAGTAAGGTACTAAGGGCATCAATTGAAGTCACAGTAAAATTCTACTCCATCTCCTTCCCCTCTTAACTATTAGAGTTAGAGTGACACAAATTTTAAAAAACAAATTATTTTATTAACTTTTTGAAACAATGAATAAAATATATTTTAAAATAAATTAGATATTTTGAGAATGTTTAATTTCCATATATAGAATGTGAAAGTTATTATGAAACGTAAAAAAAAAAGTGAAATTAATTAAAGGACGGGGGAGTATATTATAATAAATTGAACATAATACCTAAAAAGTACTACCTCCGTCCCGGAACACATTGCGGAGTTCACTTTATCTTCGTGTTTTAGCGAGCGAGTTGTTTATTAGTATTTGAAATGATAAAATAATTTTTAAGGTAGAGTATGATAGATCTACCTCTTCTCTATTATAAAGTAATTTTAAAATTACTTTATCATTTCAAATACTAATAAAAAGCTCACTCGCGAAAACACGAGAGGAATAGTAGCCCTGCAATGTGTTGTGGGACGGAGGGAATATTATATTTCTAGATCTCACACCTACTCCAAACTCCAAAGTGATTGTATATTGGTTCGAATATTTCTATTTAAAAACGGACGCTTGGTTGAAAATTTTCTGTAGAATGTGAATTGAAATGAATATAAAGTAATTAGAGTATCTAAGAAAAATAAAAAATAATAATGATATTATTTTTTCTCTTAAATAAATTAATCATTACTTACTTTGATAATCTGTCTTCTTTCCGTAAAATTTGTAAAAAAAAAAAAAAAAGTATTAATAAAATGACACACAAATTTATTAGAGTTTCTCATTTTTTTTAGTGCTCCAATTCTTAGGTAGAATCACCTCATTAGTTTGTGGCTGTACTATTTGAGGCTATTTGCTTCTGCAACAATACATATAAGGTTCCTTGAAGAGGTAAAAGTAACATTACTTAATAGCCAACATCGCTATTTAATACTCAATTTTTTTATTTTTTTTAACGAAATAGTTCATCTAAAATGTACCCAACAATAAAAATAAACTATTCCATCTCTTTCAAATTTAGTATCACTTTATTTGATTCACATTTAAGAGGGCGGAGGAAGTAGGGATTTGAGGGTAAAACTTAGGTATAAACTAAGAAGTAAGTTAAATTGAGTGTATGTGTGGAGCTAATCTTGAGACGAATTAAAAAATAAAGTGTGAAACTAATTACATGACAGGGGAGCATTAGTAAATTATCATGCATTTATACTAAAACGAAATTAATAAATAAAATTAAACAGTTTGACAGATTGACCCTAATTCTATAGGACTTTAGGTTAAAGAGTTTGGACCAAAACAATTCTCTCTGAACATTAATTATTCCTATTTAAATGGACCGATCCTACGGGTGATAGGATCCTTTTAACCTCTCTATTGTTGGTATACAATTCCACAAAAGCATATTATTATTAATGTATTTTTTTAGACTTATTTGGTCAATTTGTTTAAAGGGTGACACATTACCCTCTTAAAGGGTGATACATATGCGAGAATATTTCAAATCATTACAAAATACCTCTTAGAATAATTATAAAATTAATTTGTTTTCCATATAAATTATGATGAACACATAATAAGTGAAATAATTTTACATTCTCCATCAATTTTTTTTTTTATATTATTTATCAGTTAAAAAAGAAAAATCGTTGATTTTTGTTGTTGATATTGTCTTGTGAATTTGCATGGATACATGTGGGCTTGGATGGTTTCACATATATCCTAACATTACATTTGTTGCAGATTTTTATAATGGAAAAATTATGTTTAATCTTTTGTTATGTAGTAATTTTATTTGTGATTTTTTTTTCTAAGTACATCCATCATAAATTACTAAATCTATCACTGTGTATGGGCACACAATTGATCGATTTATACACCTTTGACCAATAATGTCTTTAAGATAGTGAGAACATATTAGACTATTCAATTCGAGTCTAAGATTTAAACTCGGCTCCGCCCAATATACTTAAAGAGGAGTTTTTTTTTTTTTTTTTTAATATTTTACATGTGAAATATATCTAAAATAAGTAAATAATAAAAAAGTCATGGATCGGATCGCTCCACATAAAAATTTGCGGATCTTGACCAGATTGGATGGGGTTTGGTGAATTTTTTCCAAAATTTCGCGCAAGTCAAATTTTAAGATTTTCGCTCTCAGTTTGTGTTACTATATGGTCAAATATATGATACTATATGGGCAAATGTGTGTTACTAGTCATTAAAAACAAAGTTTTCTACTTTAAAATAACAATAATGACAAATACATATTTTTACAAGAACAAATATGTGTTTTAATTTATTTCTCATCCCTTTAAATTTAAATTTATTTATTTTATTTATTAAAACATATTTACTCCAACAATAACATACATTTGCTCTAACATCAATACACTTTTGTTCCAACATTAACACACATTTGCAATAATGCACATTTACTCTAACATTAACACATATTTGCTCTAACATTAGCACACTTTGCTTCAATAGTAACACATATTTCCTCTAACAGTAACACACATTTGCTCCAATAGTAACACATATTTTTTGTAACACACATTTACACTAACATTAATACACATTTGCAGTAACACATTTTTACTCTAATAGTAACATACATTTGTTATAAATTTTTTTATTTATCGGCGGTAAATGTTAGTTGTTAGTGGTTAGAAGTTAGTTCATCAAGCCCCCAAGCACTCCAAGAATTCTCCAAGCCACCTTATAACTCTCTTAATTCGTTTCCAAAGGGAATCGAACCTGGGACACTAACTCACATTTGCTCCAATTGTAACACATATTTGTAGTAACACACATTTGTTCTGACAGTAACACACATTTGCAGTAACACATATTTAATCTAACAATAACATACATTTGTTCCAATAGTAACACATATTTTTAGCAACACACATTTACTCCAATAGTAACATATATTTTTAGTAACACACATTTCCTCCAATAGTAAGACACATTTTCTTTACTAGTGTTGTGTGACGAATAATTCAGTTATGACGAGGCCAACCCATTGGTATAAGACGAGGTCCCAAAGCAGTTAGAGAAGGACAGAGCCAAGAAAGTCGTTCCCAGGCCCCCGTAACCAACGGGCCTCATCACCATGTTGAAGAAATGAGACGAGGCTTGGAGCCACGTCAAGTCTCGAGCCCTAGCCAGCTTCGTTGCTATACCAAACGAGCATAGGCCAATCAGGGCTCACCTCGTCGTGAAGGACCTGAAGCCGAGGGTCAGCAGTTAGATTTAAAGTAGGACGAGGGCAGGTCCACCAACAACCTCTCCCCGGCATGAGGTCTTAGACGAAGCCAAGAAACGAGGACGAAGAGGCAGCCTCGGCAAGCCGCTAGACAAGGACGCCATGTACTCAATCTTATCCAAGATAAGGCTAAATCTGGACGCCATCACACAATCATTCCTATTTAAGTACGAGGAACAGTAGATCGACACCAACTCCAGAGGGACAAACCATACTTATGGCAGAAAATCCCTTGATTTCAAGAGCAAGTACAACTAGCTTTTCACGTGTCTGACTCGTATTGGGCCGAGCTCACCTACACGAGGGGCCTCGGCCCATTGCTCAAAATTAGGGTCAGTCCAAGCATTAAATATTGGGCTGCCCGAATAAAGTTATGGCAGCCCAACCTTTGGGCTATAAATACATGCTCATTAGCATTTAATACACACCTACCACTTCAAGCCCAAGTCTACACAAAAACTTGATAAATCTTTGTGCATTTATTGTTTTCTTGCTCTTCATTTACTATTAAATAGCCTCAAGCAATTAATGTCCAATCACCCAAAATTAATAAGTTAGTTACTCATCCAAAAGCCACATAAATCGTATTAAGATACATATTTTGGGTAACAACAACTAGTAACATACATTTGCCCTAACATTATCACACATTTTACTCACGCATTCTCGACACCATCTCCGCCCCAATCGTTACCGATGTCGCAGACCAGATTCATCACCGTGTTGTGCGGCACCTTCAACGTCACTTCTAGCACCGTGGTGTCCTTCGATTTGAGAGATCCAGGTTTGGGGATGGATCCGGACACGATCTGCCTCTCAACGCTCTTGACCGTGTAAACGATTTCTCCGATCGATGAGAATTCTGAAGCGCACGATCGCCACCTCCTTCCCACGGCGATAGTTCGCAGTCACCATCGCACATAGGCCTTAGCAACGCAGCCTTTACTCCTCGCCAGAAAATTACGAACGTCGCCACGATCACACATAAATGCCAAACGCGCTGCCATCGCCGCCATCTGGTCGAGGTCACCGCGAAATTGACTCCTCCGCAAGAACTCATCGCCACTGCAATTTAATTACCACCGCGACCTCACGACCTATATAGAAATATGGATTATTCTACGGATCCTAGATTCGTAGAATATTTCATATGCCAATTTGTCTATATTTAATAGTATAAAATAGATCTATGCTCTTTAGTTTTCAAAAGTTTGCTATATGTTGGACTTAATATAATTACTTTTAAATTTGATATTTAAGATGAAATTAAGCTTTAAATATGTTTCTAAGTTCAACTCATTTATTAAAAAGGTAAGACTTGAGTCTAGTAAAATAATTATTTATTATAACAAGGACCATACTTAATCTAATAATTTCATATCAGGTCTCAATATTTCAACGAGAAGCCCTACTTTACTCATCCGTTCTCATCGCTAATTATAATATGATAAAGTATAGAGTGAAAATATTTATACATAAACTATTGAAGGGTATTAGTTGTCTTTTTTTTTATCGGAAAAAGGGAACTTTCATTGATAAATGGGCATGAGTAGTACCCTATTATACAATGAGTTTGGCTTAATAGTCTCTAGATGTTTTTAAGACAAATCATACACAATCTGCAGTACAAGAAGCAAGCTTACACCAAAATCTCCCTAGGATTAGAACTCCAAGTGTTAAAAGTAATTTTATTTCTCCAAATTCCTCTTGCGTTAACCAAACTCCATAGCTTCCTATTGATATCTTCTATGATCTCCTTGACTTCTGCTCTTTCGTTTCGAAATATAATCGCATTTCGGAACCTCCAAATCGACCAGATGATACATTCCCACAATTCCACCATAAGAGTCTTCACATTATTCCCGCCAATAAGTCTACTAAAGTGGAGTAGACTTATCTTTGGATTAGATGTTAAGACCGTGCACACACCAAACCATTTCACACATTCCATCCACACACGGAAAACAAAATGACATTAAAAAAGTATGTGTCTTACAGTTTCCATTTTGGTGTTGCAAAAAGGACAATGGAAGTTTGAGTCTTATGGGAGAGCGTTTCGTCTTCTCAAATTCATATTTATTGGAATGCGTTCCAACACCGTGCGCCATGCGTGAATCTTAACTTTATTTGGCACCCATTTATTCCAAATCGTTGAAAATACTTTTTGCTCCTCCTCTTGAATCACTCCATCTCCCGAAATCAGAAAATTATAAGCATCTTTCGTGTTGTATGCACCGTCTCTTGCATCTCTCCACTTCCATTGATCCTCCTCGTCTCGAGTTAGTTTGTACATGTTCACCAAGTCAAGAAAATTGTTTAGTGTACCAAGTTCCCTCTCAAGTAATTCCCTTCTCCAGTTCCACTTCCACCTCCATTCTCCCTCCTCTCATTCTCCCATCTCCCACACACTCAACTTATTATCCTCACATAGTTTGAACTGTCTAGGAAAAACCAGCTTTAGAGGTTTATTCCCCACCCATTTGTCCTAAAAAAAAAAAGGTTTTTTTCCCCTTACCTACTATCTTCTCCAAACCCGACCAAAACCAGCTTTCTTCCCCCTCACCCACAGCTTTTAAGACTTCCCCCACAACCCCGAAACTCTCCTCCTCCTCCCTCCACCACTCTATAGACCCCCATTTGAACCCCATCTTGCCATAATCACCCTAACCCACAGACTCCTAGGATTTGCAAAGAACCTCCATACCCATTTCCCCAGTAATGCTTTGTTAAAACTCTCAAGGTCCCTAACCCCAAGACCCCCCCTGCAATTTTGATTTACAAATGTTCCCCCACCTAACCCAAGGAATTTTATCCTTGCTCTCAACACCCCCCCCACGGAAAATTTCTCTGTAATCTTTCAATTTCACACAAAACTTTCAAAGGTGCCCGATAGGTGGATAAATAGTAGACCGGTAAAGATGATAAGACAGAATTAATCAAAGTAAGTCTACCTCCAATGGAGAGATTTAAGCCTTCCCATTTCCTAACCTGATTCCGGATTTTCTAAATCATAAGATTCAAGTCGGAAGCCTTTCGGTGAGCACACCCCACTTTTACACCCAAGTAAACAAACGATTCCTCACCTACTTGACAACCCAGACAATTTACGAACTCCTCCAACTCTTCATTGAGTACATTTATCCCCGACACACTGCATTTTCTACGATTCACTTTCAGTCCCGATACCAGCTCCAGATTAATAATAAAACGTTTCAGAAAGATGTTGTTTTCTCTAGACGTCTTACCAATAAAAATCATATCATCGGCATACTGTAAGTGTGAGATATGAACCCTGTCATTACCTACGTACAACGGTGTAAAACGATTTCCTTTGACAACTTTGTCCATCATAAGACTCAGCCCTTCAACAGCAATTAAGAAGAGAAAATGGGATAAAGGATCTCCTTGTCTAAGACCTCTACCCAATTTGAATTCTTCTGTAGGACTTCCATTAATAAGGACAAAAGCGTGCACTGAGGAAACACACTCCATAATCCAGTTTATCCATTTGTTCTCGAAATCAAATCTCACCATCATCAATTTCAAAAAACCCCAATCAATCGAATCATAAGCTTTGGCGAAGTCGATCTGCCTTCCGCCAATAAACGCACTTTGTTAAGTATCACAATGCTGTCCAAAATCTGCCTTCCGCCAATAAACGCACTTTGTTGCTCCGAGATAATGGACTCCAGTACTTTACTCAGCCTTGTCGCCAACACTTTCGCCACCACCTTGTAGATACAACCAATTAAGGAGATTGGCCAATAGTCCGATAGACTTGAGGCATCTTCTTTATTCGGGATGAGGACTATAGAGGACGGATTGAGCCCTTTTACAAATTTTCCATGTTCGTGGAACTCCTCAAACATCTGTATAAAATTACCTCTTAACAATTCCCAAAAATCTTTCACAAAATTGAAATTGAAGTCGTCGCGGCCCGGGCTTTTTGAGCTATCACATGAGTCCACTGCCGCCTTAATTTCTTCCTCCGAAAATGTGTTTGTCAGCATTTGATTATCGAGCGTACTGATCTTTCGGGTGCAGAAATCATGTACCAAACCTGGTCTAATCACCTGCTCTTTCAGAAAATGTTTTTCGAAAAATTCCTTGGTGTCTCTTTTGGCTTCTGCCACCGCTTCACACCACCGGTTGTCGAAAGAGATTCCCACAATTTCGTTCCTTTTTCTCCTCTTGTTTATCGTCTTGTGGAAGAAACTTGTGTTAGCATCCCCCTCTCGAATCCATTTTGCCCTGGCTTTCCACTTCAGCAAGCTATTCTTGAGCATAAGATCACAAGTGAGAAGCGCTCGAAGCTCATTCCTCCTACTGATTTCCGAATTATCAAGCCCAAGCACGTCATCAATAGTATCCTACCTCAAATTTTCTTTTCTTTTATCTTTAATTCTCTTATCCATCGAGCCAAACACTTCATTGTTCCAAATCTTCAGATCCCCTTTTAGCAACTTGAGTTTTTCTTTAAAAATGAAACAACCCTTCCCTTTCACCATATAACTCTTCCATTTTGTCGTCAGAAAGTCCATAAAGCCCGCATGAGACCTCCACGCATTGATGAACCTAAAGGGCTTCGGGCCCCAATCCTTTACCTTAATTTCTAGGAAAATCGGGCAGTGACCAGAAAGAGACCTTCCCAAAGCCTTATGATGGGAGTTTGGCCATTGAAGGAGCCACTTATCGTTTAACAGAACCCTGTCAATTCTGCTTTTGCACTTTCCATCCGGACTGTACCAAGTATAAAGTCTCCCGTGAAGGGGCATATCAATAAGTCCAGCATCTTGAATGAAGTTGTTAAAAACCCTTAAATCTCTTCTGTTAATAGCAGTCCCAATCCCCGACCTTTCCGACCTCTCCGACCCTCTTCTGATGGAATTAAAGTCTCCCAGCACACAAGTACAACATTCTGAATTCTGCTCTAACATAATTTGAATCCTATCCCATAGCTCGATTCTATCTTGATGAAGGCAAGGTGCATATACATTTATGATGCAGCAATCTATATTCTCTGCTCCCCAAACCCCCACAATCACCACCGCTCCATGAACATGCCAACAACTCCTAGCAATAAAAGTTTCAGAATGCCCCCGGACCTTCCTATATCATCTCTATGTACCCACCCACATTTCCCTGCCCCCCAGATTGATCTAATGATAAACTCATCTATATGTTCTTTCTTAGTTTCCTGTAAACATATGAAGCCCACACAGAATTTTCGGGATAATTCATTTACCTCTTTGCATTTCGCCGAGCTCCCCAAGCCTCTAATATTATAACTTATCATCTTCATTGGATAGACCCATCAGCATACACCTTGTCCCTTCCTTCATTGCCCACACGTGCTTGTACATCTAATTCTCTATTCATCCCACCGCAATCCCCATCTTGTACGTCAAATAAACCCATTAGCTGTCCCAATTCCCAAACTTTTTGAACTTCCTCTGCTCTATCTCGATCGCTACCTTTCCCATACGCCTCCCCTGATGATGGAATTATCTCTTTCTCTTTTTGCACTCTATCGGCCGAGGAAACCAAATCTAATTGAAAAGCGTTGAATTGCTTTTTTTTTCTGGCAATTTTTTACACCCACTCTTTCTTCTTCCTCCACTGTTTCTTCCCATCTTTCTCAGGAATTTCTTCTGTGCTTCATACGCTGCCTTGTCATGTCCGCGAATCGCTTTGTCTCCCTGCGTGTTTAGGGATTTTGACTTATCCCTAGTCCACTTCTCCGAATTATTCACGCATATTCCCCTCTTCTATGTTCTCTGTCTCTCTGGGTCGGCTTGGCCTCTCATTGGGCTGATCGGATGAGATTGATTTGGGTTGCTACCTCGGCTACGCGGCACATCGCGATAATCTCTGCTGATCGGGATTTGTTACTTTGGACTAGGGTTGTAAACGAATCGAATAGAAGCGAATATCACTGTATTCGATTCGATTCGTGAAACTATTCGAATATTCATATTCGTATTCGATTGTTATTCGAATATTAAAATTGATTCGTATTCGATTCGAAATTGATATTCGAATTATTCGAAACTATTCGAGTATTCGATTCGTTAATTTGATTCAGTTATTTCTTAATTGTTATTATATGTTAAAAAAATTGTTCTTCGTAGATTCAATTTGCTAACAATTCCTACCATTTACCAAGTTTCCTAAAGATTCTGCATATCCAAGATACATTAATTGATAGGAAATTACTTATATATTAGATTTACAATACATCAAACAAAGTAGATGAAAAACAATGGCAAAAATTTAATAGTAGTAACATTTTCACAGTAATTACGGTTCAACTTAAAAAATTGAATAATTCCAAAAATATTATAGAAAACAAGACAAAAGAACATGGAAAAAAAATTAAAAGTTATCTCTTTCACTATTACCAAATCTTGCAATCTTCGGATCTAAAAAAGTTATCGAAAAAAATTCTTCAAAATACCGATTGAAAGTTGGAACTGCCTCCTACACCTTCAGATCTAAGATATTCTTCAAGCACACATCTAGATCTCATAAATGAAATTGTGAAGGGCTCGATACACGCGAGAACGGCGTGAAGAGGAGACAGTGGCTGCGAACTTTTGGTGAATGAATGTGAATCATTTCATATTTTACTGCTAGGGTTCGCTTATTTTAATTAAACTGAAGGGCCTACGTAAATTGTTGGCCCTATTAAAAGTTGGATAAGGGCCTACTATATAAGGGGTTGGGCTTTGTTATATATGATTCGGTAATTAAAAATTTAACTAATGATATATATATATATATACTTTTAAATAATATATTCGAATACTTACGAATATCGAATCGAATATCATAATTTTGTATTCGTATTTGAATACTAATCGAATCGAATCGAATATTTATATTCGAATTTGAATCATAAAATTTCGAATACGAATATCAATATTCGAATACGAATACCGAATCGAATCAAAATTATTTGATCCGTTTACAACCCTAATTTGGACTGCTTCCTAGGCTCTGGCATTTGGGTGTATTCGAACCTCTTATGGTCTGACTTGTCTCCCTTGGGTTTGAACTACTCAAAAGAATAGGCTCATAACTAATATTATCAGGCCCAATTCCTCCCTGAGAATTAATTTGAATCGGCACAGTCTTCTTATTTCGGCCCGTCACCGAATTAGGCCTATCTGATGCCAACTCATCATTAACTCCCTCAACCATTATGTTGTCGCGGCCTTCGGGGCCTCCCAGAATCTGAAAACTTTTGTGCATCATTACTCCTTTTCCCAATTTCTCGGTAGACTCACTGAATCCGCCGCCCATCTTACACGATTTCCCATCTCTTCCTCTAATGCACGTTTCCCAATCCCCGTCAAAAGATTCCCGATCATCTTCCTCTAGAATCTCCGCCATCGTCGGACCTTTACTAAACTGCCCATCTTCATCGCTGGACCAATCAGATTCCTCGAGACTTGAAATATCCAGGCGCTCTTTTGATGGATGGATTGAACCATAATATTCCCCCATAACTCTTATTTTGAAAATGTTGTTTTCAATTTTCACCTGGAAAGAACAGTTTACGTCTTGAACATGTGGTACCGCGATCAGGATCCTTGCAAAATCTAGAGAAGTTTTATTTTCTGTGTCCATATCCAACTTGATAAAGGTCCCCATCTTTCCGCTTGCTATTCTAAAGAAGCGTTTATTCCAAGCATGTAGTGGAACTGTTGGAGTTATACGTGAAAGTATGCTTTTACTTTGTATAACTCGTGTATCAAACACTCGTTTTATGAGAATAATTCTTTTATCACATTTGCTTTAGTTATGATTGAATGTTGAATTTCTATTGCAAACCGTTCAATATATAGTACATGTTACATTGTAGTTAATGTGGTGATACCCGATCACGGAAGACAACATTAACAGTTTACTTGTAACTAAACGTACATTTTCACGACCTAGGTGGAATTGAACAATCCGCCTTGAAAGGTCGATGTGTAAGGCTCAGATTAGTCTGTCTTGACTAAGAGATTGCACTAGCACATTTAGTATGTGACGCAGCGGGAGCACGATACAACGTAATATCCGTTGATTCTAAGAATACCTGGATAAACACAACGTATTTAAACGTGTTAATCTATTAATTCAAGGAATACTAGAATAACAAGGATAAAACACGATAAAGGGATAAAACCCAATATTTTAATTCATTCAACAACTGAACAACAATAATTATGAGACTCCTATTTATAATACTAAATAACTTAGAGGACAAGAAATATAATAACTTAATATAAATAAATCAAATCTAATCTAATTAAATAAATAACAATCTACTTGATTCTCCAAATATTCATATAATAATCCCATATCGTTATCACGATCTCGTCTCCATCATTCTCTCCCTCTTCGAAACGATTCGTCCTCGAATCGAAATGAATCTCATCTCCAGAGGAATAAAGTAATACCTCTAAATATTTGAGCTCGAAAATGTCAGCAGTACGAACATGACCCAGAATTTTGAGTCGGTAGGCAAATTGAATTTTTGGAATATCACCAACAAAATAACTATCATTAGTAATAAAATAATAATAATTATTCTGTGAGGAATAAATGGCAACACCGTTGAGGTTTTGATTTTGGGACGGTTTATATTCAAGCGCGATGTCATAGATGGGTAGCACAAAATTAATTACGGGCGGCTCATCAACAATGGGTTCTTCATCAAAAATTGGTGGCCCATTGTAAATAGTCTCAACATCATCAAAATTAGTAGGCCCGCCAAAGAATAAATCTGTATATGTTGTTGGCCCTTCATCAAAATATGCCCCAACTATAATATATTGTCCATTATCGGGCTTTGGAGTATAGCTATCATTAGTATAACCAGGCCCAAATTCACATGTCAACGGAAAAGCATCAGATTCTGAAATGAGTTGACCAGGTCCATATTTCCCCTCACCTTCAAAGAAATCGTTTCGGTCCATAGCTGAAAATGGTGCAACCTGTCCATCAAACGAAGTGGCCCCAAAACAATGAATTAGGTCATCAGGCCCATCGTCACACGCACCATCTTCATCTTCAACGGAAACTAGCACAACATTGTCGTCGTGCAGCACTGGTGCACTTTCAACGGAATTTCCGAACCATAATGATGGGGACGCCGTTGTACAGCGTCGGGTTTCACCACGAGAAGGACGACGGGAATCGGCGGTACGGCGGTGGTATTCTGGTGCGGTGACAACTTGTTCAGCATCGTGCGCCGTTTGAGAGCAAGCTTCCCGATCTGTAGATGGACGAATCGTGGGAGTCTGTTGTGCTTGTGGTGGAGTCGGGCCGCCAGAGTGGCGACGAGAGAACCGACGTTCCAATTTGATTGCATACTCATGTGACGTATAAAGAGAATTGGGATTGAACACCTGAATTTCTTCTTGAAATTGAAAGTGCAGTCCATTTATGTAGCGTGCCACCAATTGTTGCTCCGTTTCAGGAATATCAATTTGACGAAGGAGGTGAGCAAACTCCGTTGAATATGCCTTAACAGTTTGTAAACCTTGTCTAAGATTTTGGAATTTCTGATACAAAAATTTTTGGTCGGTGCATTTGTAAAATTTGGTGGATGTGGTAGATTTGTGGTGATGAGCATCTGGTAAATGGTGGTTATGGCGAGATGGAGGGAGATGAGAAACCCGATCGAAGATAACTTGCTGTTGTTGGCGCAAGTTATCAAGGGCTTGGGTGACATTGACAATCTGCTCCCGGAGGAGAGAAATATCGCGATGCCTGGAACTGTGCCTCGGAGGCATCACAGGAGTCGTTACTGACTCTGGATACCAACTGACGCAGCGGGAGCATGATACAACGTAATATCCGTTGATTCTAAGAATACCCGGATAAATGCAACGTACTTAAACGTGTTAATCTATTGATTCAAGGAATACTAAAATAACAACGATAAAACACGATAAAGGGATAAAACCCAATATTTTAATTCATTCAACAACTGAACAACAATAATTATGAGACTCCTATTTATAATACTAAATAACTTAGAGGACAAGAAATATAATAACTAAATATAAATAAATCTAATCTAATCTAATTAAATAAATAACAATCTTCTTGATTCTCCAAATCTTCATATAATAATCCCATATCGTTATCACGATCTCGTCTCCATCAGTATGTGTTGAAGAGGACCTACAACGAGGATAGATTCTTCTGTTCTGAAAGGTGAAGAATTAGACCTCAGTGGTTGTTGATTTCTTAATCTCCGTCACTTAAATAGGACCGTGTGTGCTTATTGGTTACTGCTTTGATTCATGTTGGGTGAGAATCATTGCGACTTCGAATTTTGTGTCTTGGGCAGTAATATTAATCATACGACGATTGCTAAGATTTAATACGGAGAAACGCGTGCGAGTACGGCTCGTGTGATTAGTCCCCTTGGTGGGCTCAGAAGTTTTATTGTACCAAATCTTGCAAGTGAAGAATTAGTTTCTTCGGTACGAATAATAATGTTGAGTTGTCTTTACTCCAAGGTGAAAGATGTTAATTAATTTAGAGTTATTCAGAAGCTTAATTAATTAATGGACTTGATAATCTTAACCTCGGGAAATAATAACCGGGAGCCCATATTATCGTAATATGAATTAAGATGGATAGTGCAATATTAATTTATTAGTGGTAATAATTAATATTAATGGGCTGAATTATATTGGGGCTCAATATTGAAATTCAGAAGTCCATTAGGAGGTCCAATCTTAATTCTCCTTAAAGGCCCCTCAAGTAGCCCATTAAGTAGCCCAATAATGATAAGGTGATTAAAATAAAAAGAAAATATGAATGCTGATTTTTCTAGTTTTTTTCGAAAATAAGGAATATAGATTGAGAAAAGATTTTGTTGATTTTCTTGGAAAGATATTATGGAAGATAAGTATTCTTGGAATACAAGATTATCTCATATATTCAAGAAGATCCAAATCTTGGATATTCTCTCTATAATTTTCGATCAATGTGGGTATGAAAATAAGAGTGAGATTTTTGTGGAATATTTTATTATGGAGAAAAGAATATATGAGATATATTCAAGATTTCTTAGAGACTAAGAAAAGATTTTTTTCCAAGCCCATATCTCCTCTAATTTTCGGCCATTCCCCTCTATAAATAGGGGATGATTATTTCATCCCCAAGTACGTAATTCCATGTGTTGGAAAAATCAAGAAGCATAGATATTTTTCTTTTTCCTTAGTTTATTAAATTACTTGAAAGCATCTCCCACCGGTGATCAAGTGAGGTGAAAAGGGAAATACTTGAGAAGGCTTTGGGTTGATAGAGCGAGATCGTAATTGTCCCGTATATCCAAAGGCCAATTCTATAAGTGGTACGTTTATCGTATATTTACTTGTTTATTCCGCCATAGTTGATATGTGAATTAATTCAACATGCACGATGAAAGTTAGTTGTTGGAATTATTATTTGAATTAATTAGGATTAATTCATGCTAGTAATAATTGAATTTAAATTCGTATTTAAATTTCATCCCGAATAGTTCCCGGGCACCCCTATTTCCCAACAACTGGTATCAGAGCCACGGTTTCGGGCTCTGATCTTTAAATTGGAATTTAAATTGTTAAACATTAAATTGAAATTGGATAGTAGAATTGCTAGATCTTTTTTGCAGGTATTCAATTGTCATGGTTTTAATGTTGTTAATTTCATGCGTGTAAATTAATTGTTTTTAATTCGATTCATTCGAATTCGTTTTTCTCGTGAGAAAATCCACGAGTAGATTAGTTGTTTTTATTTTGATTCGTTCATTGTAATAGACTAGTCTAGATCTAGTATTTATTTTTTTTGTAAAATAAATTGTAACCGGATCGTGACGAAGAACGAAGAATTAAAAACGGCGTACCCGGACGATGCATACAAGCGTGGCGCATGTATGGACGTAAAATCATGCAAGGGGTGAAGAAAACGAGGACAAACGGCGAAAAACAGCGCAAGGGGTGCACGGCGCACGACCCGGGCGCGACGGGAGGCCGGCGCTGCGCGCACGCGCGCACGCGCCTCGGGCGCAGCCTGTGGCGCCTCCGTGCAGCGCCTCGGCGCGCTTCCTGTAGTGCTTCGGCGCTTTTTGGGCCGGGAGGCGCGCGGGCCCACTTCGTGAGCCGACGCGCGCCGTATCTCGGGCCGTGGAATTTTTCGGTTCGTGTTTTTTTCGTGTGATTTTAAACGTCGTCCCGAACCCCAAACGATGCTGGTTTTGAAGAAGTGTTGTTGTTCGAGTGGGAGCACGTCGAGACGAACGTCGGAAAGCAACAAGGATGATTTTTCGCATCAAGACGTGAAGAAATTAAACCGTGACAATTGGATTTGAGTGCTCCAATGTGTTTAATTTTGTTTTGATGGATGTTTTATTTCGTGCACCTATTATTATTTGTTAATATGTGTTTGCATGAATTTAATTGTCCAAGAAAAACCTTACTTTCGAAAATTACTAAGTATGTTTAATTTAATCGCAATTTTATTCCGGATATTAAAATTGGATTAATTTGGCCTCCATAATTTATTTATTTGTGAAGTTCTTTTGGAATACATTTCCCCCTCGGATCGGCCAAAAGAACGGATTTCACATGAATAAATTCCGAAAGGATGATTGTGGATTATTACTAGTGGCGGTATTGACCCTCACCACGAGTGGCTTGCTCAAAGCGAAATAATGATCCTGTATTTAATTATGGTTATTACTTAGGCATAAGAAATTGATATTAACTTACTCCCCTCGGAGTCCCTGTCAGTTTCTATGTGGTCAAAGTGGGAGCCAACTATTAATTTTGAATTAAGGATTTGTAACTTTTAAGTTTGTAATCCGCTTGAATGTGTTTAAATGTATAGACCACCCCTCGTGGCGCATTTAAATTGTTTCGAGATGTTGGCTGATGCATGATTATATTGTTTTAAGGTTTCAATATAATTGATGTGATCGAATTATGTGATAATTTCATATTTTTCTAGATATTGATATGAATGTATGTTTTATTCTCATTTCATCATGTCACAACCTTTTAATCCACTGTTTAATATACTTAAAGTTAATAAACTTTTTGGAGTGATTTATATCGATTGGAAATGTTTTTTTTAAATTTGTCCTTACTGCACGAAAACACAATTGGGTTATTTATGTGAATATACCCGGCAAGCCTAATGATAAGTCAAGCAATGGGTAGAGGCAGTTTATGATTGGAAGCGTGACAATGAACACATGAAGTGCATCATCTTGACATCTCTGTCTGAGGATTTGAGGCGCGTTCATGGAGATATTGTATCCGCTGTTGAAATCATGGAACACCTTGAAGAGACGTCTTCACATCAAACCCATGACTAATCAGTTCACCAGACATGACTCGGTCAAGTTGGAAATGGTGGAGGGAACGCCCGTGAGGGAGCACGTTCTCAAGATAATAGCATACCTTAACAAGTTGGAAGTACTTGGAGCGGATTTTGATTGATTTCATATACCATTCTCTACCGAGAAGCTTTGAGCAGTTTTATCTGAACTGTCAGATGAATGAACGGACAAATCGTTTGCCCGAGCTCTTGCAAGCTTTAGTTTCGGTGGAGGTGAAAATGGAGCACCAGTCTAGTGCTATGGTGGCTAATGGTCCGTCTACCTCTTTTGGTCCCAAGGGAGGGAAAAAGAGGAAGAGAACCAAAGGCCGGATCCAAGCAAATCTAATTGTTGCGAAAGGCAAATGCAAAGGCTAGCATCGAAGGGGAAGTGTTTTAGTTGCGGTGAGAGAGGACAATGGAGGTCTGCCTGTTCCAAGCCTAAGAGGCTAGGAAAGTTAGGTAATTCACACACCTTAGTCGTCGAAACTTGTGAAGTGGCATATGCTGTCTATTCGTGGATAGTGGATACGAGAGCTACTGATCACATTTGTTTCATGGGTTTAAGCTAACCCGACGACTTAACGGAAGTGAGATCCCCATCACATCGGGCAATGCTACGAGAGTGGCAGCTGAAGCAGTGGGAGAAGTGCGCCTATCTTGTGAAGATAGAGTTATGGTCTTGAGAGACGTTCCTTATGTTCCTAGTTTAGAAAGAACTCAACCTTCAGTTTCTAAACTGTTTGAATAGATACTCAGTTTCTTTTAATAAGGATGTTATTATTGCTTGAAACGATGAGTTTATCTGTTCCGGAACTTCAATGGATGATCTTTATACCATTATTTGGGCACACCACTCACAAAATTGAATCTAATAACACATCGATTATTTCGAGTAATAAAAGAAAGCGTTATTCGGAGATGAACGAAACACTTCTATGGCATCTTAGACTAGGTCATATTAATCTAAAGCGGATAGAGAGATTGGTGAAAGATGGATCCTTGGAATCATTCCAAGTCGAACCGTTTCCAACTTGTGAATCCTGTTTAGAGGGTAAAATGACCAAGAGGGCATTTGGAGCCAAGGGGAATAGAACCACGAAAGTGTTAGAACTCGTTCATACCGATATGTGTGGTTCAATGACGATCATAGCAAGGAGGGGTATGAGTAAATTGTCTTTTTCAATGATTACTCGAGATATGGATACATATACCTTATGATGCATAGGGAAAGAAGTATCAAGTTTCTATGATTTGATCGTAGAGGCGAATACCTTAGCGATGAATTCTTGAACTAGCTATCAGACGAAGGGATTGTATCCCTGTTGACCGCACCGGGAACCCCTCAATAGAACGGTGTGGCGGAACGAAGGAGCCTGACTCTTTTAGAAATAATCAGATCCATGATGAGTTATTCGGATTTACCCAAGTCGTTTTTGGGGTAATGCCTTGGAAACAACGACTTACATTCTAAACTTGGTGCCATCCAAATCGGTTCATAAAACTCCAATGGAATTCTGGACCGGGCGCAAGCTCAGTCTAAGACACTTGTGGATTTGGGGTTGTCCGGCATACGTGCTAGACAAGGAAGCCGGTAAATTGGATCCACGTTCGGAATTAAGATTGTTTATAGGATATCACATGGGAACGAAAGGGTGTATGTTCTATAGTCTCAAGGATTAAAAGATCGTGATTAGTTCGCACTTTAAATTCTTGGAGGAAGACTATATGAACAAAAGAAAGCCCAGAAGTGAGATTACCTTAGACGAGTAAAGAGGGCAAACTCCTATACCAAGTATACAAGATGATATACCACACGTCACACCTTCACAACCGGAACCCCGTCGTAGTGGAAGGATTGCAAGGTAACCCGAGAGATTCATGGGAATTGGAGAATCTTTGGATTTGATTCCCGACGATGAATCAGACCCATGAACGTACGACGAGGCAATCCAAGACAAAGACGCGGAGGCGTGGCAAACTGCAATGGAAACCGAGGTGGGTTCGATGGATTATAGTCAAGTGTGTGAGTTGGTTGATCCACCTAGTGGGGTAGAGCCCATTGGATGCAAGTGGGTGTACAAGAGGGAGAGAGGACCGGACGGAAGGGTAGAGACCTTCAAAGCAAGGCTTGTGGCCTGTGGCCTGTAGCTATGCTTAAGTCCATCCGTATTCTCTTGTCGATCGCTGCGCACTTAGATTACGAGATCTGGCAAATGGATGTCAAGACAGCTTTCCTTAACGGAAGTCTTGATGGGATCTACATGCAACAGCCCAAAGGTTTCGTTGAAAAAGGCCAAGAGCACATCGTATGCAAGCTTAAGAGATCCATTTATGGACTTAAGCAAGCATCGCGTACTTGGAACCAGTGTTTTGATCAAGTTATTAAGTCTTATGGATTTGTGATCAAAACAAGTTCGAAAGTTGTGTGTATAAAAGGTGTGACGATATTCGGCTCATTGGAAACAATGTAAAGGTATTGTCAGACGTAAGGGTATGGCTGTCAAATCCGTTTGATATGAAGGACTTAGGGAAAGCCGGTCACATCCTTGGGATCAAGTTCACTCGAGATCGCAAGAGGGGGATGTTGGGCTTATCGCAAGTTTCATACAAAGCCACTGTTTTGAAGCATTTCAGCTTGCAGGATTCCAAGAGAGGTTTTGTACCTTTTAGGCACGGAATCTATCTATCTAAAGAAATATGCCCTAAGACGCAAGTGGAGATAGATGACATGAAAGACGTTCCGTACGTTTTGGACGTAGGAAGTCTTATGTATGCAATGTTGTGTACGAGACCGGATATCTGCTTTGCCGTGGGCATGATGACAAGATATCAAAGTAACCCCGGGAAAGCAAATTAGATTGTAACTAAATGCGTTCTTTAGTTTCTGAAAAGAACTTGGTATGGAATGCTGATTTAACAGTCAGACAATTTAATTCCCATGGGATACGCGGACTCAAATTTCCAATCAGACATAGACTCCAAAATATCTACCTCGGGTAGTGTGTTTTGTATGGGAGAAGGAGCCATGACATGGAGAAGCGATTTGCAGAAATGCATCGCAGATTCGACCATGGAAGCCGAATAAGTAGTTGCTTGGGAAGCAACGAAAGAAGCGGTTTGGCTCAAGAACTTCTCAGTGGACTTGGACGTTGTTCCGAATTTGCCCATCATAATCATTGTGCCGGAGTAATTGCTAATTCAAGGGAACCGAGAGCCCAAAAGGCCAGCAAACACATTGAAAGAAAACACCATCTTATACGAGAAATCGTTAAGAGAGGAGATAAAGAGGTGGCAAAGATAAATGTCGGAGGACAACCTAGTATATCCATTCACAAAGGGTCAGCCTCTGAATACATTCGAGGGACATGTGGATGGAATGGGAGTCAAGACTATTGCCAATCTGCTTTAAGTATAAGTGGGAGGAATTATTAGGTTAGTGTAGGTTGACATAAGATGTCACGTAGAGCTACTACACTAAGACATGCGTGATGTATACTAAAAGCAGACTTTAAGTATAAGTGGGAGATTGTTGGAGTTATACGTGAAAGTATGCTTTTACTTTGTATAACTCGTGTATCAAACACTCATTTTATGAGAATAATTCTTTTATCACATTTGCTTTAGTTATGATTGAATGTTGAATTTCTATTGCAAACCGTTCAATATATAGTACATGTTACATTGTAGTTAATGTGATGATACCCGATCACGGAAGACAACATTAACAGTTTACTTGTAACTAAACGTACATTTTCACGACCTATGTGGAATTGAACAATCCGCCGTGAAAGGTCGATGTGTAAGGCTCAGATTAGTCTGTCTTGACTAAGAGATTGCACTAGCACATTTAGTATGTGTTGAAGAGGACCTACAGCGAGAATAAATTCTTCTGTTCTGAAAGGTGAAGAATTAGACCTCAGTGGTTGTTGATTTCTTAATCTCCGTCACTTAAATAGGACCGTGTGTGCTTAATGGTTACTGCTTTGATTCATGTTGGGTGAGAATCATTGCGACTTCGAACTTTGTGTCTTGGGCAGTAATATTAATCATACGACGGTTGCTAAGATTTAATACGGAGAAACGCGTGCGAGTACGGCTCGTGTGATTAGTCCCCTTGGTGGGCTCAAAAGTTTTATTGTACCAAATCTTGCAAGTGAAGAATTAATTTCTTCGGTACGAATAATAATGTTGAGCTGTCTTTACTCCAAGGTGAAAGATGTTAATTAATTTAGAGCTATTCAGAAGCTTAATTAATTAATGGACTTGATAATCTTAACCGCGGGAAATAATAACCGGGAGCCCATATTATCGTAATATGAATTAAGATGGATAGTGCAATATTAATTTATTAGTGGTAATAATTAATATTAATGGGCTGAATTATATTGGGGCTCAATATTGAAATTCAGAAGTCCATTAGGAGGTCCAATCTTAATTCTCCTTAAAGGCCCCTCAAGTAGCCCATTAAGTAGCCCAATAATGATACGGTGATTAAAATAAAAAGAAAATATGAATGCTGATTTTTCTAGTTTTTTTCGAAAATAAGGAATATAGATTGAGAAAAGATTTTGTTGATTTTCTTGGAAAGATATTATGGAAGATAAGTATTCTTGGAATACAAGATTATCTTATATATTCAAGAAGATCCAAATCTTGGATATTCTCTCTATAATTTTCGATCAATGTGGGTATGAAAATAAGAGTGAGATTTTTGTGGAATATTTTATTATGGAGAAAAGAATATATGAGATATATTCAAGATTTCTTAGAGACTAAGAAAAGATTTTTTTCCAAGCCCATATTGTTGGGAAAATTGGGGTGCCCGGAATCTATTCGGGATGAATTTTAAATACGAATTTAAATACAATTATTACTAGCATGAATTAATCCTAATTAATTCAAATAATAATTCCAACAACTAATTATCATCATGCATGTTAAATTAATTTTACATATTTAACTAGGCGGAATTAAACAAGTAAATATGCGATTAACGTACCTCTCGTAGTAATGGCCTTTGGATATACGGGACACTTGTAATCTCGTTCTATCAACCCAAAGCCTTCTCAAGTATTTCCCTTTTCACCTCACTTGATCGCCGGTGGGAGACACTTTCAAGTAATTTAATAACTAAGGAAAAAGAAAAATATCTATGCTTCTTGATTTTTCCAACACATGGAATTATGTACTTGGAGATGAAAATATCACCCCCTATTTATAGGTGTAAGTGGTCGAAATTTTTATATTTATTGGGCTTGAAGAAAATCTTTTCTTAGACTCTAAGAAATCTTGAATATATCTCATATATTCTTTTCTCCACAATAAAATATTCCACAAAAATCTCACCCACCTAATTAAAAGGCAATTTTTGAAAATTCATGTAGAAGAGAATCCAAGATTGGATCTTCTTGAATATATGAGATAATCTTGTATTCTAAGAATACTTATCCTCCATAATATCTTTTCAAGAAAATCAACAAAATCTTTTCTCTCCTATCAAGCTTTGATTTTCGAAAATAATAGAAAAATCAGCATAATTATTTTCTTTTTATTTTAATCACCTTATCATTATTGGGCTACTTAATGGGCTACTTGAGGGGCCTTAAGGAGAATTAAGATTGGACCTCCTAATGGACTTCTGAATTTCAATATTGAGCCCCAATATAATTCAGCCCATTAATATTAATTATTACCACTAATAAATTAATATTGCACTATCCATCTTAATCCATATTACGATAATATGGGCTCCCGGTTATTATTTCTCGCGTTTAAGATTATCAAGTCCATTAATTAATTGAACTTCTGAATAGCTCTAAATTAATTAATATATTTCACCTTGGAGTAAAGACAGCTCAACATTATTATTCGTACCGAAGAAACTAATTCTTCACTTGCAAGATTTGGTACAATAAAACTTCTGAGCCCACCAAGGGGACTAATCACACGAGCCGTACTCGCACGCGTTTCTCCGTATTAAATCTTAGCAACCGTCGTATGATTAATATTACTGCCCAAGACACAAAGTTCGAAGTCGCAATGATTCTCACCCAACATGAATCAAAGCAGTAACTACTAAGCACACACGGTCCTATTTAAGGGACGGAGATTAAGAAATCAACAACCACTGAGGTCTAATTCTTCACCTTTCAGAACAGAAGAATTTCTCCTCGCTGTAGGACCTCTTCAACACATACTAAATGTGCTAGTGCAATCTCTTAGTCAAGACAGACCAATCTGAGCCTTACACATCGACCTTTCACGGCGGATTGTTCAATTCCACCTAGGCCGTGAAAATGTACGTTTAGTTACAAGTAAACTGTTAATGTTGTCTTCCGTGATCGGGTATCACCACATTAACTACTATGTAACACGTACTATATATTGAACGGTTTGCAATAGAAATTCAACATTCAATCATAACTAAAGCAAATGCGATAAAAGAATTATTCTCATAAAACGAGTGTTTGATACACGAGTTATACAAAGTAAAAGCATACTTTCACGTATAACTCCAACAATCTCCCACTTATACTTATAGTCTGCTTTAGGTATACATCACACATGTCTTAGTGTAGCAGCTCTCCGTGACATCTCATGTCAACCTACACTAACCTAATAATTCCTCCCACTTATACTTAAAGCAGATTGGCAATAGTCTTGACTCCCATTCCATCCACATGTCTCTTGAATGTATTCAGAGGCAGACCCTTTGTGAAATGGATTTACTAGGTTGTCCCCGACGCATATCTTTGCCACCTCTTTATCTCCTCTCTTAACGATTTCTCGTATAAGATGGTGTTTTCTTTCAATGTGTTTGCTGGCCTTGTGGGCTCTCGGTTCCCTTGAATTTGCAACTGCCCCGGCATTATCACAAAAGACAGTTATCTTGTCGGGCAAATTCGAAACAACGTCCAAGTCCACTAAGAAGTACTTGCGCCAAACCGCTTCTTTCGCTGCTTCACAAGAAGTTACTTATTCGGCTTTCATGGTCGAATCGGCGATGCATTTCTGCAAATCGCTTCTCCATATCATGGCTCCTTCTCCCATGTAAAACACACTACCCGAGGTAGATATTTTGGAGTCTATGTCTGATTGGAAATTTGAGTCCGTGTATCCCATGGGAATTAGATTGTCTGATTGTTAAATCAACATTCCATACCAAGTTCTTTTCAGAAACTAAAGAACGCATTTAATTGCAATCTAATGTGCTTTCCCGGGGTTACTTTGATATCTTGCCATCATGCCCACGGCAAAGCAGATATCCGGTCTCGTACACAACGTTGCATACATAAGGCTTCCTACGTCCGAAACGTACGGAACGTCTTTCATGTCATCTATCTCCACTTGCGTCTTAGGGCATATTTCTTTGGATAGATGGATTCCGTGCCTACAAGGTACAAAACCTTTCTTGGAATCATGCACGCTGATATGCTTCAAAACAGTGACTTTGTATGAAACTTGCGATAAGCCCAACATCTTCCTCTTGCGATCTCGAGTGAACTTGATCCCAAGGATGTGACCGGCTTTTCCCTAAGTCCTTCATATCAAACTGATTTGACAGCCATACCCTTACGTCTGACAATACCTTTACATTGTTTCCAATGAGCAGAATACCGTCTACGTATAATACTAAGAATACCACCGCAGTTCCGTCACACCTTTTATACACACAACTTTCGAACTTGTTTTGATCACAAACCCATAAGACTTAATAACTTGATCAAAACACTGGTTCCAAGTACGTGACGCTTGCTTAAGTCCATAAAATGGATCTCTTAAGCTTGCATACGAGGTGCTCTTGGCCTTTTTCAACGAAACCTTTGGGTTGTTGCATATAGATCCCATCAAGACTTCCGTTAAGTAAAGCTGTCTTGACATCCATTTGCCAGGTCTCGTAATCTAGGTGCGCAGCGATCGACAAGAGAATACGGATGGACTTAAGCATAGCTACAGGCCACAGGCCACAAGCCTTGCTTTGAAGGTCTCTACCCTTCCGTCCGGTCCTCTTTTCCTCTTGTACACCCACTTGCATCCAATAGGTTCTACCCCATTAGGTGGATCAACCAACTCCCACACTTGATTATAATCCATCGAACCCACCTCGGTTTCCATTGCGGTTTGCCACACTTCCGCGTCTTTGTCTTGGATTGCCTCGTCGTACGTTCATGGGTCTAATTCATCGCCGGGAATCAAATCCGAAGATTCTCTAATTCCCATGAATCTCTCGGGTTGCCTTGCAATCCTCCCACTACGACGGGGTTCCGGTTGTGAAGGTATGATGTGTGGTATATCATCTTGTATACTTGGTATAGGAGTTTGCCCTCTTAACTTGTCTAAGGTAATCTCACTTCTGGGCTTTCTTTTGTTCATATAGTCTTTCTCCAAGAATTTAAAGTGCGAACTAATCACGGTCTTTTAATCCTTGAGACTATAGAACATACACCCTTTCGTTCCCATGTGATATCCTATAAACAACCTTAATTCCGAACATGGATCCAATTTACCGGCTTCCTTGTCTAGCACGTATGCCGGACAATCCCAAATCTGCAAGTGTCTTAGACTGGGCTTGCGCCCCGGTCCACAATTCCATTGGGGTTTTAGGAACCGATTTGGATGGCACCAAGTTTAGAATATAAGTCATTGTTTCCAAGGCGTTACCCCAAAACGACTTGGGTAAATCTGAATAACTCATCATGGGTCTGACTATTTCTAAAAGAGTCTGGCTCCTTCGTTCCGCCACACCGTTCTATTGAGGGGTTCCCGATGTGGTCAACAGGGATACAATCCCTTCTTCCGATAGGTAGTTCAAGAATTCATTGCTAAGGTATTCGCCTTCACGAACAAATCGTAGAGACTTGATACTTCTTTCCCTATGCATCATAAGGTAGATGTATCCGTATCTTGAGTAATCATCAAATTACTCATACCTCTTCTTGCTATGATCGTCATTGAACCACACATATCGGTATGAACGAGTTCTAACACTTCCGTAGTTCTATTCCCCTTGGCTCCAAATGCCCTCTTGGTCATTTTACCCTCTAAACAGGATTCACAAGTTGGAAACGGTTCGACTTGGAATGATTCCAAGGATCCGTCTTTCACCAATCTCTCTATCCACTTTAGATTAATATGACCTAGTCTAAGATGCCATAGAAGTGTTTCGTTCATCTCCGAAGAACGCTTTCTTTTATTACTCGAAATAATCGATGTGTTATTAGATTCAATTTTGTGAGTGGTGTGCCCAAATAATGGTATAAAGATCATCCATTAAAGTTCCGGAACGGATAAACTCATCGTTTCAAGCAATAATAACATCCCTATTAAAAGAAACTGAGTATCTATTCAAACAGTTTAGAAACTGAAGGTTGAGTTCTTTCTAAACTAGGAACATGAGGAATGTCTCTCAAGACCATAACTCTATCTTCACAAGATAGGCGCACTTCTCCCACTGCTTCAGCTGCCACTCTCGTAGCATTGCCCGATGTGATGGGGATCTCACTCCCGTTAGGTCGTCGGGTTAGCTTAAACCTATGAAACAAATGTGATCAGTAGCTCTCGTATCCACTATCCACGAATAGACATCATACGCCACTTCACAAGTTTCGACGACTAAGGTGTGTGAATTACCTAACTTTCCTAGCCTCTTAGGCTTGGAACAGGCAGACCTCCATTGTCCTCTCTCACCGCAACTAAAACACTTCCCCTTCGATGCTTGCCTTTGCATTTGCCTTTCGCAACAATTGGATTTGCTTGGATCCGGCCTTTGGTTCTCTTCCTCTTTTTCCCTCCCTTGGGACCAAAAGAGGTAGACGAACCATTAGCCACCATAGCACTAGACTGGTGCTCCATTATCACCTCCACCGAAACTAAAGCTTGCAAGAGCTCGGGCAAATGACTTGTCCGTTCATTCATCTTGACAGTTCAGATGAAACTACTCAAAGCTTCTCGGTAGGGAATGTTATATGAAATCAATCAAAATCCGCACCAAGTACTTCCAACTTGTTAAGGTATGCCATTATCTCGAGAACGTGCTCCCTCACGGGCGTTCCTTCCACCATTTCCAACTTGACCGAGTCATGTTTGGTGAACTGACTAGTCATGGGATTCTGATGTGATAACATCTCTTCAAGGTGTTCTATGATTTCAACAGCGGATACAATGTCTTCATGAACGCGCCTCAAATCCTCAGACAGAAATGTCAAGATGATGCACTTCATTCATTGTCACGCTTCCGATCATAAACTGCCTCTTCCCATTGCTTGACTTATCATTAGGCTTGCCGGGTATATTAACATAAATAACCCAATTGTGTTTTCGTGCAGTAAGAACAAATTTTTTAAAAAAATTTCCTATCGATATAATTCTCTCCAAAAAGTTTATTAACTTTAAGTATATTAAACAGTGGATCAAAAGGTTGCGACATGATGAAATGAGAATAAAACATACATTCATATCAATATCTAGAAAAATATGAAATTATCACATAATTCGATCACATCAATTATATTGAAACCTTAAAACAATATAATCATGCATCAGCCAACATCTCGAAACAATTTAAATGCGCCACGAGGGGTGGTCTATACATTTAAATACATTCAAGCGGATCACAAACTTAAAAGTTACAAATCCTTAATTCAAAATTAATAGTTGACTCCCACTTTGACCACATAGAAATTGACAGGGACTCCGAGGGGAGTAAGTTAATATCAATTTCCTATGCCTAAGTAATAACCATAATTAAATACAGGATTATTATTTCGCTTTGAGCAAGCCACTCGTGGTGAGGGTCAATACCGCCACTAGTAATAATCCACAATCATCCTTTCGGAATTTATTCATGTGAAATCCGTTCTTTTGGCCGATCCGAGGGGGAAATGTATTCCAAAAGAACTTCACAAATAAATAAATTATGGAGGTCAAATTAATCCAATTTTAATATCCGGAATAAAATTGCGATTATAAAACATACTTAGTAATTTTCGAAAGTAAGGTTTTCCTTGGACAATTAAATTCATGCAAACACATATTAACAAATAATAATAAGTGCACGAAATAAAACATCCATCAAAATAAAATTAAACACATTGGAGCACTCAAATCCAATTGTCACGGTTTAATTTCTTCACGTCTTGATGCGAAAAAATCGTCCTTGTTGCTTTCCGACGTTCGTCTCGACGTGCTCCCACTCGAACAGCAACACTTCTTCAAAAACAGCATCGTTTGGGGTTCGGGACGACGTTTAAAATCACACGGAAAAAAAAAACACGAACCGAAAAAATTCCACGGCCTGAGATACAGCGCGCGTCGGCCCACGAAGTGGGCCCGCGCGCTTTCCGGCCCGAGAAGCGGGCCCGCGCGCTTCCCGGCCCGAGAAGCGCTGGAAAAGCGCCCGAGGCGCGCCGAAACGCAGCCCCGAGGCGCACCCGAGGCGCTGCACGGAGGCGCGCCGAGGTGCACCCGAGGTGCACCCGAGGCGCCCCGAGGCGCTGCAGGCCCTCGCCGAGGCGCGCGCGCGCGGTGCGCGCGGCGCCGTGCGCCCGCTGCGCACGGTGTGCGCCGTGCACCCCCGTGCGCCGTTTTTTCGCCGTTCGTCCTTGTTTTCTTCATCCCTAGCATGATTTTACCTCCATACACGCGCCACGCTTGTATGCGTCGTCCGGGTACGCCGTTTTTAATTCTTCGTTCTTCGTCACGATCCGGTTACAATTTATTTTTACAAAAAAAATAAATACTAGATCTAGACTAGTCTATTACAATGATCGAATCAAAATAAAAACAACGAATCTACTCGTGGATTTTCTCACGAGAAAAACGAATTCGAACGAATCGAATTAAAAACAATTAATTTACACGCATGAAATTAACAACATTAAAACCATGACAATTGGATACCTGCAAAAAAGATCTAACAATTCTACTATCCAATTTCAATTTAATGTTCAACAATTTAAATTCCAATTTAAAATTCAGAGCCCGAAACCGTGGCTCTGATACCAGTTGTTGGGAAAATTGGGGTGCCCGGAATCTATTCGGGATGAATTTTAAATACGAATTTAAATACAATTATTACTAGCATGAATTAATCCTAATTAATTCAAATAATAATTCCAACAACTAATTATCATCATGCATGTTAAATTAATTTCACATATTTAACTAGGCGGAATTAAACAAGCAAATATGCGATTAACGTACCTCTCGTAGTAATGGCCTTTGGATATACGGGACACTTGTAATCTCGTTCTATCAACCCAAAGCCTTCTCAAGTATTTCCCTTTTCACCTCACTTGATCGCCGGTGGGAGACGCTTTCAAGTAATTTAATAACTAAGGAAAAAGAAAAATATCTATGCTTCTTGATTTTTCCAACACATGGAATTATGTACTTGGAGATGAAAATATCACCCCCTATTTATAGGTGTAAGTGGTCGAAATTTTTATATTTATTGGGCTTGAAGATAATCTTTTCTTAGACTCTAAGAAATCTTGAATATATCTTATATATTCTTTTCTCCACAATAAAATATTCCACAAAAATCTCACCCACCTAATTAAAAGGCAATTTTCAAAAATTCATGTAGAAGAGAATCCAAGATTGGATCTTCTTGAATATATGAGATAATCTTGTATTCTAAGAATACTTATCCTCCATAATATCTTTTCAAGAAAATCAACAAAATCTTTTCTCTCCTATCAAGCTTTGATTTTCGAAAATAATAGAAAAATCAGCATAATTATTTTCTTTTTATTTTAATCACCTTATCATTATTGGACTACTTAATGGGCTACTTGAGGGGCCTTAAGGAGAATTAAGATTGGACCTCCTAATGGACTTCTGAATTTCAATATTGAGCCCCAATATAATTCAGCCCATTAATATTAATTATTACCACTAATAAATTAATATTGCACTATCCATCTTAATCCATATTACGATAATATGGGCTCCCGGTTATTATTTCCCGCGTTTAAGATTATCAAGTCCATTAATTAATTGAACTTCTGAATAGCTCTAAATTAATTAATATATTTCACCTTGGAGTAAAGACAGCTCAACATTATTATTCGTACCGAAGAAACTAATTCTTCACTTGCAAGATTTGGTACAATAAAACTTCTGAGCCCACCAAGGGGACTAATCACACGAGCCGTACTCGCACGCGTTTCTCCGTATTAAATCTTAGCAACCGTCGTATGATTAATATTACTGCCCAAGACACAAAGTTCGAAGTCGCAATGATTCTCACCCAACATGAATCAAAGCAGTAACTACTAAGCACACACGGTCCTATTTAAGGGACGGAGATTAAGAAATCAACAACCACTGAGGTCTAATTCTTCACCTTTCAGAACAGAAGAATTTCTCCTCGCTGTAGGACCTCTTCAACACATACTAAATGTGCTAGTGCAATCTCTTAGTCAAGACAGACCAATCTGAGCCTTACACATCGACCTTTCACGGCGGATTGTTCAATTCCACCTAGGCCGTGAAAATGTACGTTTAGTTACAAGTAAACTGTTAATGTTGTCTTCCGTGATCGGGTATCACCACATTAACTACTATGTAACACGTACTATATATTGAACGGTTTGCAATAGAAATTCAACATTCAATCATAACTAAAGCAAATGCGATAAAAGAATTATTCTCATAAAACGAGTGTTTGATACACGAGTTATACAAAGTAAAAGCATACTTTCACGTATAACTCCAACACATATCTCCTCTAATTTTCGGCCATTCCCCTCTATAAATAGGGGATGATTATTTCATCTCCAAGTACGTAATTCCATGTGTTGGAAAAATCAAGAAGCATAGATATTTTTCTTTTTCCTTAGTTTATTAAATTACTTGAAAGCATCTCCCACCGGTGATCAAGTGAGGTGAAAAGGGAAATACTTGAGAAGGTTTTGGGTTGATAGAGCGAGATCGTAATTGTCCCGTATATCCAAAGGTCAATTCTACAAGAGGTACGTTTATCGCATATTTACTTGTTTATTCCGCCATAGTTGATATGTGAATTAATTCAACATGCATGATGAAAGTTAGTTGTTAGAATTATTATTTGAATTAATTAGGATTAATTCATGCTAGTAATAATTGAATTTAAATTCGTATTTAAATTTCATCCCGAATAGTTCCCGGGCACCCCTATTTTCCCAACAGGAACACCACTCCACCGAGTCCATACCTTTCTTCTCGAACATACATCTTTCTCTCGCCAAGGTCTAAACCAATCAAACCAGTACGTAAACCATTCATTCATGCCTTCTATCACCTCCTCCATCGGTTGATTTTTCATGTTTTGAATAAGAACCGATTCATCTCCCATATAGCGTACTTTCAAATTTGTGCCGCATTCACTTCTTATCTCATCTCCATTTTCCTCCCATGAGAACTTTTCTTTAATGGCCCCTATCCAGCAAGATTTTAACCACTCGCACTCCTCAGTTTTTGTTGTGAAAGCAAAAGGCTCCTCTGCAATCTTAGCCAATGTTTGTCTTTATTAAAGAATATTGGTTGTTTTTATTGAAGAGTATTACTTGTCTTCACTGAAAATCCTAGTTCTTTACTGAAAACAAACTAAGACTTTTCAGTGAAGACAACTATTACTCTTTAGTGAAAACAACTAATATTCTTTAATGATTCATGTATGAACCAATTTCACTTTATAGATACTCTTATAATAATTATTATTATCCTTGCATTAATTAATATGGTTCAGCATTCTAAAAATTAAATAAAATTAAGTATCCTTATTACATCAATCTCCAAAAAGTAATTAGGTTAGTTTCAGCAAAGATGCACCCATATTACTATATTATTTTTTAATAACAAATAAGTGTGCTTATGTATGTATATATAATACTCCCTCCGTCCACGAGTAAGTTTCCCATTTCTTTTTGTTGAATGGTTTAAGAAAGTGTATTTGTTTATTAATATATGGTGGGCCACATGTTGACTTTTGGGATAAAGTAATGAATAGTTTTGAAAAGTAAAGTGAATGAGTGGCATTTTTGTAATATTGTGTGAGTTTGAAGGTTAAAGTTTATATATAATAGAGTGTTGTTATTTTCATTTATGGAATGAGAAACTTACTCGTGGACGGCCCGAAAAGAAAAGTGGGAAGTTTACTCATGGACGGAGGGAGTATATGTTTGGGCGGGGTTGTGGAATGTGACAGTATAAAGCGAAAGCATCAATAACGTTTTCATACAGTGATTAAAGTGGTACTGAATTCGACGTAGTAATTGGGAGAATGAGAAATGTTAAAAAAAAAAAAAAAAGCTTTTTATATTGTGAAAAACAAATAAATTAACGTAAAACGTAATCTCATCTGGACTTTTCAAACTTAATCCTTGTGTGGACAGTGATAAATCCAATATAATTTTTTCAAACAAGTGAAATATGGTAAATTATACATGCAATTATTGATTTGGAGTCTCTGTCCTCCCATTATCGATCAGGCTTGGTCTCTTGGTTTATTGTCTTGGTTTTGTTTATTGAGTAGTAACATTTTGGAGAACCACTCACGTACCACTGGTATAATTTTAATTTGAAAATTTATAAACTGATTGTTTTCTTTCACGAGTCATTAAAATAAGCGATGAAAACTTTTTGATAAATATTATTAACTCATATTGGGGAAAGTATCAGTTTGTATTTTGAAAAAGTAGTAATACGATTCAAGTTATAAACTAGTACTATTTCTTTTGTATAAACTAATCAGCCTTTTTTCTTTTAACGAGTCAAACTTTGATAAAATTTAAGTTAAGTTAAAGTTGCACCAGTAATGAGCAGTAATTTTTCGATTCGTCTATTTATTTTCTCAATAAAACAATTTTTATTTGCGATTTATAATAAAGTCACGAGAACGATGCCATATAAGTGGAAACATGTATTTTGGGTAAGGTATTGGAATATAACATTATAAAGAATGGGCAAAAGTCGCATTAAATTAAAGAATATAAGTGCAATTCTCCAGATTCCATTATTGTTGCTTTACCTACCAGATAAAAGATGAAGAATAGTAACGCAACTTGTGAGTAGTCATCAATACCTATAGTTTTCATGAATTACACTATTTTTATTTTTTTACATTAAATTAACATGTAATTAATAATGAATTAATCTGGCAACAAATTAAATATGTCAACGATTAATTTTTACATTATATAACAATGTTATATAATATATATATATATATATATATTATATGTACAACTTGAAATTTGAATCTCCATTATAAATGTCTTTGACTATTGGACCGTTGATTAGGTTATAAACAATACTCCCCTTGTCCCCAGGGAAATTTGCGCTTCTATGATTGTACGTGGATTAAAAAGAGAAAAAATAGTAGTGTATGAGTAAATATGTATGTATTTGTGAGTGTGCATACAAATTAATAATTTTTATTTGGATGGTATGTAAATTGGTACGAAACGTTGAAATAAGAAAAATGTACAAATTCCACTGAGACGGATGAGAAGGAGTATATAATTGGAATGACCGAGGAGCGTTTGAGTTCGACGGAATTTTATAATCACATATCGAATGATAATCAGGTTGACTTGATGAATATTGTAAAATATTTATGTACGTATATATCAAAGTATATAATTTTAAAAAACTGTGAACAGTGTAAGCTTGTCAGTTTTTTCACATCATTTCTTTGCTTTAATTATGATTCATACATAATTTTATGTTCGTCCTCATGAAAAGAAAAAGGAAATGGTATAGGCCCCAGCAAAGCTGATTTTCGATGGAAGTTTAGTGGGTATCAGATTTGATCAACAAACTTTGTACAATCAAGCAACTCATGTCCTTGTATTTAATTAATTAGTTGCATATCCAATATTATCTCATGAAATATGATTTGCCACCCACCTATGTGTCGGCAAATTTCATTGGATAATTTCGGGATGATAAAAATTTGGGTGAAATGTCTCATGACTTGAGATATCTCAAATTAGTATTCATCTTTATTAAAATTTTAATACGTCATATCCAATTTATATCTTATTCCACCGTTTTATAACATGTGACAGACTCACACAAGAACTGCTCTTTAGGGATACAAACTATATACCATATCCAACTTTTCAATGCAAAGTACAGAGCGAAAATGGTACATATATGAACTATTGGAAGGATATTAATTGTTCTCACTTTAGAATATCATATATTTTTATTGAAGGATATTAGTTTTGGTCCTTTTGGAGGGTATTAATTATTTTTATTGAAGGATATGAAAAATATTAATTGTTTAATTATAAGGTATTAATTTTTATATTAAAAGGTATTGTAAATTGATTTATATATGAACTAATTTCACTTTATACATGCTCACTCTTCACTGAGAAGTTCACTCATATCAGCCCAATTCAGTCCTAATAGAGAATACATGCATATAAATAGGACAAATGATCTCATAAATTTAGTATTTAGATAAAAAGTTATTTGCAATTTTTTTACCAGGTTTATTGATTTTATCAATTATAATATATACTTTTGTTTGCATTTTAATACATCAACTTTTTAAAATTTGTAATTCGATACATTTGATAATTTTCTGTCAATAATCAAATTATATCACTGCCGGTACAGAAATGTTCATGTAGAGTCCAAATAAATATATTTTTCTAAAAAAATAAAGTTTAAAAAAAATATTTTTAAGTTATGTTTCTAAAGTCAAAAACATATCTTAAATATGTTATTTGCATTTTTTAAAAATACGATTTTATTTGTTGACATATCCAATAGTCACGTTGTTTAATTGTAGCCGAAAAATTATTAAATGCATTGAATTACAAAATTATAAATTTCATATTTTTTTCCACTTGACCCTAAAATAAAGAAAAAAACAGTATAAATTCATATATATGACTTGAGTTGTATATATGAAATTATGAATGATAAATATTTTTTAATGACTTAAAATATAAAGTATTATAATAAAAACTAGAGCCAGAACTATGAGGTTCCTTTATGATCATACATATGTATGGATGATCTTCCAAGTTATTGTGGTCACCGCCTTAATGCGATTTATGTCCACATAATTTTATCTGATACTCAATGTTTGTGCTTGTCTTGGAAAAGACAGGCTAATACATCAAATGGGTTACGTACCATAGATTCTAAAATGCGACATTATTTTTGTAAGCTACGTAAATCATCATCTAGATGTTTAAAAAAATGAAAAAAAATATATTCCAAACATCTAAAATCCGGCACAAAATCAACTGAATATACATGTCACTAGTACTAAAGTGGAATTAAAAACATTTCTTATTTTTCGATTTTTTTGCAAATGATACCTCGCTAGTTGAAAATTTCAATTTAGACCCGTAATTCTGTACATTGCTTAATTAACATTCGATTTTTGTAAAAGACAACATCATTTTCTGAACATTATTTTCTTCCTCTGTCATCATCTTTTCACAGATTGTCCAAAGACACATTCTAAAATGATGACATTTGATAAAAATTGGACGTAAGAATGGATTTTTAATTCTTTTGGAACCATTTACGAATGAAGATGAAAATTATGAGAAAAAAAAATATTTTAACTCACTAATGTGTGGTGATGAGTGTTTGCAACATAAAACACTAGATTTTTTTTTTTTTTTTAATTTCCTAGAATATATCAATTAATATTAAATAAACTGCAACTTAACACACCCTTAATTAACGCTTTAATTTACGTTGGCAAATTATCATTTTTATATTTTATTTTTATTCCTCTTCTATTTTGCCTGTTGGTTTATTTTTAATTTTGTAGAATTCTTAATAAAAATATGCCTGAAAAACGAAGTTTAGTTTTTCTTGTAGGAAATATATATTACAAGTAGGAAACATAACTAATACTATATGTGATGAGTAATAATATTGTTTACAAACAAATCAATGATTAAACTCTACAGCTATATAATATACCGATTATTTAAATTTTAGCCATACAATCAAATAATCAGGACAAGATTTTAAATATTTTGATGTAAATACAACATACATTGAATTTCAAACTAATACAAGCTTAGAATAGGTCTGGGAATATTTTGGAATGAGTGAGAATTAATTTAGGTTAGTTTTTTAATTGTTTGATACAAGTTTTTGTCCAGAGTCTATTAAAAATATAAAAAATTAATATACATATATTTTTAAAGCAGAATCTGGAAAAAAAAAAAAAAGGAAAAAAATCAGCCTTACAAACGTGAGAAACATGAAAATAGAATCTCAATTGAAACCAAACGGGGCTCTCTCTCTCTCTTTTTTTTTTTTTTTTTTTTTTTTTTTTTTATGAATATTCAAGAACTTTTGTGGGGCCCTACTGAAATTCCCAGTTTATTACTAGTGGAGGCATCTTTGCAAGGGATAAAATCTCCTCAAAATTTTCTTCTTAAGTGATGGCTTTTCTGGTGAACAAATTGACAGTTTTCTTTATAAGAAGAAGCACGATTTTACCTTTCGAAAAAAAAGCACGATTTTTCTGCGCATTCGCATTATAAGCGTGTTGATGACCGCTTTACTTTCAAAAACTAATGTGGGCCCACCTCTAATTTATGTCTTTATTTGATCTAGCTACCACGATATATATGATTTTTTTTTTATTTAATATTGTAGTATTATTCTTAACAAAAGCGTGGGGGAAACATCATGTATCAAATAATTGAATTATGATGCATTGCATTCGTTTAAGAAGACCTTGAATTTAAATGTGCTGGTTTTGAATTTTAACAATATGGGGAAGATAGAAATGCAAATTAAAATGGTAATATATAATTTAGAGAAAAACACACTAGATACAATAAGATTAATGTATTTTATACTTTACATACTCTTTATGGAATTAGGTTGGATTTGGGGAGGATTATTATTGATTTATTACAATAAGGGTCGTTTGGTTTGTGGGATGGGATTGGATTAGCTAGGATTGGATTATAACGATTATCGGAAAATTGATAGATTAGAACCAGAAAATTGGGACTAAAACTAATTTTTTTGGATCGAATTGTACACGAGATAATCGTTTTAATCTATCCAGTGCCATGGTCCAGTGCAATCTCTCAAACCAAGCACGAGATTACCTGAGATTATAAAGACAATCCCTCAAACCAAACGGCCCTTACTGAAAATGCTGGGGATACTTAATATGTTCCATAATAACTTGTGTGTGTACTGTCATGTGGGAATGTGTTTGGTGCGACAAAAGCAAAAGAGAAACATTTTTCAATTAAAAAGTAATACTTTAAAGATAAGAAGTACTACTTTTTAAAGTAGTAAAATATATTTTTAACAAGAACATAATTAAATATCACTTTTTAACTAAAAAAAATTACTATTACTATATATTCACTTGAAAATAATTTTTGTTCCCCGTATGGAACAAATTTCAATCATGGTATAATACCACATAAACTTTCGAACACCTACAATTTCAATATTAGCATATATATGTCAATATGAGTTGCAACTTAGAGGTTGGTTATAGAGTTTGTAGGATTTTTTTAAACTTTTAAAATTTGGGGGTATTCAATCTAGATTTTCAAAAGTCTTTAAAAATCCTGAGGTATTCAATACAGATTTTAAAAAGTCTTAAAAAATCTTTAGGTATTCAACAGTCTATGGATTTTAATACTCCACGGATTTTTTTAGATTTCCCTTCCAAAATATGAATAGATTTCACTCTTCAAAATCTCTTCTAATAACCAGAGATTTCTACGGACTTTGAAAAGTCTTAAAAAATCTTTAGGTATTCAACAGTATATGGACTTTCTTTGATTCTTTTTCATTGGGATTTTAACGGGGCGGGGACGGGGGGTCATTCCCCATCTCCGTCCCTGCAAAATAAATGGGAAAAAATTCCCTCATCCCCGTCTCGCGGCGATTTCCCGTTCCCCGCCCACTTATTTTTTTATCTCATTTTTTAAATATAAAAAAATATTTAAATTAAAAACTTTAAATATACACAACAATTACTTTAAGTTGGTGTTAAAAAAAATTAATTTAAACAATTTGAAGAACCTCTAATTCTAATATTTTTAATTAACATATATACTAAAGCGAAAATAATATAATTTGGAACTAATAACATAACATTAAATAAAAAAATGTAATTTTTAATAAATAGTAATTGAGTAGGAAACTATGAAATATTTATTTGTAATTTACTTTAAAATTAAAATTATATATAAATATATTAATTATATAAAAAATAATGCGGCTCCCCGCGGGGTACGAGACGGGGATCCCCCGGGCTGAGAATACTATCCCGGTCCCTGTCTACGGCGCAAAAAAATTCCTCGTCCATGTTTGCTTTGGGGATTACCCGCCCCGTTGTCAAGTCTACTATTCAAAAAATATAAATAAATTTTACTCTTCAAAATCTCTTCTAACAACCTTAGACTTCTAATGAGGGCGAGGTATAACGGTGATGGAAATAAAGATGAAATAATAATGTATTTTTTTAACTAATGTATTTTTTTAAATAATTTGGATAATTTTTTTATATACAAGTGTGTCCCATATATATTTGCATCAATGGTTCCAGCGTCGGAGTCTATGTAAATCCATGTAAATCAATAATAAAAATGTATTCCACAATCCTGTAAAGTCTATGAAAATCCAAATAAATCAATAAAAAAAGTCAGTCAAACTCTGCATGGAGTCTATAAATTTTCTAAATCCACAGACTTTTTAAAGTCCAAAAAAATCCGATAGAATCCCAATTGAATACACCCCTCTTAATTTTGTTTTTTTAGCTCCCACAAAAACTTGATACATACTAGTACCAACGTAAATTTTTCTAAGCTTATAAATTAAAAACACTTGTCTTAAACAAAGTTAGATTTTAATAAAAGAACAGCACGCGCATTTAGTATAAAAAAAATTGTGTGGAACGGTGAAGTGTAAAATGAGTATTGAAATATTTCACATTTTCTCATTTACACTTACCTATTTTCTGATTTATGTATTAATATATCTTAACTATCTCCTACGAAAAGATCTTAAAAGTAACAATTATCACGATTATACTATAACAATTGGGGTGTCTATAAATCATTGGGTCCATACTCTCCTATGGACTTGACTGACCACTCAAATTGAATAAAAGGACTACTAAGATAGGGGAGCATGCCAAGTTCCCAACTAACTTAATCATAGTAAATCACTTTCTTGTACAATAAATATCATACCGTGTAAATGATATAAAACAATAATAAAATTATAAAATTTAAAACTAAACATATTGAAAAACTTGGTAGTCAAATCCGCTCATGAAGACAATGTTACTTGTTTATAATGGCACATTTGATACTATTCAACCAAGAAAGCTACAGTATTCCTCCGTAAATGCCATGTCGGGCTGAGCCCAGAAAATAATTACAACCTACCAAACAGTGTAAAAGGTCATACAATTTATATCTGTGCCTTTTAAGGGCTATCAAACACGCTCTAAGAGTATATCTATATGGTATTACATTAAACAAGAATACTATATGAGAAATAATATAATGTTTTAGTATGTTTTATATTGTATTTACTATTAAACGTAATAAAGCACTATCAGCATTTTTCAATAGATAGATTAATATTTTATATGATATATTTTTTGGCTCACTTTTTTGTTTTAAGATATGCATTTTTTTTTATTTTTTTTAACAAGTTGTTAAAAACTAGATGGAGTGCATAGCAAACTAGGTGCACACTTTGGTATTACTTATAATTATATATAATTGTTTGTACATGTTAATTATGATGTTAGATGTACATCATAATTACAAACTTAGGAAGCGTTTGATTAGCAACTCTTCAATGGTAACGAGAATGGCTCTCATAATAAAAATGATATGTTGGGGGAAGAATTGTTACAATTTTAACTCTATTGTAATTAGTGGAGTCAAATGGTTGTTGATAGAGGAATTAAATAGTGATTGGGGAGGAGGATTGTAGGAAGATAATAGTGTAATCAAAATGAAGTTGTGATTACCTTATTTAGGAGAGAAGATAGTGATTTGTTCTCATTAACCATCATAATTACACTAATTTTCAATCTCATTCTCATTTGTTAACCAAGCGTCCCCTTAGTATAGCGTAGGTACATACCCGGATCTTTCTTATAAGCATGAAATATTTGAGAATTAAATATTAAGAATAAAAAATTTATAAGATGGTTTCATACGTGAGAATAATTTTATTTATTTTGGAGTTTCAGTTAAATGATGTTCAATTTTTACGAAAATCATGTCTCAACTATCAAAGTGGAATTTCGTCTATGTGAGACCATTTCACATAAAATGATATTTTGATAAACAATTTTGTGTTAACATACAATCCTCATCAAAGTTGATACTCATTCATTCTATAATTTTATTCAAAGTCTGTTTCTATAAAAAAAAAATTGATTAAATTAACTGTCTCACATAAAATGATATTTTGATAAACAATTTTGTGTTAACATACAATCCTCATCAAAGTTGATACTCATTCATTCTATAATTTTATTCAAAGTCTGTTTCTATAAAAAAAAAATTGATTAAATTAACTGTCTCACATAAAATGATATTTTGATAAACAATTTTGTGTTAACATACAATCTCGTCAAAGTTGATACTCATTCATTCTATAATTTTATTCAAAGTCTGTTTCTATATTAAAAAGTCAATTTGTATAAAAGTCAAAGTTATTTTTTAATTGAAATTTCTATAATTTCAACAAAAAAATTAAGCATGCAAATTGTGATTTAAGTAGTAAAAAGAATACAGTGCACGAACATATCTTTTAAAGGTTGTACTCCAAAACAACAACTTTATATTTTATAAATTTTAACATGACACGGTCTTACGTCAAAACAGTATACAAATCAACACTTACTCCTTTTCAAATAGTAAAACATCAATTTCACATTATAATCCGTCTCATTGTGAGCATCCAACGCAAAACCTATTCTTCATTTTTTACTTGGATGTAAGAACTACCATAGATTAGAGATTTGAATCATGTGTTATACATGTCTGTCCCATGCAACGCAAGTACATGGTAAATTCAACCAAAACTACAATGTATAAGAGGATTTTATCCCCTATTATACTAATAGAGAGTCTTTTTTGCTTATGTGTCATCATGTGGTTAATTTCGTTTATGTGTCGTTCTAAGGTTAATTTCGTCTATGTGGCATGATTGTGGATGTCATGCTTACCAATTTATGAATCCTATGTGTCATCTATGTAGCCTTATTAATTATTATATAATAATAGGTCTAATAAAAAAAAAGATTGCACTCATATGAATTTGAATCCCTATACCTCTTAAATGATACTAGTATCAAGCCTACCCGTGCTTTGCACATGAGTCGTGTTCATATCACTAAATTTTTAGTATAATAATATATATTTTTTATGTGTTAAATCTTCGTCTATTATGTTTTATATTCATTACTCGTGTTTACAAAAAATATTAACATAACCTTTTCTAATATCACATAATCGTATTGTAAAAATATATTTTTTTATTATAATATATACATTTATCAATTTTTTTTTAATTTTTAGATAAATTCATCTTATGCAAATGGGTTCTCATATATAAATTCTAGGTTTAATTGCAATTTAATCTAAATTTTTGAATAATGACAAATAAAATTAACTTAAGTTTGTTTTGCAATTAAACTTGCGGCCAGTTTCCCCTTTGCCCGAAGCTGATGTTGCAATTAAATTACACAACCACTCATTTCAATCGGACCATTTACCCAATGTTTTGGTACAATATCCATGAACCATTACAGCTTCATCCCATATTATATATGAGCTTGTATTTAATCAAAAGTTCCGCAAGACAACTGCGTTACTTAATATTGCATATAGAATGTTCAATGCAATTGATTGAAATACAAAATCTAGGTTGTGCAATACGTCCATCAGGTAGAAGAAGCGAAGACATACCACTTGATATAAAAAAATTCATATTTAATTTGATTGGGAATAAATAATATCAATATTTGATCTTTAATTAAAAAAAACACAAATCTAATTTTTTTTAAATAGTTACATTATAATATTGTCAATGTTATTTTTAAAATCTTTAAAATATCTACTTAATATTAATAATGGTTACAAACACTAAAATTAAATTATTTAACAAATGATTCAAGATAATTTTTTTTTTTTTAACTCAAGTCATAATAGAAATCATCAAACTCAAATCTCTGACCAAATAGTAAACTGGTATGAAACATTAATATCCATATAAAATATGTATTTAATTTTCATATAAAGAATTGTTTATATTAATTTTTTTAAGAAAAAATATTGGGTGACATAACCTTAAACATGCAAGTTCTTTTGAGACTATTAGTTTGTTGCATTGATTAGTAATGGTTATTTTACCATAGTGTATTAGTACTGAGTCATATTTGGTTTTTACAATAAAGTCCATTTGTGGAATGATATTAGATGATTCACTAAATAGTATTAAATATTTTACAATAATGTGTTACGTGTAAATTATTACCATAAAGAGTTTGGTTCATACAATACTAAAAAAAAATTAATAAATTGTTCAATGATAAATTATAAAATAATATTTTTTATGAAATGTATTATCTAATCAAAATTACTATTTATTTTAAATATTAATTTTACACGATTTCTGCTTTAATGTATAAGTTATGTGCAATATTCACCATAATGCAACCACACATATCATAAATATTTTGATATAGATCTTATAGATTTTATAGACTCTTATCCTCCATATAAGGATTTTTAATTTCTATTTTACTATTTCCACTCGAGGGTGATTTAAGTTAATTAAATTTCATAATAGAAAAAAAATGGTGTTGTGCTTCTTGAGCGAGACGAAGAGAGAAGTACATATTTTTGGAGAAAGAATTCCTATAATTTTAGTATTTTAATAATAATAATTTTTCATATAATAAAAGAATAATGTACACAAATATATAAATTTGAAAAACCTTGGGAAATTAACAAATAAATTAATTTGATAGACAATTTAGACACATAAGAGTCGCAATCAACATATTCACATTAAATTATTCATAAGAAATATAATTTTCGATATTAGCCTCCTAATAATAATTTTCATATAATTATATGCATAATTTTGGATTATAATTAAAAGCAATAAATATGATTATCCATACAATTTGTGGCATCAATTAGATTAGGAGAAAAATTATATGCATATACTTCAATTTTTTGAATACAATAATTCATTCTGAATAAAAAAACCTTTAGAAACTGAGTATAATAATTCATATATTATAGACTTCAGTTTTCGAATGAATAACTTGAATAATTTTCAAATCATCAATTAAGATTAAACATTCCTCGACAGAGCATCCATACAAATACTTCGGAAGATATAAATACAATTAAAGCACAAAATCATCAACTAAGTTATTTCAAATACATTGGGATCTTCAATGTACAAAAGAATATATGTAAGAAAGTAAAATGTAGATTCAATGAAAAATCTCTCTTTATTTTTTACGTAAGAACGATGAGAAAATAAAATAAAAAACTGAAAAAAGATAAAACGTTAGAATACATGCAAAATGGTAGTTAGATCATGAGATCTTGAACAATCTCTAAATCCTTGATAAGTATCTTCAAACATGCAAATCTAAACTATATAGATTCAATGAAATATATACATTCTAAGCTAAATAAAATCTACAAAAGAATTCTACATAAGAACGATTACAGATTCAATGATTTTTTTGTGTAATGTACAACAACGATTTACTTACATATGAACGAAAAAAATATATAAAAATTCCTGGAAAAAAATACAAATGTGTAGATCATGGTTAAGATGTTGAAGATGCAAGATTATAAATAGACAACCAAATATAACGGTTCCTCCTTCTAAGTCAATCATGGAGAAATTATGGATCAATTAAACTTAATGCATACATAAGAAATTGAACGGTGATGATGAAAAATAAAAATCTGATCGACGATCTAAAATTCTTCCCTCCAAAACTATTTTAAGCAAAGTAGAGTGCATTATATATTATTATATAGAATAGATTATAGATTTATGATGTTTACCAATTAAGTCATGTTATGTATGTCTAAGACATTTAAATATTATTGTATATAACTGAGTCTATAATATAATATAAATTTTATTGTGATTGTAGCAATTTAAATTTTATTTAACTATATTTGAGGATATCCTATATTTAAAAAATCTTATGTATTAGTAATTCGAAAGCCGTATTACAAATTTAAAACCCACTAATGATTTATATTAATGTTTTTTTTTTTGAAATGCTTAATAATTTATTTTATATATTATATAATTTAATTACATATGTATAAATTACATATTTTATACATGTGTAAATAACTGCATATTTATATTGTACTCCATCCGTCCCCTCTTAAATTTTAGACGTTGGGTGACACGAATTTTAAGAAAAACTGTTTTATTGACTTTTTCAACCAATGGATGAAGAGTATTTTGAATTAAAGTAGATATTGTGAGTGTGTTTTATTTCCATATTTGGGGTGTGAAATTTATTGTGGGACGTCCCAAATAGGAAAATGTGAAATTTAAGAGGGGACGGAGGGATTATAATATACTATTTAAATAATTTATAGATTTAACATATTTGAAATATATAAAACTTTAAAGTATAATATCATGAAAATATTAATAAGTTTAGGGTTAATTCTATATTAATTTATGATCTTTAGGCTCAATTTAATCACAGTTTTCAATAATCTTATGAAAATTCACTACATATTTATGTTGGTGAATGGTTCTAATCGTGTGAATTAGTGGCAGTTTTTTAACCGGTTTTGGTTTTGGGATTACCAAACAAGATCGTGTAATTGATTATTATCGTTAATAGTAACTACAGAAGATCAGGTAAAATAAATGTGAATACGGAGGTGTTTGAGTGTGTGTAGGGGAGAATTTTGTGTATTTGAACTTACTTTCATTAATGGAGAGCATCTCTATTTATACAAGCCACCAAGTAGGTGGTGAATTAACCCCTTGAACTTCCAAGCTTGCATGCTTGACATTAGGGATGACAAAATGATCCGCTCTGCAAGCGATCCGCTCCACCCCGCTCTGATTGGATCAACCCCGCCCTGCCCCATTCTGAGAATGGAGCGGATCAGCCCCGCCCCACTCACGGAGCAGATCAGGCATGTATCTCTATATTTATTGCTCTACTCCGCCCCGCTCTACTCTGCCGTGCTCCATATAATATTAAATATATATATAAATTTAATTTTATATTCAATTAAATATAGTAATAATATTATGAAACCCTATTACTTAATGTTTAGTCTTTTCAATTTTAAAATTTTTAGGTTTTTTTTAATATATTGATTTTAAAAATTTACAAACTTGAATGAGATGGAGTAGCGCGGATCAGATCTGCCCCGCGCGGGGCATACATGGATCACAAAATGCTGCCCCGCAGTGGAGCATGGAGTAGGGCAGGGCGGCGGGGCGGTGGCGCGGGGCAGACATGGATATTGAGATATCCGCCCTGATCCGCTCCATTGTCATCCCTACTTGACATGTGCCATTTGACCTAGTTTGACCTTATCTAAGTCTAAACTTAGTTGCAAAGTCTTAAATTTGATCTTATCATGTCTTCAAAGTTGTTCACCATTAATTACAATGTGGTTCCACTTGTATATTCTTTTTATAAGTTGTTCGTCTGGTAAGATATTGGTTTTAGGATTTGTTCGTCCATTGCCTTTTCACAGGTTTGCTCCTTTGGACCTTCATTTTTACCTAGTTGCTTGAATAAGTGTTGTTCGTCGGGGGAGATGGTGGATATCATGCACTCATGCGATTGGTTAGACCACCTTCGTTCCACCGTACCTGTTCGTCACTTGTGCCTTGGCTAATTTATGGCAAATCCATGCTAGGGCTCAAGACCTGTTCGCCAAAAAGTTGGTTGTTGGGTACATTGCTGTTTGCAATATGCACCTCTTCAAATGGTTTGCACACCACCCTTGGATCATTCTCGCCATTTGATTGTAATTTGGTGGCTTCGCTTCCATAATCATTGCTTAGGCCTTAATACATGTTCGCCTAATAACAATTGATGTTCGCCTATCAATAATTTAGTTGTTTCAATCTAATATATGTCCTGCACTTTTAGAAAGAAAAAAATCAATACATTAGTGCCTGGACTGAAAATATCCCTACATCGAGGAAATCCTTTTAGAGAGGCAAAAAGAAGTATCTGACGCGTAGTTAAGAAAATTATGTCATAATTTAAAATTGTATACCAAATTGAAACAAAAAAATTATGTGAATTTTCATAAGAATATTGAAAATGATAATTAAATTGAGATTGAGTCTAAAAATTATGAATTAATAAGTTGTACTATAATTTTATACTTACATTTTGTTTGAATATATTTATTATATAATATAATTATATTATTTTATGGTGAACAAATTTATATAAGTATTTATAATACATATATAATTAATTTTTACAAAAAATTCGTGTTATACGCGGACACTCATCTAGTACAACACATGATCCAGTTCCATAGGTTAGTGCCTCTTATTCTCAAAACCATCATTTTGAGTGTCATCAAAAGTACTCCTCTTGTCCTACAACACTTTGCATATTTTTATTCTTAGAATGTTTCACCAACACTTAGGCCCCCTTTGATACATGATATAAGGGTGAGAAAAGGGTGAGAAATAGAACATATCACCTCTTCTCCCTCATTTGGTAGGAGCTCCTCCCCATGACCTTTACCCGGTAAAAGCCTCGACCCGACACGACAACTCTCGACAATTATCCCCAAGTTATTGTTCTGGTATGCATTACCGATACCACCAACTTGGTGGTATAGCGCTATCTCGCGACATGGTGAATAGATTAGGGTTCGTTTTTTTATTTCGAAGTCATAATTTACATTCTTGGGTTCCACTAGCAAGCAAAGGCGACGACGAGCAATTTTAACAGTTTTCCACCTCATCGCGGCGCAGCGAAGATCCAGTGCCGGCGACTACTCCGTTATCTCTTGCTCGAAGACGGTCTCCACAATAGGTATCGCTCTTCCCTTGCTTCCATTTGAATTTCCCGAATTACAACTTCTCTGTTGTTTAATTAAAAATTTCTTCATTTTTGCGAATCAAACCCCAAATTCATACGACCGTGGGGTGGGTTGCCGAAAGTCAACTCCGATTCTTCGATTTGTCACTTTCTCCGGTGGAAAGAAGCCTCTATTTTACATTGTTGGAATTAATCAATTATTTCGGCACCACAATAATTTTGGAATCAAGATATTGTGCAGTTCCGTAAGCCCTCTTCGTCGGAGTAATTTAGCTTCGGATAACTGCTATCACTCTGCTTCGCAGCCACGACTCTCCAGGTATTAGCATTTGTTGATAATTCTCATATGGATAAGATGTCGATTTGTCTTGATTGGATATTTTGGGGGTTTTTTTAATTGGAGTTCCGTTCACTTGCCTTGAATTCCCGAGATGACAGAACTAAACAAAAGTGATTATTTGAAGAGAATAAGTTCTGGTATGCTCTGATTTTTAAATTCAAGTTTCCAATCAAATAAAGGGGAAAACCTATACATGCTGGTACCATACCTACGTTTCTCGGCATGGAGTATATAAGAGTATTGTCTCTCAGTAGGAGAGGGTCCGTTTGTATTAATGCGTACATTCTTCTATTCGAAAACAGTGGATATTTGTGTGGAATGATTAATTCATTAGTTATTTGGTGGCAAGGTTTTGTTTGTTTCTTGATTTCTTAAAACATTTTAGTTTCATTTGTTTTCAAAGTGTAATGTTTTCAATTTGATTTATGTTTGCAGATCCAATTACAATGGCAGAGGAAGGAAAATAAATTGATGTGAAGGAAGAGGTTGGAGATGTAAGTTTACACAAAAAGAATAAATAGATCTTCTTGTTTATTATTTGGATCTGAAGTTGCCTTTATTAATTTATTACCCATCTCCATAGCAGTGATGGCTAATAATGCTTTGTTTGGATTTATAGACTTTTGGTGTTGCAAGTAATGCAAAGGATTTCATGTTATTGTTAGGAAGATGAAGCTGGATTGGCTAAAATGCATGTTGAATTGAATTGTGTCCAAAGTAAGGAGTTGATTCTAATAAGGTTACAGTAGAGTATGACTTTGGAAATTCATAGTGTATATGGTCGTATTTAGCAAAATAGTACTTCTTCTCATAAGCATATGAAGATGATAATGATTAATGACAATTTAAGAGGCTCAAGTTTTGGATGGCATTCTATTTTTTCCTTTTCTTTTAACTGGTTTTCATGTTGTGGATGCTAAAATTTCAGTGGAGTTTTACTGGTGGCTATATAGTTTGATTTTTATATGAATTATGCATACATGCATAAAGATTGACCAAACAACCTGCTGTTTAAAACACTGACTTTGTTATTTTTCTATCATTATGTGTGGCAATGCAGATTCTTCCATTTGACCCAACAAAAAAGAAGAAGAAGAAGCCAATAGCAATCGAAGTAGGTGAAGATGAGTCTGTGGATAAACTAGCTGAGAAAACTGAGAACTTGTCTGGTACATACTTAATCCAGTGCTCAAAGTCATAATTTTTGGTTGTACAACTTGATTTTTAATCTGTTTTTACACATGCAGTTTCTGATGGTATTGAAACTTCATTTGCTGGTCTAAAAAAGAAAAAGAAAAAAACAGTGAGTGATAATGTCAATTTATTTTATTGTAATTCTGGAAAGTTTCCCTGTGGTTCTTGTGTGTAACATTCTGCCAACAATTGAGATCCAGATTAGCTAATGTACCTTGAAATGTTAGGAACAAGATATTCATAGTGGTATAAATTTGCAGGTATTGCTCTCAATCTGTTCGCTCTTAACTGATCCAAACTCAGACGACACTTTGGTTCCTGAAATCGCACATATGTACAAGACTGACCGCTCCAAATACGAGCAAACTGCTCAGAGCTGGACTCAGAAGTACACGATGGGCTAACGATCATTCGTGAAGGCTTAGATTGCATTATGTGAAAATGATGTGCCTGTTATTTCTCTCTTCTTGTGATAGACAGGACTGATGCAGTTATGTGTTTGAATGGAATCACCGTTCAAATTGTCTGGGCTCTGGATATTGTTTATTCTTCTTGTTTAATCTGTAAGGTTGGAATATTTTCTTAATATAATTTTCTTGATTTTATGTTTGTTATTTTAAAAAAATTGAATGTTTGAAATTGACACTAAATATGGACCTGCAACCTTATGAAAAATTAAAGATAACAATCATGATTTTGGTCAGTCATGTTGATTGGATTAATTAGTTGCACAAGCTCGTAGTTGATCAATCTGAGAATGGGAAATATACCTATTTTTATAAGAAAAAAAATTGATAAAATTATTCTCATACTCTTTTTTTCCCGAAAGGAAGCCCAACTCGGGTCTAAAACAAATAACAAACAGTGGGAAACAACGTGGGAAGCAACGTGGGCAAGTGAAATATTACCTTCACGGCGGTGTCCCATGCCTTGTTATTTTACTGAAGTTACGATTTTATTAAAAAAAAAAAACTAAAATGGAAACACTATATACCCTACCAAACAATTGAATAAAAATAATAGCAACTAATGTATCACCTACCAAACACTCAAAATAATATAGTACATATTTTTTTATTTGTTACCAAACACATGTAAATAATACTTATCTCACTAATTATACATAGATAGAAAATAAAGTTAGCTACTAATTTTTTAACCCCTACCAAAGGGAGCCTTAGTATATTTTAAAAATAAATTTCTTCATTAAATTTCACTATCATAGTATTTATGTATTTACATAAAAGTCTATTCATACACTTTTCTATTTTTTATTGTGTGTATAATTTTTTTTGCAATGTGTTGCGGGAAGGTTATTCAATGTCTCTCCAACTTTATTATACATCTTTTCCATAATTAATCTCGCAAAATTGACATAGTGAGATAATCCAGTTGTTCATGACAGTGGATTTCCACTACATTATTATGCTATTCTTTGTGATGACCTACTTGGATACGCCTATATCACTTTATCTTATGTCCTGCTTCACCACCCAATTATATATATTCTTTCAAATTTAATGCTACTCAAAAAGAAAAAGTGATGGTGGATTTGGCTGATAACTACTCATGATTTTGACTTTTAATGATTCTATATATATAATTCAACGATTTCTAGAATTACTTATGAAAAGGGAGCCTATTTTCCCATAAAACCCTGTTAATTATTAATTTGAGATTTGAAACATATGTACCTTGATTTTAATTTTAGTAAGAAAAGATAATACTTATGTTATAATTCAACGATTTCTAGATTTACTTATGAAAAGGGAGCCTATTTTCCCATAAAACTCTGTTAATTGTTATTTGAGATTTGAAACATATGTACCTTGATTTTAATTTTAGTAAGAAAAGATAATACTTATGTTAGTTATCTACATTAGTTGCACTGTGCAATTAAGTACACAACTACTAATAGAATAAACTACCCCTCCGTCCAATAATAATATGTAAGTTTATTTTTACACATAGATGAACGGTATGTATAAAATTCTTGATCAACTCATTTAATTCATAATAAACTTTCTCTTTTACCCTTATTCACATCAAACTATGAATTTAAATAGAGACACCTTATGAACATATAAATAGGGGTATTTTAGGGAAAAAAATATAGTTAACGTTTATTGAAATGCAAAACATGCCTATATAGTCAAATGACAATATTGTCTATTATTGTTGGACGGGGGTCATTTGTTCACTAATAAGTGAATTCTTGATAAGGTAAATTGTGTCAAACCCCCTTGTGGTTTTATAAATATAGCACGAAATCCCCCTGTGGTTTATAAATATAGCATGAAATCCTCCTATAGTCTATAAATATAGCATTAAGCCCTAACTCTGTTAAGATTAACAGTAGTGTGCAGTTCACGCACGCTTCATGCAAATTTTAATGGTTTTTTTTTTTTAATATATTGACACATTTATCCCCTCCATTAACTAAATTAAATGTTCCTTCTATTATGAATTTTTTTACTTGTTATTTTTTATTTTTTATAATCTTATGCTTTTATAAAGTTAATTTATTTAATAATTATTGTCTATAAAATATTATAAATAGACGAGAAGTGAAAAATAATTTTAGAAAATCTTCTTTATATATAATTATATATTAATATAGCGCTTAATAAATAATCTGTAGTTAGAAATATTAAGAAAGTACAAATAAAAAAATAAAAGAAATTGGAACCTATTCTGGACATTTCTCGTTCTAAAGAAAATCAGCAACAACAAATTTCTTCTTGGTCAAATTTTTGTATGTTCACAATAAGTAAGTTTTTTCAAGAAATTCACATATTTTTTTTTTTTAAAAATTGTATAAATTTTAAAATTTTATTTGGAGATAACCCATTGTTTGTGTTTAGATGTTTTATGAAAGAACGTCAACAAGTCAGAAGTATATACGGTTTAAAAATTAATGCTATTAATATTTTAAGAAAAAAAAGGATCTTGTTCTATATTTATAAAACCAAAAGGGGGTTTGACGCAATTTTTAAAGCATAGGTGGGTTCTATGTCGATTTTCCAAACTATAGGGGTGTTTGACGCAATTTACCTTTTTTTTTTTTATTTATGTATATTTCATTTTGTGGTGTTAAAGTAGTGTATAAAGACATATTTATCCTTAACTAAATGATCTCTTGTTGTCATATTGTAGGGTGACACAAGCTAAAACGTACTAGTTTTAGGTAATGAATGAATCATCACATTAATTAATTAATTATCTAACAATTTAAGTTGGCTGTTCGGTTCGATAGGTGTGTACCTGCTCTCTAATTAATTATTAGGCTACACACTTTTCTTTTTAAGGTTTGCACGTGTTGATCGAGTAAATTAAATGACGCAGCAAAGCTACAACATACTGATACAAGTATAAGTTTGAAGCCGTGTTTGCGAAACGTGATTAATGTAATTAATTTTGAATATTTAATTTAAATGGATATTTCTATTTTTAATAAATGATTATTGAACTAATACAATTCAAGTCTGAAATTTTAGGGTTAAACATTTATTTTCAAAACTACGAATGGTCGGGACTCCTGAATGGACTGACATCTCCCATTGATATGATATTTTTCGCTTTAAGCCGATTGTTCCATCAAAATCACATTTTTTTTTCTATTTGACACCGGGGAGTCCTTCCACATCAATTGGTTGGGACCATGATTCTGATACTGGTTTGTTGGGATCTTCGGATGACCCTCAATCTCCTATTGTTATGATATTGTCTGTTTTGAGCTGAGCTATACAATTATTTTTGGCTTTTCAAAAGTCGCATATCAATAGAGATATTTATCCATCCTTTTTTTTATCAGGCAAAACTTTTTTTTATTTCTCAAAAAATTCATGGCATCAGGAATGCCTACAGAACCAGCCGCAAGGCCAGATTAATTAGAGCATCTACAATTTTTTTTTTTTTTAGACGTATCCATTCTTATAAATTCATGAACCTTCCTTATAAATTTGATGTGAAATATTATTTGCACCTCAATACAAACTTTAATTTTCTATAAAATATATATTTAAATAATTTGTGTTTAAAGATCATTCCATTTGCAAATGCAGGTGTACACTATTCATATTACCGAACGGATATAAATCGTTATATTAAATGGTGTATCACTTAAATAAACAAATGAAATAAACATGATACTAAATTGTATCTCACTTACATTGTCCAATAATATAAATGTTGATACTAATGGGTATCACATAATTGATTGAAGAGAATAAGTACACAAAGGTATAAGTCTTGATACCGAAGAACCACTTGAATTATGGAAAGATATAAATTGTGATGTTAACACTACTACATTTTCGCTCAAAGATAACAAATCCTAGACAACAGATATTACTCTATCTATTATCTGTGTTTCGTAAATATGTTATCTAGGTAATATCTGTTATCTAGGAAAAAGGGTGTCCGCACATAGATAACTGAGTTTTTTTATGGTTATCTAGGTCTGGTTATCTATGTAACTTTTAATTTTACCCTATAAAATTTAAGTTAAGATTTTTTCCTTAGTTAACTGATTATGAGTCTGTTATCTAATATTTGGTTATCTATTGCATACAATTTATCTTTGATTCTAAAATATTCTACACTTAGAAAATTTTTGCTTCTCAAAGATCCCCAGTTATGTACATACATATTTTTACTTATCAAATAAATATTCTATATTATACATAAAAGATAATCGATACTACCAGTAAAAAAGCCCCAATTACCAGCCCTAGAATTACCACACCAAATTACACAGCAATTACGGCCACTCCATCGCAGCGTGATGGCACTGTCGAGCCACAGCACCACTGCCGACGAGAAGCCAGCACCGCCGCACGACAGCACCGCCGCGTGACAGCACCACTGAGCGACAGCACCGCGAAGCTGCCTCCACCGCGACACTGCCTCCCGTGCCTCCACCGCGACGCTTCCTCTCGTGCCTCCACTGTGTCCCAGCCTCCACCGCAACTCAGTCTCCACCACCGCGACACATCTAGGGCACCAAAAGCGTGATGCTACCTCCACTGCCACGACAAACCGCCGCATACGCTGCCTCGCGCCTACAGGTTCGTACTTTTTCACTAGATGAATACTCTATCCTTTTTCAAGTTCATTAGATGAATAAAAAAATTACAGTAGTGGTTGTTCTAATGCATAATTAGATGGTGAAAATTACTATTCATGGTAGTAAAGTTTGAATAATGGGTAGTATAAACAATTTATTTGAGTGATTGTTCTAATTAGTACTAAAATTATGTTGAACATACTCTGTTGTGTTGCTCTGCTTTTAGGATACATAAATGCTTTGCATTTGAGGCTTTGAAATAAGTGTGTGTTGGTTATTAAAGATTCCATGTGAAAACCAAAAGAGGTGTTTCAGTTTAGGATCTCTATAAAGTAAATTAAAGAAATCTGTGTATATTTAGCACTGATTGAACTTTTGACTTTGATGTGCTTCAAGTTTATGTCGTTAAACTGTGTGAACACGGTAACATTTTGCATGGCTACTCTTGTTTTGTGGACAAGAATGGGTTTTCTTGGGAAGATTAACGTTGTTGGTAGTAGTTGAATGTGTATTTGCACCAATCTCCCCCATTCTGTGTATAATGAATGCTAAATAGGTTACATCTAAAGTATTACTCATTTGCACCTATCTCCCCATCTAGATCCTACCCCTGATGGATTCTGCCACTCATTTTGCTAACACAAAGCACAACTCATTTGCACCTACTCTCTCACATTTTGTGTAAAATGAATGATAGACATACATTCTATGTAATGCATCAACATTATATGTGTGGGGACATTATCTAATTAATGTGGTTTAGAGATTAGATTGCTAATTAATGTGATCCAAAAATTAGATTTAGATATAATTTGCTAATGGTTTCGATCATTTATTGTTGATATTGTTGGTTAACATATTACATGAACGAAACAATTAAAGAGAAACTGTAGGACTTTTAGTGCTGTTTTTAATTAATTTATTTTCTTTCACCGATTAGTTCTCGTGTTCGAAACGAAAATATGGACAAAGAGTGGATATTTAAAGACCTATTTTCGCCTGAGTATGCGTTAGGAGTAGAATCTTTCTTGCGTTTTGCAAAGGAAAATGCTGAGGATATAAATTCCATTTCATGCCCTTGTGCATCGTGTGAAAATATGGCACATGACACCGTCGACCGAGTACGGACACATTTGTTTCGATATGGTATGGACAAAAACTATCTAAACTGGTATTGGCATGGAGAGATGAATAATGACAGTTTTCCAATGCATGATAGTCATGAAACAACAGAAGTTGAAGACTTCCCCGATGAACCATTAGATGACATGGTAAATGATGCGTATGATCACACTGGGAACCCGAATAAGCTCATAGCGCTACTTGAGGATTCTGAAAACCTTTTTACCCTGGATGTTCTAAATTCACTAAGTTATCAGCCTTTGTGAAACTGTATAACTTGAAAACAAAGCATTCATAGAGTAATACAAGTATGGAAGACCTACTTGCATTGCTTAGTGAAATGCTTCCAGAAAATAATACTCTCCCCGTGTCAAATAATGGTGCAAGGAAGTGCTTAGCTACATTGGGTATGAAATATCAGAAAATAAGTGCATGCCCAAATGATTGTGTCCTATATCGGAAAGAGTTTAAGGACCATATTCAATGCCCTACTTGTGGGGAGTCGAGGTGGAAGGTGGGAAAAAATGAAGAGGTAAAAGAAAAAATTCCAGCAAAATTATTGTGGTACTTTCCACCTATCCCGAGATTCAAGAGGATGTTTCGTAATAAGGAAGTGGCGAAAGAGTTAACTTGGCATAATGATAGAAGAGTACGCGATGGTAAATTGCGGCATCCCGCAAATACACCTTCTTGGAAGTTAGTCAATCACAAATGGCTTGATTTTGCTTCCGACCCTAGAAACCTTAGATTGGCATTGTCAGCTGATGGCATCAATCCTCATGGTAACATGTCATCTACATACAGCTGTTGGTCAGTTATATTGGTTACGTATAATCTTCCTCCATGGCTGTGTATGAAGAGGAAATTTATGATGCTAACAATGTTGATCTCTGGTCCTAAGCAGCCAGGAAATGATATCGATGTATACTTGGCCCCTTTGATTGAGGACTTGCAAAGCTTATGGAAAGGTGTTGATGCTTACGATGCATATCGAGATGAGAGTTTTCTTCTTAGAGCAGTCCTCTTATGGACAATTAATGACTTTCCGACTTATGGAAACTTGTCAGGATCTTATGGCAAAGCATATTTTGCATGTCCGATTTGATGTGAAGGGACATCTGCCGAAATGTTAAAGCATAGTAGGAAGATGTCATTCACATCCCATAGAAGGTTTCTTGAAAGATACCACCCTTATCGTAAGCAGAAGAAAGCATTTAATGGAAAGCCAGAAGATAGAGTTGCGCCAAAACCATTAGATGGTCATGAGGTTTTAAAGAGCGTTGAAGGAATTAAGTGTAATTGGGGAAAAAAGTCGGAAGCAGTGATTAGGCGTGAAATTGTCATGATTCGTCACTTGAAAAACCCGTGTTTTGATTGATTTATATGAGTATTTAGAGTCATTTGAGTATCATTTTCACAAACTAATGAATTTGTCTCTCTGATACTCATGGATGGATAGAGGGCGAAAAAAGGGGTTCGTAGGACTTTGAATCGACTCAAACGGACACCCGGATGAGAAGATATTGAAGAAATACGAAAAGTACTAGTTCAAGAGAGCAAAAGTATCATTGGAGTGCACAAGCAAGGAGTACTCGTGCAAGGCGCTCGAGAAGGTGCAACTCGTGCACTAGTGCACGAGCAGTCGCTGGTCGTGCACTATTTTGGTTCTGGAAGATTGGAATGCTCGAGTGGGATGTGCTCGTGCACTAGTGCACAAGCAGTGCACAAGCGTGCGCGGAATTTTGGCCCATGAGATCCCGATTTGGCCCGATCCTTATATATACCTCCCCGAACACATTTTGAGAAGGATGGACGAAACCATCACATACCAAATCACTTTTAGCCTTAGTTTTTAGAGAGAGAAAGAGGAGAAGGAACGAGCAAGCTTTACTTTTACGTTTTGAGGTTTTTCTTTACGAATTCATAGTCCGATTTTATTTTGTTAAATTTCGTTTCTTAAGACCTTTGTTCGTTATTTCTTCTAGACTTCGTTTTATTAATCTAATTTCAGTTCTTAGAATTATTTTCTTTCAAAACCCTAGTTCATGCTTTTTAGTTTTTCACTTCAATTCATCATGTTTATGTTCGTTACTTCATCAATTGCTTTTGTTATCGTTATAACCATGTCCGGCTAAAACCCTTGCATGCTTGGGGTAGGATGAACTCGTAGAAGTAGGCTGTGGGTACGTAATTAGGGTAATTCGTGACGTTAGGTTTTAATTCTATTAATTAATAAATTCTTAAAATTAATCTTAACTTTACTTTTGAATTTCGTTCGAAAAGTGTTAGAGAGAGGACGGTCTTATCACTCTTTAACAACAAGTCGACTTAACGAGAAGGTTTAGAAAGGGTTAATTCATCTACCATTTTAGCGAAAGAGGACAACCGCATCACCTTAGTTAAATTAGGGTCTCATTACTTAAGCACAATCTGTTAACTTGTTAGTGGATTAGTGAAGTCGAATGTTAGGATAAAGTATTAGGGTTTAAAATCTTGAGCTCTCATCTTGCATTCTTTTACTTAGGTTATTTCTTGCGCGTCACGGTTATTTTGATTATGTACCTGCTCCGTTAGTATACGTAGGGATTCCTATCCTATGCATCACCATCACATACTTGCATACAAACCTTAGATACTTAGTTTAATTTTTCTGTTTGCATTCGTAGGATAGTTCAGTTTATTTTAATTAAGTCTCTCAAAAATCCTAAAACATTTCACTCATATTAACTACGACGCGTAGATCTTCAGGGATCTATACGCATACACACTTTCCCTTGGGTTCGATATACTTGGTCATTATACTTGCTCATACTACAGTGAACTCGTACGCTTGCGAGGAATCTACTAGTAGAAAGTTAGTATATTACTTGCATACAAACCTTAGATACTTAGTTTAATTTTTTTGTTTGCATTCGTAGGATAGTTCAGTTTATTTTAATTAAGTCTCTCAAAAATCCAAAAACATTTCACTATATTAACTACGACGCGTAGATCTTCAGGGATCTATTCGCATACACACTTTCCCTTGGGTTCGATATACTTGGTCATTATACTTGCTCATACTACAGTGAACTCGTACGCTTGCAAGGAATCTACTAGTAGAAAGTTAGTATATTCGCTTCAAGTCAATGGCGCCGTTGCCGGGGATGGCGATGTATGTCCTTTGAATAGAACTTGTAGATAGCTTAGTAGTTAGTAGTGAGTGCTTTATTTTCTATTTTATTTTTATTTTTATTCATTCGGCAGTTGCGTTTTGATCCTTCTGCTAGTGTGTCAGGTATATGAAAACACGCTCACAAGGCAATACGAGCAAAGAGAGAATACCATTGGACCCTGAGACGATAGCTAGAAGGAACCGAGCTTTCTTGAGGAGAATGAACACTGTCGGAGGAGGGAAAGAACCAATGGACCTCAGTAATGAGTTGGATGATGCAGCTAATGAGTTTAATCTGACAGTAGATCGGGTTGACGGCATTGGACGAAGTGATAGTCAGAACCAAGATCCGTCAGGGGAAAGCCAAAGCCAAAACCCGGGGACACAGAATCAAAACAGTTCAGCTCATAACATTGTTCAAAACCCTCATAACAACCCTGCTTACCCACATCCTAACTTACCACAAAACAACTTACCTTACCCACCTTACCCATACCCACCTTATCCGTATCCACCATACACGGAAACTCCACCTCCTGTTTACAACCAACCACCAGCTTATCAACCACCACCCCAACAAGTACCTGTACCAGCTGCTAATCCTCAGCACGTTCCTCAGAACGCAGATCAAAATATGGCTATTCGAGGGAGGTTTGCAGCGCAGCCACAACAGTACTATGATGGAGTGGCATTACCTCCAGTAGAGGCAAATAACTTCTCGATTTCCCCGGGAATTCTTAAGCTGCTTACCGAGAACCAGTTCAAGGGGTTGATCGGGAAGGAGAATTCTCATACTCATCTGAGGAGTTTTCTAATGATAGCCTCCACTTTCAATTACAATGGCATGTCTGAAGATGCCAAGAGGCTTAGGCTGTTCCCATTCTCATTGACGGGAATAGCTAAAGAGTGGTACGATAATACGCTTCCACCGGGAGGTATTACCACTTGGGCTGAGCTCGAGCGTCTGTTCCTCGAGCGATTCTACCCTCCATCCAGAACTATCAAAGCAAGGATTGAGATCTCTTCCTTCCGCCAGAAGCAAGGAGAGGACCTACGTCAAGCGTGGGAGAGATACTCAAACATGTTGATAGAGTACCCGCAGCACGGGTACAATGAGGGAGATGTCATGGCATTTTTATATAGTGGTGCCAACAAGGCTGGGCAAGACCATCTAGACGCTTGTGCTAGTGGATCATTCCTGAATCAAGGAATAGTGAGGTGTAGAGAGATCGTGGACAACATTGTCACGAATGCTGGGGCTTGGAATGTGGACGCAGATTTCCAGAGAGTTCATCAGGTTGAGGAAGGTGAAGGAACGAGAAGGCTGTTGATGGCCATGATGGAAAAGATTAACAACCTTGAGTTGGGGAAAAATATGGTTGGAGGGAATGCAGCAGAGAATGAGCAAGAGGACAAGCCCACAATTCAGCAAGAAGTAGTAAATTATATGGGAGGTCCTTATTACAATCAGAATGGGTATCCACAAGGTGGAAATTTTCAAGGAAGGCCTTCTTATGGCCAACCATTTGTACCTCCAGGTCCACAGTCGCCTCAAAATCAATGGAGGAACACACAAGGGTACCAAGGAGGCCAGCAGCTTCCTCAGAGCCAATGGAGGAAGAACGAGAATTTTTCATATGCTAACCGGAAGGCGGGTATTACAGTTCCTGCAGGTGTTGATCCAGGTTCGAAACCTCCGGGTGGAGAAGGCGGTGCCTCAACGGAGGAGATGTTGAGAGCTAACCTTCAGAAGGTGGAAGAAGGAAGCAAACGTTTATCATCTTTGGAGTACGATGTGAAAGATCTGCATAAGAAAGTTGACCAGCGTGATCAAGACCTCCAGAAGAGAGATGTAGAGCTGAATCGAATTCAGCAAGAGAACAACTGAAGGTTCACTTCTATAGAGTTCCAGATGAGCCAGATTGCAAAGTCATGGAATAGAGAGCCTGACAAATACCCTTCAATGCCTGAGGGTAATCCTAAAGAGCATTGTAAGGCTATCCAGCTTAGAAGTGGGACCAATTATGATGGTCCTGAGATGCCTGCTGATTCTGAGACGCCCAAAGGAGAGGTTGAGATAGAAGGAAAAGAGCCTGAGGCAGATAGAGATGAGATTGAGGAGGTAGGAGTTGAGAAGAAGGTTGAGGGTGAAAGAACTCAAGCGAGCAAAGAGCTTGAAGAGGAAGACATTGAGAAGGTTGAGAGAGTTCCTAAGTGGAAGAAGACAAAGGAAGTGATTAGGCGTGAAATTGTCATGATTCGTAGCTAGAAACGCCCTAGTTTTGGTCGAATTTATTAAGTTTTTAGAGCCAAATGAGTACTATTTCTATACATTGATGAATTTGTCTCTTTGATACTCATAGGTGAATCGAGGATGAAAAACGGAGTTCGTAGGACTTTGAATCGACTCAAACGGATGCCCGGATGAGAAGATATCGAAGAAATACGATTGGTATTAGTACGTGTGAAGAAAAGTGTTAGTTGCAAAGGAAGGAAGACCCATTCGAGTATCGTCACTCGAGCGCCCCGCTCGAGTGAAGTAGATCGAGCGCCTAAAAATATACAGAACGTTTGGGCCGCTCGAGGGAGGTAGCTCGAGCGCCCCGCTCGAGCACCAGAACTGCTCGACCAAAAGAGCTCGAGCGCCCCGCTCGAGCACCTGATCCGTTCGACCACCATAGCTCGAGCGACCCGCTCGAGCGGGTCTGCTCGAGCGCTTCCAAGGCATTTTCTCCAACTTACATTTTTCGGCCCACGAGTTCACGAATCGGCCCGTTGCCTATATATATCTCTTTCAAACACGTTTTGAAGGATGCCGGAACGCACTACATCACTTTTACAGAGAATTTTTAGAGAGAGAAGGAAGAGAAGAGACGAGCAAGTTTAATTTTACATTTTTGAGGTTTTTGCTTACGAATTCACATTACGATTTCACGTTTTAGTTTCGTTTCTTAATATCTTTTGTTCTTTAATACGTTGACACCTCGTTTTGTCAATTAATTTCAGTATTCTTTTATATCTTAAAACCCCAGTTTATGTTCGATCTTTTCTTCGTTTTAATTACCATGTTCATGTTCGTAACTTATCTAATTGTTATTGTTTACGTTAAATCTATGTCTAGCTAAAACCCTTGCATGCTTAGGGTAGGATGAACTCGTAGAAGTAGGTTGTGGGTATGTAATTAGAGTAACTTGTGACGTTAGGTTTTAATTCTCTTGGTTAATGAATTCTTAAAATTAATCTAGACTTCGCTCTTGAATTTCGTTCGAAAGGTGTTAGAGAGAGGACGACCGTATCACTCTTTAACAACGAGTAGACTTAACGAGAGGGTTTAGGAAAGGTTAATTCATCTACCGGTTTAGCGAAGGAGGACGACCGCATCACCTTAGTTAAATTAGGGTCTCATTAATTAAGCACAATCTATTAACTTGTTAGTAGGTTCGTGAAGTCGAGTGTTAGGGTAAAGTATTAGGGTTTAGAATCTTGAGCTTTCACCTTGCATTCTTTTACTTAGGTTATTTCTGGCGCGACACAGTTATTTTGATTATGTACCTGCTCCGTTAGTATACGTAGGGATTCCTATCTTAAGCATCACCATCTCATATTTGAAAACACACCTTTTGTTATTTCGTTTAATCTTCCTTTTGCATTCGTAGGATAATTTAGTTTAGTTTCATTAATCTTTCCAAAAAATCAAAAAAATAATACACTCATATTAATTACGACGCGTAGATCTTCAGGGATCTATTCGCATATACACTGTCCCTTGGGTTCGATAATACTTGGTCATTATACTTACTCATACTACAGTGAACCCGTCCGCTTGCGGGTAAGCGACTAGTAGAAGTTAGTGTAATTCGCTTCAAGTCAGGAATCAAGAGAGAAAGTGAAAGAGACCGAGAGAGATGAATGGGGGGGTACCCAAATCTGTGATACCCGTCCCATATCCATAATGCTTCATGAAAAAGAAGCTTGATGAGAAATTCGCTAAATTCCTTGATGTGTTTAAACAATTGCATATTAACATTCCTTTTTATGATGCTTTGGAACAGATGCCCAACTATGCAAAGTTTCTGAAGGACTTGATCGCGAAAAGACGGCGAGTGGATGAGCCGAAGTTGGTGCAATTGAACTATGAGGTGAGTGCATTAGTGCACAAGGCGCTTCCTCCAAAGCTGAAGGATCCCGGGAGCTTTACCATCTTATGTGACATTGGGAACGAGATCAAGAAAGGAGCGTTATGTGATTTAGGGGCGAGCACAAATCTTATGCCCTTGTCGCTTTTCAAGAAGTTGGAAGGTGGTGAACTTCAGCCGATAATGATGACGCTTCAACTAGCCGACCGGTCTATTACTCGACCTCAAGGTGTGGTTGAAGACGTCCTCATGAAAGTCAGAGATCACATTTTTCCAGCCGATTTTGTGGTCCTAGAGATAGAGAAAGATGAGCGCGTGCCCCTGATCTTGGGAATACCGTTCTTAGCGACGGCGGGGATGGTGCTAGACGTGGAAAATGGGAAGATTACGTTGAAAGTTGATGATCAAGAAGTGAAGATTTCCCTATATGAGGCCATGAAGTACCCGAAGGAGGATGAGAGTTTGTATTGCATTGATGTCGTTGATCCTAGTGTTGAAGACACACCTCCTATCCCTAATCCCTCTTTTATTTATGAGTTTGATAATCCTTCACCTGTTGATTTAACCCAAGAGCATTATGATCTGACTTATTTTGATAGGGATAAAGAGAGGAAATTGAAGGATGAAGAAGTGAAAAAGGAGGACGTGGTCCAGCTCAAGAGAAAAGGAGGAGTTAAGAAGAAAAAATCCAAATTCAAGAACCTGTTTGGTAAGACTCCTCCTGGAAAGAGTGAGAGGAATTGAGACGCCCACCGTCTGAGGTGAAAAAGAAAGATGGGAATAGAGCAAAGAACTTAGACACCTTCTCTTATGAGAGTAAGGGAGGTATTTTTTAGTATCATGTCCCATAAGCTCCTATGAGCTTGGTCTGGCACTAGGACCTTAAAAATAGCGCTGAATGGAAGGCAACCCATTTTTATTTACTTTTGAGTGTTGTTAGTTATTTGAGTTTTATGTTATTAGGGTGTTGTTGAATCGTAAGTTTAACCTCGTACTTGAGAGTTTATTTTGTAGGCTTGTCTCGAATGAGTGCCAAATAAGTGGAGATTGAAGGAACTCTAGCAAGGGAGTGTGCAATGTTGTTGAGAGAAATGGAATTAGTTGGATGAGGTAACCCACAACCCCAAACTTAGACCTCTTCACAAGGTCGAAGTTTGGGGGGTGGAGTTTTTATATGTTTTATGGATACATTGCACATGCATGCACACCCTTATCTTTGAGTTGAGTTTGATAATTTGGTATCTTGAGATGTTCCTTGGGTTGTTAGTGTTTTGATTCGCTACTACATATTTCATGCCTATCAATCATCTTATGCTTGTTGATTGCTATCTTTGAGTATGACTTGATGAGTAGGGTGAATTGTGAGGTTGAGTTAGGAATTCTTTTGTGTGAGTGGTTGAGCTAGAGTTGATTTGAGAAAGAACTCGTATGCTTGTGAATTTTTCTTTTTGAGTGCTTGTGTGATGAGAGTGAGAATTCACTAGGACTAGCATGGATGTGAAAACCGTGAGTTTTGAGCCTTATGAGATTTTGATACATGATTTGATCTCTTCGTTTGTGAGTGGATCGTCACCTTAGAGGATGCTAGAACTTGTGTGTGCTCTTGGTTCTTGATTGTGTCTAGTTTGATATGCCGAATGTGATCTTAGGCCATCTTTGTTTTGATTGAGTCACTTAACCTAAATTTTCCTTACCATGGATATTTGTCCCTTGTTAGCCCCTTTGAGCTTTAAGCTTATTTCATTTGCTAGCACATATGAACACTATTCCAGTTCCTAATCTTTTTGTCCCAATTTGAGTGGAGAATAGGAAAAGTGTGAATGTGAAGGGATTGAGTTGAGTTGAAAAAGGAAAATTGTGTTTGTTGAGTGAGTATGAGAAGAAGGTGTGATGAAGTTTTGAGTTGTGGGAAAAAGAAAAAAAAATTGAGAATGAGCAAAAAAAGGAAAAATGAGCTCATGTGTTTGTGCGAAAAAGAGAAAAAAAAAAGTGATTGAAAAAAAAAGTGAAAGGAGTTAGAAAAAAAAATTGAAGTGTTGAGAGTAGTGGAATTGAAAATGTGTTGATTGAAAATATATGCGAAAGTTTGATTTTCTATTCTCCATTCACTTGAGTCACTTACCCACATTGTTATCCCACATGTCCAAAGAGCCTACATTACAACCTTGAGAAAAATCTTTTTTGATTCGACATTGATTTCTAGAGTATGGTCGGAGTTAAGAGTGCTTACAAGCCTATGGCTGTCAATATGTGTGATTGATTGTTTGAGTGAGTCCCTTTATAATTGAAACACATCGTAGAGTGCACATCCATGTTTGATTTTGGTGATTCTTGCTGTTGTTGCATGAGTATGATGAGGGAAGGTGAGTGAGTATACTTGTGATTGATCTTTGAAGCTCGAATTCATTTGCTTGCATGATTTGATTCGTTGACTCATTCCTAACAATTTCACTTGATTTATTATTTCGTTGCTTGAGGACAAGCAACATGGTAAGTTTGGGGGGGTTGATTAGGCGTGAAATTGTCATGATTCGTCAGTTGAAAAGCCCATGTTTTGATTGATTTATATGAGTATTTAGAGTCATTTGAGTATCATTTTCATAAACTAATGAATTTGTCTCTTTGATGCGCATGGATGGATAGAGGGCGAAAAGAGGAGTTCGTAGGACTTTGAATCGACTCAAACGGACACCCGGATGAGAAGATATTGAAGAAATACGAAAAGTACTAGTTCGAGGGAGCAAAAGTATCATTGGAGTGCACAAGCAAGGAGTACTCGTGCAAGGGTGCACGAGCGGCCGTGCAAGGCGCTCGAGAAGGTGCAACTCGTGCACTGCGCACGAGCAGTCGCTGGTCGTGCACTAGTGCACGAGCTCGTGTGGTCGTGCACTATTTTGGTTCTGGAAGATTGGAATGCTCGAGTGGGATGTGCTCGTACACTAGTGCACGAGCAGTGCACGAGCGTGCGCGGAACTTTGGCCCATGAGATCCCGATTTGGCCCGATCCTTATATATACCTCCCCGAACAAGTTTTGAGAAGGATGGACGAAACCATCACATACCAAATCACTTTTAGACTTAGTTTTTAGAGAGAGAAAGAGGAGAAGGAACGAGCAAGCTATACTTTTACGTTTTGAGGTTTTTCTTTACGAATTCATAGTCCGATTCTATTTTGTTAAATTTCGTTTCTTATGATCTTTGTTCGTTATTTCTTCTAGACTTCGTTTTATTAATCTAATTTCAGTTCTTAGAATTATTTTCTTTCAAAACCCTAGTTCATGCTTTTTAGTTTTTCACTTCAATTCATCATGTTTATGTTCGTTACTTCATCAATTGCTTTTGTTATCGTTATAACCATGTCCTGTTGGGAAAATAGGGGTGCCCGGAATCTATTCGGAATGAAATTTAAATACGAATTTTTAAATACAATTATTACTAGCATGAATTAATCCTAATTAATTCAAATAATAATTCCAACAACTAATTTATCATCATGCATGTTGAATTAATTCACATAAAATCTAGGCGGAATAAACAAGAATTTATGTGACTTACGTACCTTTTGTAGACTTGGCCTTTGAATAAACGCGACGATCACGATCTCGCTTTATCAACCCAAAAGTCTTCTCAAGTATTCCCTTTCACCTTGTTCGATCACCGGTGGGAGATGCTATCGAACAATTTAAATAACTAAGGAAAAAGAAAAATATATATGCTCTTGATTTTTCCAACACATGGAATTATGTACTTGGGGATGAAATAATCATCCCCTATTTATAGAGGGTAGGGGCCAAAATTTTATGTGTATATGGGCTTGGAGAAAATCTTTTCTTAGCCTCTAAGAAATCTTGAATATATCTCATATATTCTTTTCTCCAAAATAAAATATTCCACAAAAATCTCACCCTCCTAAATATAGGGTAGTTTTCGAAAATTATAGGACCAAGACACAAGATTTGGATCTTCTTGAATATATGAGATAATCTTGTATTCCAAGAATACTTATCTTCCATAATATCTTTTCAAGAAAATCAACAAAATCTTTTCTCTCATAATATTGCTATTTTCGAAAATCATCAAGAAAAATCAGCATTATATTTTCTTTTTATTTTAATCACCTTATCATTATTGGGCTACTTAATGGACTACTTGAGGGGCCTTTAAGGAGAATTAAGATTGGACCTCCTAATAGACTTCTGAATTTCAATATTGAGCCCCAATATAATTCAATCCATTAATATTAATTATTACCACTAATAAATTAATATTGCACTATCCATCTTAATCCATATTACGATAATATGGGCTCCCGGTTATTATTTCCCGCGTTTAAGATTATCAAGTCCATTAATTAATTAAGCTTCTGAATAGCTCTAAATTAATTAACATATTTCACCTTGGAGTAAAGACAGCTCAACATTATTATCCGTACCGAAGAAACTAATTCTTCACTTGCAAGATTTGGTACGATAAAACTTCTGAGCCCACCAAGGGGACTAATCACACGAGCCGTACTCGCACGCGTTTCTCCGTATTAAATCTTAGCAACCGTCGTATGATTAATATTACTGCCCAAGACACAAAGTTCGAAGTCACAATGATTCTCACCCAACATGAATCAAAGCAGTAACCATTAAGCGCACACAGTCCTATTTAAGGGACGGAGATTAAGAAATAAACAACCACTGAGTTCTAATTCTTCACATTTCAGAACAGAAGAATTTATCCTCGCTGTAGGTCCTCTTCAACACATACTAAATGTGCTAGTGCAATCTCTTAGTCAAGACAGACCAATCTGAGCCTTACACATCGACCTTTCACGGTGGATTGTTCAATTCCACCTAGGTCGTAAAAATGTACGTTTAGTTACAAGGAAACAGTTAATGTTGTCTTCGGTGATCGGGTATCACCACATTAACTACAATACAACTAGTACCATATATTGAACGGTTTGCAATAGAAATTCAACATTCAATCATAACTAAAGCAAATGTGATAAACGAATTATTCTCATTAAACGAGTGTTTGATACACGAGTTATACAAAGTAAAAGCATACTTTCACGTATAACTCCAACAATCTCCCACTTATACTTAAAGTCTGCTTTTAGTATACATCACACATGTCTTAGTGTAGTAGCTCTACGTGACATCTCATGTCAACCTACACTAACCTAATAATACTTAACTAGGTTGTCACCCGATGCTATCTTTGCCACCTCTATATCTCCTCTCTTAACGATTTCTCGTATAAGATGGTATTTTCTTTCTATGTGTTTGCTGGCCTGGTGGGCTCTCGTTAATTCATCTACCAGTTTAGCGAAGGAGGACGACCGCATCACCTTAGTTAAATTAGGGTCTCATTACTTAAGCACAATCTGTTAACTTGTTAGTGGATTAGTGAAGTCGAATGTTAGGATAAAGTATTAGGGTTTAAAATCTTGAGCTTTCATCTTGTATTCTTTTACTTAGGTTATTTCTTGCGCGTCACGGTTATTTTGATTATGTACCTGCTCCGTTAGTATACGTAGGGATTCCTATCCTAAGCATCACCATCACATACTTGCATACAAACTTTAGATACTTAGTTTAATTTTTCTATTTGCATTCGTAGGATAGTTCAGTTTATTTTAATTAAGTCTCTAAAAAATCCAAAAACATTTCACTCATATTAACTACGACGCGTAGATCTTCAGGGATCTATTCGCATACACACTTTCCCTTGGGTTCGATATACTTGGTCATTATACTTGCTCATACTACAGTGAACTCGTACGCTTGCGAGGAATCTACTAGTAGAAAGTTAGTATATTCGCTTCAAGTCAAGCAGCAAACTAATGAGGAGAGTTGCAAATCATGTTTTAAGAAGAAATCCATCTTTTTTGATCTAGAATATTGGGAACACCTACATGTTCGACACATTCTTGATGTGATGCACATTGAGAAGAATGTGTGTGAAAGCCTCATAGGTACGTTACTTGATATTCCGGGTAAAACAAAAGATGAATTAGCTGCTAGACGAGATCTTGTGGAGCTGAATATAAGAGACGATTTAGCTCCAGTTTTGGAAGGAGGTAAAACGTATTTACCAGCAGCTCCTTATACACTAAGTAAAGAAGAGAGAAAAAAGGTTTGCAAATCATTGTCAGAAATTAAGGTGCCTTCAGGTTACTCATCCAATTTGCGTAACTTAGTTTCAATGAAGGACTTGAAACTTGTAGGACTCAAGTCACATGCTTGTCACATTTTAATGCAACAGTTGCTTCCGGTAGCTATTCGTGATGTCCTGCCTGACAATGTTAGGTACACAATCATGAAATTGTGTTTTTTCTTCAATGTCATTTGCAACAAATTTATTGATGTTTCGATGTTAGATGATCTTCAAACTGAGATCACAACGACCTTATGTTTGCTCGAGAAGTATTTTCCCCCTTCGTTCTTCGATATAATGGTTCATTTAACTATTCATCTTGTTCGGGAGGTAAAATTGCGTGGTCCGGTTTGGTATAGATGGATGTACCCATTCGAGAGATACATGAAAGTTTTGAAGGGTTATGTGCGTAATCAAAATTGTCCTGAAGGTTGCATAGCCGAATGCTATATTGCAGAAGAATCTGTCGAGTTCTGCTCGGAATACCTATCAACTGTGAAAACAATTGGGATACCACAAAAACATGACCCCGAAGATCTTACTAAACCTTTGTCATCTACTAAAGTAGTTGCTGTCAGTATGGAAGAGTTGAGGCAAGCACATCTTCATATACTGACAAATGATGCTGAGATAGATCCTTATATAAGGTAATTTAACTTATAATATCCATAGTTTAAATATCCAGTTTAGTCTCTAATATTATTTAATTGTTAGTGAACACAAGCATCATCTGAGGTCAACGTGTGGTACTAAGTATAGGACTTAAAAATGGTTGCAAGATCAACATAATAAGCACTTTATTGGCTGGTTGCATGGTCGGGTAAGTTATATCATTTTGATTTGCATTACTATATATTCTATAATTATGTAAAATTTAACATATATATTACAAAATTAGGTTACAAGTGAATGCTCTCAATCAAATCATCAAATATCAGACAAGGTGAAGAGGTTGGCCGAAGGACCTAACAACGTTGTCTTCAAGTATCTTAGTTACCGCATTAATGGAGTGACATATTGCACGAAAGATCGTGACAATGTTAGATGTACGCAGAACTCGGGAGTCAGCTTAGTTGCAAGCATCATGCAAGTGTCTAGTGCAAAGGATAAAAACCGTGTTGTGTCTGACATGGTGTTTTATGGATACATTGAAGAGATATGAGAGCTAGAATACCATTACTATCGAATTCCATTGTTTAAATGTGTGTGGATGGACAATAAAAGTGGTATTAAAGTAGATGATCTTGATTTCACGTTGGTAAACCTCAATAAAGTAGGATTTAAAGATGACTGCTTTATTTTAGGTAGTTTAGCAAAACAAGTGTTTTACGTTGAGGATCCTAAAGATCACGCGTGGTCTGTTGTACTTGCTACCCCTACTAGGGAATTTTTTGAATATTCAAGTAGTGGTGACTTGGAAGATACTGATCATGTCCACCATGAATGTTTTACCAAAGGGCTCAAATCAATGGATATTAGTACAACTGATGATAATGACCCACCATGCGTGCGTAAAGATTGTGAGCGAATTTTGGTTGATTGAATCGATAACGAAAATGCTGAATTCTTTGATTTTAGTAATTCAGTTTTATTTTTGTAAATTTCATTAATAAAACTTATTCTCTTATGTAACTTTGCTAACTCAATAGTTTTGTGTTAAATAGGTTTGTGGCAACTATGAAAGGTCAAAGGCGGAAACCTCAACAAAGTGGTCGAGATATGACACAAAATAAAACCAAGAAAGAGAACGTGGTTGAGAAAAATGAGGAGTCAATTGAAAAGGAGGTTGAGGATGTGAAAGGTCATAAGAGAAAACCTCAAAGAAGTGTTCGAACTATGACACCAAGTAAAACAAAAAAAGCTTGTGTGGTTGAGAATGAGGTGTCAATCGAAGATGAGTTCGAGGATGATCTTACATCGATAGCAAATGGGAGTAGCCAATCATCGAAAGCATTGAGAGGTATTTGTGTAATGCACAAATTGGATAAACTAAGAGCAGAAGTTAAAAGAAAGATGTAAAGCTTGATCTTTAGGGACAGCCAATCGGTACAAATGGAACACAGATGCAAAGTTACATTGGCGTGGTTGCTAGGAACAAAATTAACATCAATTTCAAATGTTGGAAAGATGTTCCTGAAAGCATCAAAACATCTATATGGAGAAGTGTGAACGTAAGTAATTGTACAAACTTTAAATTTGGTTGACAATGATTCTACCTATATATTTTAATATCTTATTTATAACTAATAATCATTGTAGAATATCTTCAACGTTGACCCGGGTTGGAGGAGAGCATGCCTTGCTTCAGTAAATCAAAAGTGGAGGTCCCATAAGGCAAGACTCATGAGATTGTATGTTCTCGGTAGGATGAATGATCCTGAATTGATGAATACACCTCCCACTGAATATCCTGGCATTAAACAAAATGACTGGAGTCAATTTGTCATCAGTCGTATGTCTAAAGAGTTTCAGGTACCAAATTTACTACGTTTAATTTCTTATTTTTTTTAACCTTATATTATGTACTTATTGCTTGTTTTTATTCTTAGGAAAAGAGTAGTAAACAAAAATCGGTAAGAGCAAGGCACAAATATCCTCACAGAATTTCCTGTAAAGGATATGCACGGTTTGCTGCGGAGAATGTAAGTGTGAAATTTTGCTTTATTCAAATAGAGTTGGCAGCAATATGATTGATTGCATGAATAAACAATTAATTTTAGTTTGAATGACAAGTCGGAAAAGTGTAGTTTTCTATTTAAGTGGATATGAGTGCAACACACAATACATAGACTGCTGGAACTAAAATGTTACTGAAATTATTTGTTTAGTTATCTGTTTTTTTTAACTGCTTGGTACTACGTTACTGAAATTTTGTATTTATAATAATGACTTTAAATTAGAAATCATTGTTGAGTGGTACCGATCCGGAAGTAGATAGAACCCTTCTTTGGATGGAAGCACGAAAGACAAAAAAGGGCAATTCGAAGGTGAAGAGCTAAAGGAAAAAGTTTAAAAAATGGTTAGTAAGAATACATCCGCAATCAAACTTTGTATATTATATTTGCTTAATTATATAACTAAGAACATTTTAAATGCTTGTGGGTTGAGTATATAGATATGAAGAAAGCTGGAACCGAATTTTATGGGGTTAAATGTGGTATACTCTCCAAAGCACTTGGGAAAGATGAGCATGTTGGACGTGTGCGTGGTGTTGGGGGTCACATCACCCCTTCCTTATTCTTTGATAATCCTACAAGGAAAGTGTCAAACAGAGAGATACTGGAAAGGCTGGATAAACTTGAAAGGGAAGTTTATAGACCATCTGCACATTCCTCCAAAAATGAAAATGAGTTTTTTGAATCAATGGTTGAAAAAAGTAGTTATTCTTTACATTTCAACCAAGCAGGAGAAGATAATGATCATGATGAAGACCAAGTCAAAGATGATGATATTGATGTAGATGATATGGTGTTAACTGAAAGGAGTGATGAGATATTGGATGCGTCTGATGTGAATTTGCAGGTATGCTCTATGAATTTTTTTGCATCTATATGACAACATTATAATAAAAAAACTTTGTTTTAGGGAAAGTTAGTTGCATTATATGTGGACTCCACAACGATTGTTGCATATGGAACGATCATCAAAGCTTATGGACCAACTGAAGTTATACATGATAAGAAGCTGCCTCAAAATTGCTTGCGAGTGTCCATTGATACAAGTGTTGTTCCAAAGGCAAAATTGACAGTTCTAAAAAAGGAATTCAAGTGTGTTGGTGATGCTCATGGAAGTCACGTTGCATGGCCTGTTAATTTGATGACTTTGCACACTAGGGATAATGTTAAGGTATTGTATTGCAATTCTAAATTTGACATTATCTATACATTTTTATATATATGCATACTTTTCTTATAATCTCTTTTTCTTGCAATTACACAATTTTCAGAAAACGAGGAAAAAAGAGAAAAAGGATAAGAGTACATTACTAAAGTCTTCTGTGCCTTCTAATCTGTACATGCTCTATTGTTACTAAAAAACTGCTGGTGATGAAGTCATACATATACCATTAGAAGAAAATTTCCTTGGTCGTCATATCAATTTACCATTACTTTTTGAAGATATCGACATCTTTTGTCGTTTACAGCCCATCACATATACATGCATTGTTATTTATATGATGTAAGTTTTCAATTTTTATAATATCACAATATTAATTTTACATTATTTCTTACTAATTTGATATAATTTGTTCATGACAGACACCTTTTTAACAACTTGAAAAGGAACAATGATCATCGGTTTAGGTTTGTGGATCCATTTGGTATTGGACATGTGAAAACAAAACCCGGGAAGGTCATAAAAGCAAATAATATCACTAACAGGGCACAAGTTCTTTCAAAGAGACTTGTTGGTACAACAACCGATCAAATATGCATTGTGCCATGTAATATAGGGTAAGTTACATAACTTTTCATTCAAAATATAATTTGTTATAATTTCATTAATTACATATACTTATTATGAGTTTTTACGTAGAGAGCATTGGATTTTGACCGTCATAGACCCACACAAAGAGGAAGTTTACTTTCTAGATTCTCTTAATTCACGCAGTATAGATGAAAAATGGGAGGCAGTTGTTGATATGTATGTTCTTCTTTCTCCTTATATTATTTTGTACTTTATTGTGATAGGGTCTACTAACTCTTACCTATGAAATATTTGAAGGGCATTGAAACTGTTTTTTACGGAGACGAAGACAACTAAACCAAAGAAAAAGTCTATATGGAAAGTAATCAAGGTACGAAAGATGTGAATTGCAAGTTTATCTAATTAAAATACTTTGAATTTATTATTACTTTGTTCCTAAACTAGGCTCCTAGGCAACCAGATTCGGAGCAATGTGGTTTTTATGTACTACGATACATGAGACAAATAACTGGGTTCGATGGATCATTGGATGTGGCTTCAATGCAATCTCTGATATTATAAATGTATCTCATTGTAATTTAATCTAAATGTGATATCGTAGTATTAAAATATATGTTATTTCGTAGTTCATGGAGAAAACTTATACCAAAATCCAAATTGATGATGTGCGGTCGGAGTGGACCACGTGTGTTCAAGAATATGTTTTTGTATAAAGGTGCGTTTGTTTTATAAATGTTGGTCAATTGGGATTTCAAGTGTACTTTTTTGTTTAATTTATTTGGTTTTATATAGAATTTGAGCTGAAATTGATTGTATATATTTGTATTATCTACAGAGTGAAGTTCAAATGGAGTGTGGAGCAAGAAATTGGCTTTCAGATATCCCCTTGATAATGAATTGAAGTGTTTTTTACTGTCAAATTGCTTGTTGGAGCTAGCGTGTAACGAATACTTTAGTATTAATGTGTAGGTTTTAATTTTGAATGCAATCGAATGTAAGTTTTGATGAATTTTATTGTGGATGTTTGAATGTTTGACAATTTAATGAAATTATTGACTTTTGAATTGATTGTGAATTTATTAAATTATTGTGTATATTTTAATTTTTTAATTTCAGGAATTAAAAAAATTGACAAAATTAAATATTTGTTCTATTATAGAATTTTTTTTATTTTTTTTACAAAAGAAACGGAGATAATCTGTCATTTTTGCTTGATTAGGTAACGAATTATAAACATTTAGATAACAGATATTATCAGTTATCTATGAGCGAGATTTTATATTCTGAACTGTCATAGGTAACAGATATTCATTGATTTGAATCTGTTATCTATGAGCGAGGTGCATAGATTACACCACCTTAGATAACAGACCATTTCGCTCATAGTTAACAGATATCCTCTGTTACCTATGAGCGAAAATGTAGTAGTATAAATGTTATCTCATTTAAATTATTTAATATGAAAGTATTGTACGATGCACAAATTATACATAATACTATCTATCTTTTAAATCATATCATCTAAAATAATTAATATTTTTTTTTATAAAATATTGGTGTGTAAATTAATAGCTAAATAACATAACTATTACTTAGATACATCAACTTCGTCTCACAGTTACTTTCACACTTGTCTTATTTAGATATCACAAAATTACTTTCACACTCCTAAAAAAATAATAATGTTATCTCACAAAAGTCAGTAAAGTCACTATAATTTATTGAAAAATATTCAACCTCACACCCACTTACTCATTTTTCTTAAAAAAATGTGTCATTTGGTACTCTGATAGAAATCCTGATATGGAGGGAGTACTTAGATTCATCAACTTCGTCTCTCATGAGTCTGTTTCTTGTGCTGCATAGGGGGTGAAAAGTGACACTTATTTTAGTTGAAACGTGACACTATATATCTTTAATTGAAACGTGCAAACTAGTGCTCCCTCCGTCCCTTTTAAATTGTCTCATTTATTTAAAGTGGTGTCCCTTTTTATTTGTCACATTGTAAATATCAATACAATTTGTCTTATTTATTCCAATAATGCCCCTAATGAATAGTAATATTAATTATCATTTTGTAATTGTAAACTTAATAAATAGGGATATAAGTGTATTTTGATACTCTAATAAATATAAAAATTGATTTGTGTGAACATATAGAATAAGAAAAAAAAAAAAACCGTAAAGAGGGAGTATAACTAAAACATAACATTAAATTTAGTTGAGAAAGTGAAATTAAACATGATACTAACTTTATATGAAATGTTTAATTGAAATACAACGAGTACACAGATTTAAGGATTTTCGCACCGCATGCATGAGAGTTAGCGGCCATTTGTCCTTTCTTCAGGCTCTTTGATTTTTGTTATTGACGAAAAGTGGCCATTTTAACGTAGTTAAATGGGCCTCATAAATTATAAAAAAGAAAAAGGGGCCTAAACCAGAAATTCGTTTTGTTTTTCATTTCTTCTTCGATATTGAGCTTCCTATTTATGATTGGATGAATTTGGAAAATTATACATGTGATGTTGCGACGATAAGTACTTGGTACTCCCTCCGATACAATTTTATTTTTTTATTTGTCCAAAAAGTCCGTCTCAATTTTGTTTTCTCATTCCCAATATAAAAATAAAGTACATTTATTTTTTTAAACTTCACCTACAAATCAACTACTTTATTCATCATTCACCATTTCCAACACTACTTTATTAATTTAAATACTACATTTCAAGTATCGCATTAAACTCTATGTAAAGTCAAACCGAAAAATAAAATTGGGACGGGGGAGTACTACTTCGTTAAGTTTGAATTTGATTGACTTTACATCATTAAATAATATTGTATTGCTCGATGAATTTATATAATAAAATTAATACGCTTACATACGTGTGATAGAAATGGTTCATAATGGTATGCCAAAATACTAAAGAAAGTAGCAACAAATATTTGGTGATTAAAATTATTAATTTATATTATATTTAGTAATTATAAAAATTACGAACACAAGAGAAAAAATTAAAAGAAACGAGTATTTCCTGAAACAATGATAAACCCGAGATTGTGATGTTATCGACATAAGCGGGTGTTTGTTTGGTGGTTCTCTTGCAGGTCCAAGATAACTCCGAAGTCCTTTCTTAATCACTGTTTTCTATTTCGTATTTATCAGCCTAAATTGGGCAGATTTACCATCTTATCATCACAGTAATAGTGTTTTGTTCTGAACTGGTCAAAATGCCCTTATGCTATTTCATTCTCAACTTCCCCCTTCTCGCACACATTGCCGGTGATTTGGGTCCTTCTTGAACCCAAAATTTAGAATACCGAATGTGATTTATCGGTGGTCGAAAGTTTGATAGAGTAAAAAAAAAGATCTTTACTGATATAAAGGCCCTTGAGAATCTCCATACCAGTGGCGATTTTTCAGAGTAACAAAGCGATTCTCAATAAGGACGCCTCGATAATACATCATACAAGTGCAGGGAACAGAGAGTTACAAGAGATGAAGATGATATGATATGGTGATTTGGTGCTTTGCAGAGCACTTAGACCAACACTTAGGGCTTGTTACAAGATGTAAAGTCTTGGATGATAATAAAAGTGTGTGTTTGTTTTGGGATTTTAATAGAATGAGATTTTACTTTATGTCAAATCATGTGTAAAAGTAAAGTAGGATGAGTAAGAGAAAAGTAGGAAATAGAATGTAAGTGAGAGAAAAATAGGAAAGAGAAAAGTAGGGAAGAGAGTGTAAGTGAGAGAAAAGTAGGAAAGAGAGTGTAATTGAGAGAAAAGTAGAAAAAAGAGTGTAAGTGAGACAAAATAGGTATTATAGGTGTGGATGAAGAATGGAATATAAAAACGGGATGTTACATCTATAACTAGAATGGGGCGGAGGTCGGAAAGTTCTAGTGTTGTCCGTATGAATTCCAAAACAAACAAAACCTTAGAACTTGGAAATTGGAGGTCTACAATTTTTTTGCAGAAAGAAATATAAGCATGAATAAGTAATAAGGTTGAATAGTGTGTACGGGGACAGTTTTAAATTTACATATTATTTTATAGGGACAATTTTGTAAAATTGTGTTCATTGACACGGTGCATAGAAACCTACACACACTAATCATGTCTTTGAAAGTCGGCATACAAAACAACCATCCACACTATATATCTCATATTTATCAGGCTGATTATTAGTGGCCTGACCGATACCTACAAAGGGCCACCAAATGAGGCCTTATTATATATTCTGCGATTACAATTTTTCTAGTTGTAATTATAATTTTTATAACGGCGGGTTATTAATATTGTGACATCAATTCAAGCATGTAAGTTAAGAGTTGGTAGCTCAATTGAGTTCACCACCTAAAGGTCTTGGGTTCGAAACATGGAGAGAGAATTTATTCATCTTGTGGGTTGCGGTTCCGATTTCAGTGCGGTTATGGTTCCGAGTTGCGGGTTCGGATGGTCTCCCTCTTGTGGTGATTGCGGTCTCCCTTTTGTAGTGATTGACGATATGTATAATTTGAGTATTGTCGTTGATTTTTTTTTTCATCATACATAATTATCTCTTTTTTAAAAGAAGAAATTAATAGTTTTTTTTTTAAAAAAAACAATTTTTAAATTTTAACCAATTACACCGTAAATTTTATGTATATAAAATTTTGACTCAAGTTTAATATGGTGATGAATAAGAAGTGCTAATTTTATTTTATTTTGTTGGGCTGAAGTTCAATCGTTGAACAAACAGAAATCTGGGTTTCCAAATCCAACATTATCTTCACAATATGGGCCCAACTCTAACTGCAGATATGATTCGTTCCATTAAAAGGCTAAGGGCCCGGCAAAATACCACTCCAACAAATGGAGTTACACCCTCTACAAATATTTAATTTATTATTTTATTAAAATTGTAAAATTACACATGTAACCTTACTAATTAAAAGAAAAGAAAATCCAATACTCCATACACACCCTGACACTTGTTGAGGTTATACGTGAAAATATGTTTTTACTTTGTATAACCTATGTATTAAACACTTATTTATGAGAATAAATATTTTATCATTATTGCTTTAAATATGAATTAATGTTATATATATATATATATATATATATATATATATATTGCAAACTGTTCAATATATAGTACACATTACATTGTAGTTAATGTGGTGATACCAGATCACAAAAGACCGTTCCTTGTATATAAAAGTACAACTTCACGACCTAAGTGGAATTGAACAATCCATCGTGAAAGGTTGAGGTTTAGTTCTCATATTGGTCTGTCTTGACCAAGAGAATGCACTAGCACGTTTTGTATGTGCTGAAGAAGACCTACAGAGAGGATAAATTCTTTTGTGCTGAACGAAGAAGAATTAGACCTCAGTTGGTTGTTAATTTCTTAATCTCCGTCACTCAAATAAGACTGTTTGTGATTAACACCTATTGCTTTGATTCATGTTGGGTGAGAATTCAGAAGCCCATTGTAGTTCCAAACTTAATTCTCCTAAAGGCCCCTCGAGTAGCCCAATAATAGTCCAATAATAATAAGGTGATTAAAATAAAAGAAAAATATTATTGCCTATTTTTTCCTATAAAATTTCGAAAATAATAAGAGTAGAATGATTTTTTTTATAGAATGAAGATAAGTATTCCTGGAATACTAGAGCATCTCATTAATTCAATAAATTTCCTACTTGATCATCTTATTATGAAAATTTTGAAAATATTGGAAATTAGGAGAGAGAAAGATTTTGTTAATCTTCTGAAAAACTATTATGGAAGATATGTATTTTTAGAATACAAGATTATCTCATAAATTTAAAAAGATTCAAATCTTGATTCTTGTGTTGTAAAATAAAGAGCGTAAAACACCAATTTGTTTCTGTGTTTATAGATATGTGTATTACAATACTGAGTACAATGATATATATATATATATATAAATATATATATATATATATATAATATCAAAACCCTAAAGCCTATCAGGCTACTTGGCCCATAAGTAATGTCCACATCAAATCTTTTGGATTTTGGCATATCAAATTTTCTAGATTTACAACACTCCCACTTGAAATTACGACGTGACGTCCATATCTCGTCAAAAACTCCATAGACTAGGTTGCCAGAATAAAATATTCTACTAGGGAAAGAGTACAACTATTGATATTCCGGATTCAATCTTCAGGATTGTTTCGATGTTGTTTCTCCCCCTGAAGATAACAACTTTCTAAGTCTTCGCATCCTAATACCATAAAAATACTTTTCAAAAGTAGAGGTAGGTAAGGACTTAGTGAACAGATCTGCTGGATTGTTACTAGATCGCACCTGTTGTATGGTAATTTCGTCACTCTTCTTGAGTTCGTATGGGAAGAAGAATTTCGGGAAAACATGTTTCGTTAAGTTCCTCTTAAGGTGCCCGTTGCTCATTTGTGCAACTCAAACTGCGTTGTCTTTATAGATGACAGTGGGGAATGTATCGTTTAATGGATCTCCATGAGATCACAGTATCACCGCAAAGAAAAATATAACCAGTCAGAGATATCATAAAATGTGTTTAACACCATTCCAATGTCTCCTTGTAGGAAAAGCGCTATATCTAGCAAGTAAATTTACCGCAAATGCGATATCCAGTCTGGTGCAGTTTGCGAGATAAAGTATGCACCAAATAACGCTTAGATAAGGAACTTCCGGTCCTAGAATATCCACTGTATCTTCTTTAGGCCTAAACGAGTCCTTATCCACTTCAAGGGAACGAACTAACATAGGTGTACTAAGTGAATAAGAGTTATCCATGTAAGATCTCTAAAAAAAAATTTTTCAAGTAGGTTGATTGGTGTATAAAATTCATTCGTCCTTCAGGGAGATATCATATACATTTTTCCTTCAGGGAAATGCTCGATTTAATTTTTCTTCCGGAAAATACTTAAATTTAATTTTACTTCAGGGAAATACTTGAATTTATTTTTCCTTCAGAAAAATGCTCGAATTAATTTTCCTCTTAAATTTAATTTTTCTTCAGGGAAATACTTATTTTTATTTTTTCTTCAGGGAAATGCTTGATTTGCAGGCCGAGGCAATACTTGGTTTTGCCCAAGATTTTCATTTCGAATTCAGCTTTCAAGATTGAACTAACGTCTTCAATCTTCTTGTATGTTCCGATTATATTTAGGTCATCATCATAATAGATGGAGATGATGCAAGAACCACTTTGCGATTTATTTATAAATACGCAAGGAAAAGCTTCATTATTTATAAATTCCTTCTTCGGGAGGAATTCACTAAGTCGATCGTACCATATTTGATTCGATTATTTTTAGATCATGTAATAACCTACGCAGTTTTGTACTATACATATTGCGGTTTTCACTATTCCTTATCTGGAGAATCTTAAATCCATCAGGTATATAAATATTGACATGTAATAACCATATAAAATATGCGGTTTACAAGGTCCATTAACTGCATTTTATTTTAGCTGCCATTGATTAACAGAACTTTATTTGTTCATACCAGGAGAATATGTTTGATCACAAACAATCATGAGCCTCTGTGAAAACCCTAAAGCTATTAATCTCGCTCACCACCTTATTTTCATTTTGGTTTTCATGTAAACACTCATTATCCAACAGGGATAACTCTCCGAGTATACGTACGATAGAACCAAACCTTATTTTTTAGCGAGTTTAGCTCTGCCACATTTTTGCTTTTTCCTTATTGCACCCAAATTAAATTGCTTCAGGCACCCAATTTAGGTAATGAATCCAGAATTTAGAAAGAGCAATTGTGGACAAAAATATATTGTCGACACAAATTTATATTGTTTCTCCTGTATATATTTATTGATCTCATATTAACCAGATTCACACAATTTCCCTTATATATTTGATCTGGTCGTTCCACAATCCTAGTATTAGATTATTTTGTGCACGTACTTTGTTACTAGGATTCTTCGTCTTTAGGACGAATCACTTCTGGAGATTTCAAGTCTCCTGGACGTATCTCTTCTACAGATTTCAAGTTTGACTGACCAGTTTTGCTAGCTTTCATTCTAGGTGTGTTTGTTTCTTTTATAGGTCTTTTACGCTTCTAAACTGTGGGGGCATGTATATTTTCAATGGGATCTCTATCATTTGGGGTGCATTTACAACAGGTATATGCGATTTAGTCACAACTTTGTGATCAGTACACGTATCTGGCAGATTACTTGCTATATATTGCAAGTTATCTTTTAAACTTCAAGTTCAATTTAACTAGTGCATGAGTCTAAATATCGAAGACCTTTTTTCTTCAGGGAAATTTATCGGTCTTTTTCCTTCAAGGAAAATATATCGATTTATTTCCTTCAAGAAAACTTCTCAGCATTCATTTAATATTAGGATTCTAATTTTCCCCTAATGCCGGGAATATACTCTTCATCAATTATGCAGTCAGCCAACAGGACTGTTAACGTGTTGTGGTGGTTCGCAGATAGGAAATAATGTGTTATTTTCTGCACACAAGTTGTAGAGGAGAGTACTAATGATATGCATTGGGTCGGATTTGAATTCGAGTAGCTACATGTAAATTTCATGCCCCAAACATACAGCGAAGTTGGAATTTTGTAATAACGGTCTAGAGATTAGTTTGATGCATCATATTAGTGACTCAGTTAGACCATTATGGTGTGGACGTAAGGGACTTAATGCTGCGCTTTAATTTTCCAATTCCATTTAATAAACATTGAATGCTGTCAATGCAAGCTTACTGTCATTATCCATTCGAATGGATTTAATTTGATAGTTTGAGAAATGAGAACTAAGCTCAATAGTTTTTGCAATAGGCTTGACAAAAGCTTGATTGCAGGTGGATAACAAGCATACATAAGTCCACCGTGTGAAAGCATTAATTATGACCATTAACTATCAAAATGATCCCCACACTAGGATAATCAGTCCACAAATATCTCTATGAAACCATTAAAAAATATGGGAGATTTAATTCCAACGTTAGTACATGCCATATAAATAAATTTATTTACGAAAGAGTTTGATGTATTATAGCTAAGGAACTTAAACAAAATCTGACATATCATGTTACTATTTTAGATGGACTAACCGCTCATGCTATAATTTATATGAATATAAATTGAGTTTTAAGACCACATCTACAACTCTTTAAGATGTTGGATTTTGTTACTGAGGTCTTCCACGCTTCAGGCGTGCTTTAGATTCATTAGCATGTAATATTTTATCCTCCAGGGACATCAATTTTAACCGGGGATTTTCTATATAAATATGTGATTTAGTAACTCTGCTGGAGTTGTTAAAGCCATCCAGTAATTGAGTTGTGTTTTTTCACAAATATTATTTATGACAAAGCATTTAGTCATAACTTGCATAAAAAAAAATCACAAAATAATGACACTGTGTATCTTGACAACTCATAGACTTTAATGTCGTATCACTAACAATGTCCATATTTGCTTCAGGCAAACTGGTATGCTAAGATTCACTTAGGGAATCTTCGATCTCGACCACCTCAACAATTATCTGGCATCAGCCATAATTTTCAGCTATCGATTTTATTCATTTTTGTCGCTGAATATAACCCTTCAGAGATTTTTATAAACGACGATTTATTTTCAATAAGATATTCATTTTTGTTGATGAATGCCAATCTTTCAGGGATTTTCCATAAACAATTGTTATCTTATTGAGATGGTATCAGAAAATTTAATCAGTGCATCTACCTTCTGGGCAAAGATGGGTCCACATTTCATCACATTTGTCCCAAATGAAGCAAGACGAATCTCAATGCTCAATCAAGATACTAATAATGTCCAATTATGTAAATCACTTTTTGTCTCCAAAATCTTCGAGCTCTAAGCTCAAAAGATTATCTTTGTCTATATCAAAATTTGCTTCAGCCTGACTAACATGGTGAGATTCATCCTTTGGGGTCTTGCCTTTGTTGTCCTTTTGTATCTTTCGATAAGCCTCAACCAAGTGCCCGGGGTTGCAGATTTTCTCCTTTCCACCCTTACACCCACTCAGACTCCCTTGAGCTGCAGCATGTGCTTCGGGCACTGCTTGTGAGTCAACCGACCTAGCATTGTGATTTCTCATCAGGAGTTGGTTGTACTTTTCTGCTACTAAAAGTGCAGAAATTAGCTCTGAGTGGGTAATGTAGTTTTTGGCCCTATACTGCTCCTGGAGTACAAAGTTACTAGCGTGGAATGTTGATAGCATTTTTTTTATCAACTCGGCCTCAGTTATCACTTGCTTGCATAGCTTTAACTGAGATACAATACGGTGAAAGGTAGAATTGTACTCTGTCACAGACTTAAAGTCTTGAAAACGGATGCTCAGCCAATCTTATCGTGCCTGAGGGAGGATTATATCGTTTTGTTGTTAGAAACGGTCCTTCAGGGACATCCACAACACTGGGGTTTTTCTTAGTGAGGTATTCATTTTCCAGGTCCTATTTAGGTGGTACCTGAGATAAAATCAACGTTTTTTCCTTCTGGGCATCAGTGGATTTGGGACCATGTACAATAATTCCGCTTAATTAGGATGAGACTAGATGAATCTCAACATCTATGGCCTATGTCACGTAGTTATTACCATCGAGAGCAAGCTCAGTAAATTCTCTCTTTGTAATACTAAGTATTTTCACTACGTTTTAAATGGACATGGTAAGACATACGGTTTGAATTTTTATTAACACAAAAAAAGAGGATTTAATTTATTTGAACATGCTCAATCACAAAAGAGCAAATATTGGGTGCTGTCTACCCAAATATGATTTACGGTCCGACAAATACTGGATTTCGCCTACCCAGACAATATATGCAGACTATAACTAATGATGTAAATTTCATTCGCATAAATTGTTATACAAGATAGAGAAACTATTCAAGTTTAAATTTTAGTCAATCCCCATGTTTGCTTCATGCAAACTTGTATATGAAATTTTTTGGCATTGTTTGAGTGAATTAAATTAACAGCAAATATAATAATAGGCACACAAGAATTCCACATAAATCCCAATTTCTACAGTAAATAATTTTCAAACTTGGTATGCAAAACCACTTACTGAAATATAAAAGGGATTAAGTCACTTTACCAGAACGGAACTCTATAGTAAAAGTTCTTAAATGCCGCTTCCTCAACTTGACCTTAATCATGGCTCAAATAGGTAGAGCAACCAAGCAAATATAGTAGACAATGTCGAGATCAAAATAAAGCTCAACGTAGAAACATGTTAGCAAAAAATATAACATAGCGAAAAATTAAGGCAATTATACCCTTTGCCTAATAAGGAGTTGCAATCACAATTTAGTGGCAATCAAATCAACATGCGTAATTAAATCTAGGAATGGATCACTTCTGATCTAATCGAAGGATACCAAACTCAAGATAAACACATCTATCTTCCCCGCTCAAGTATGACCAGAGATGTCACAGTACTTCACTATTTTCACAAAAAATGAAATATTAACATGCTAATGTTTTTGTAAAAAAAGAAAAATATGCACGCTGTAAAATAGTTTCTCAAACTATAACTTGAACTAGAAAAAGAGGCTTTTCCCCTCACAAATAGCTACGCTGAAGGACTCAAAAGAGATGGCAGATCAAGAAATTAGAGAACATGTAAAAATCAGCAATAAATGCAGTGAACCCAAACTCGTCTGTCAACTATAATTCTTAATCTCTTAGTCACCAACACGGAGCGTATGCTTGCTTATTCTCATATACGAGGATGGGGGGAAACGACAGAGAAGAAACTTCAAAAGAAGAAATTTAAGAAAAAACGCATAGATACTTATTGATTCCGGCAAAAGAATTGCGAAGGAGCCTCGTGATGTGAAACTTTATGGTAGAGCATTCATGCTGATAACGTGTTGTAAAATACAGAGCGTAAACAAGAACACCGATTTGTTTACCCAGTTCGTCATGATTGAACGACTACATCTGGGGGCATACCAAGCCATGAGTTTTCCACTATATTTTATGTGTATGTACATATGCGTATTACAATACTGAGTACAGGTAGGGGTGATCAGAAAACCGAAAAAATCGAAAATCCGAACTGAGAAAATTCGGTCCATTCCGTTCGGTCCAAAAAAATTCGGTTCGGTTTTCGGTCCAAAATTTTAAAAAATTCGGTCCGTTCGTTTCGGTCCGGTCCTAAAATTTTAAAACCGAACGGACCGAAAAAACCGAATGGAACGAATTTTATAATTAAATAATATAAATATATATATATATATATATATATATAAAATATATTTGTATATGGACTAGTAGTCATGATTGAATGAATTAAGTGATTTGTATACCAACCGAATGTATCAAATATTTGTATAAAATAAAAATCGAATGGTCCGAATCTTTATAGTTTAGACATTTTATTTGTAATTTGATAAAAAAAAATTATATTAATTGTAGATTTGCATAATATTGGAGGATTGAAGCCAAGAATGAAGTGATTTTATATTTAAATTAATAATGTGTGATTTTAATTAAACTTCAAACTTTGGACTATGGTATATTTGTGTGTTGAAGATTTTTATAGAACAAAATTATGTTGTATTCGTTTAAATATTAACATTCGACTCTATTTCATATTGTATGAGTATCTCTTTAAATTGTTGGTATTGAATTAGATTTAATGATATTTATAATGCATAATATTTATTATATTGAAATACATTTTTTTTTATATAAAATGGTATTTTGGACCGAATTGACCCTAATGGACCGAACCGAAAAAATTTGGTTCGGTCCTATCCCTAATACGGTTCGATTCGGTCCATACAATTAAAATTTTGGGTATTTCGGTTCGGTCCAAAAACTGGACCGAACCGACCATTTGGACCGAATGACCACCCCTAAGTACAGGGATATATATATATATATATATATATATATATATATATATTGTTGGGATATGTTTTAGTTTTGATGATTTTCCAAAACAACATGTAATAGGTTTGAAAACAGTCAGGATAGTATCTTTAGATTCAGGTCAGGATAGTTTGTGTATTCAGTTAGACAGGTTGTAATGTGAAAAGAACTTAGCTGAGGAAGCACTCAGTTGAGGGGGAACTCAACTGAGGGGGAACTCAGTGAGGGGGAACTCATTGATAAAGCCTGAGGAAGTCAAGATGACATCTCAAGAGAACTGACTGAAGCCATTGAAGGAAGACCTGAACCAGAAGAGAAGCCTGAAGGATGTCCCACTGAGTGTAAACCGGGCTGATCTAAGCTATGTCAGGTGGACCACTCAGTGAAGAGCATGATCAGGAGGATCAGTGCTGCACCAAGTAGGCCCTGAAGGAGTCAGGCTACTGTGGTCAGGGAAGTTTGTCATTCAGCCTTATGACAAACTTCTTGGAAATGATCTTCAAACAGTCTCTGAAGGACAACTACACTGAAGACGTTCAGTCCACTGAAGATCATCAGTCAGTGAAGGAGAAAGCTACCTAAAGTCAGTGGGTCTTAGTCAAACCCACTGAGTCAAAGATCCGTGAATCCAGGCCACGTGGACCAATCAGCACGAGGCAGCAACTCTGACACTGACAAGGCCGCATTCCAAGAAAAGTGGTTGAAACCATTTAATGCTGGATTCAAATGTATTTCCTCTCCAACGGATACATTTGAATCCCCATTATAAATACAAGCTCATGGCTTGTTGATAGAGGTGTGTGTTGTTTTGTTTAAGAGTTGTATTGTTGTATCTTGTAAGAAAAACAAACACCTACGAGCTGAGAGTGTGAGTAGTAGCATACGTGCATGGGAGATATAAGGAGATTCTACTCATTTCTATACACTGAGAGTTCACAAATATATACATAAGAGTGCTCAGCTTGTAACTCTAGGCTTAGAGAGGTTTTCCCTATCTTAGCTATTGGCTAACACATTGTAAAGGGAAAACCTCACCAAGTTGGAGAAAACCCTAACCGAAACCAAAACCCTAAGATAGGCTTGTTGGGAGTAAGTTGTTAGAAGGAGAAGGGCAGCCCAGGGAGTGGCGTGAGTCCAGTTGTAAGTGCACCTTGGCACGTTAAAAACAAGAATCCAAAGGAGTGGATTTCCTGTTAAATCAGGCCGTGGATGTAAGAGCTTGAGTCTCCGAACCACGTTAAACTGAGTGTACTTATCTTTAAAAGTATTTACCAAAGTATTGTGAAAGTCAGCTCACTGAGCTTTGTTAAGAAAACTTTGGTTAAGCAATCAGGTCAGGGAGATTCCTCTCACTGACCAGATCAGGCATCGCACTCGAGAGTTCAGTTTCTCGAGTCACTGCCTTGTTGAGAGCCTGAGCTTTCAAGTCTCATCACTGACTTGATAACTCTGACTCTCAGCAACGCAGTGACTTGAGTATTCCTTAACTGAACTCTTTCAGAGCGCAACGCAAAGGTTTTAAAAAAGAAAATTTGCTCCTGAATTCCCATTTTGGTATTCGAAAACGGGACCATCATATATAATATCAAAACCCTAAAACATATCAATCTACTTGACCCATAAGTAATGTCCACATCAAATTTTATGAATTTGACATATCAAATCTTCTAGATTTACAACATCCTGGACACCTAATTTTAAAAAATTATCCATAAAAATAAGGAGGTGGGATTTTGTGGAATATTTAATTATGGTGAAAAGAATATATAAGATATATTCAAGATTTATTGGAGATCAAGAAAAAGATTTTCCCATCATTTCCACATAATAAAAATCGGTCACTACTCATTATAAATAGAGGGTGATACTTTCATCCTCAATACAGTTCCATGTGTTGGAAAAAATTAGAAATCCAGAAAGGTGGTGCAACATATTTTTCTTATTCCAGTTTATTTAATTTATTCATGAGCACTCCCCACCGGTAAATGAGTAAAGGGCTAAGAGAATACTTGAGAAGATTTTTGGGTTGATTGTGATACTGCCCCGTTTCTACTGAAAGGTTGTCACTCCGAGAGGTACGTAATCACAAAATTCCTAGATTATCCGCTATAGGACTTTCACGTGATGGTTTTGTATGCATGAAATAACTTGTTGTTGGTGAATATTATATGAATTAATTAGGATTAATTCATGCTAGTAATAATTGAATTTAAATTCTTATTTAATTTTCATCCCTAATAGATCCACGCAAAGATTTTCCCAACACAAGTAAAGATCCAAGCATATACAAATGTGTCAACCGCGCTACGTCATGGATGCTACTTTCATCTTCCAACATACTACTTTTTTAAGCTTACCAAACACAATTTTTTTTCTCAAAACGTATTTTCCCCCAACTTTTATTATCTCCTCACCTAAACACCTTTCTACCCATGGTGGATTTGCATACTCCGTCATCTCGATATTAACTGTCCTCGATCCTCCGAAAACGGCGAGAATAAGTTGTACATCACCACTGGTCATATTAAACTTCTCCCCACCCAACATAAAATTGTTTGACCGTATATCATAAGTGTTCAGAAGATTCTTAATGTCTATCTCATATTTCCACCAAACATCTTTGTACCTATCATATTCCGATGTATTAATAGCATTGAAAAGAATCCAGAAGGTGTCCTCTTTATAACTTTCATGTGTTCATCAGTGAATGTCATACCTTGTAGCTCTCGTATTAGAGTGACCAAATTACTTCTGTAATGGGTCTTTGTGTCCTCTACTGTCAGGCTACCTGTAAGGCCCAAGATACAGAAAACCTTGTTATACATTTTAATTGTATATTTTGTAATTACAACAATACAAAATAATCTAAAGTTATTCATACACACTAAAAGCAATTATCCGGCTCTCCATCATCGCTCGAGTCTGATGTTGGTGCATCCAACATATAATTTATTGTTCCACTTCCTGTGTACAAGTATATTAATCAAGGGTTTAGGGTGGGTACATAATATAATTTCTAAAATAACAGGACACAATAAAAAATAACTGATTTCTTATATTTGTTCGTAACACATACCTTTACTATCTTTTGACTATCTTTTGCATGTTTCACACTTTTTCTTTTGTTCCTAGTTTTTTTTTTTCATGCCTCTGTTCAAAGAAAATTCAATTCTTAAATATTTCACACTTCAAAATAACTAGTAAACAAGAAGCAAATACAAAAGGATGAAGTATATATACCTACAGTGGGTGATGATCTGCAATTTTTCTTTTAAAGCTTTTCTTTTAACACATACAAGATGCAGAACATATAATCAATATATTGAAGCCCATATATTAAGAAATGGTACATATTAAATAAAACTGTGATCTTACCTTTCCTTCGTGCCTCTTTATATCGGGAAGGTAATCTACTTTTTGCTCTTTCTGTGTATTAGAAAAACATACAATATAAACACCAATTTGTAAAGTATATATATAGCTTCATACTATAAACCAACAGGGGAAATTGGTGTACCATATATTTCACAATTCACTACAACACAACAAATGTACTAAAGATGTAGCATATTGATTAACATATACAATTTTTCATCTACTTCCATATAATATTGTTACATTATTCAACTAGTATTCAATATTATACCTTTCAGTTTATGTACATTTTCCTCCTTCACCTGTTGATCACTGTGTTCCATTTCGAAATCAGAATCATCAGCCAATATCAGCCTGTTTTTAACACCCTTTGCATTTCTAATATCTGCACATATTTTTTGGTAAAAATGTATTTATCAGGCAATGCGAGTAACTAAGCCAAAGTTTGATAAAATTTGATAGTTTACCCAACCCTAACTAAGCAAAAAACTCTATTACTACAAACTAGTACATGTCTACCCGTGCTTCGCACGGCCTGAATTTGTTATAATTTTATATTTATGATAATAACTTATTCTAAATTATAAAAATCGTAAATAACATTTTTAATTAAAAAACTTACATAAATCTTTTTTTTTATCCCAGATAAAACATAATCCTAATGAAATTTGTTATGTTGCATATTAAATATTAAAAAATTTAAAATAATTTATTGATTAACTTATCATAACCAATTTTTGATATACATAATTGATTGCATATGCACTGGTGAACACAAACCTATATACCAATCGCAAATGTGATAACGACACATAAACAATATGCATTTAAATTCTCACCCACTAATGGGTATGTGATCATTTCCATTTTAATTTATATGACTACTGACATACAACATAAGTTGAATATAATACATTCGCAATCTAAAAGAAGTGGTTGTTAATGTGCATTGTCCAATAACATGACACAATTATATATAGATATAGCATATAATTAAATTATTTAACAATAAAGCACAATTTAATAATTTATTTTAAAATGCTCAATCCATCCTTTATTAAATGTCACATCTTTTATCCAAAGCAACATCTTTTAATTAGTTGCTAGTGCATTAATACGAATTAATTTTTTATACAGCTTTTCCAACAATGCCTCTAAAAAATTTCGAAGATAATGAATATTCTGTAATAAGTAGAAAATAATGGAATGAAGTAAAATTTGAACATTAATAAATTAACATTTTACTATGGGTGAGTATTGATTTGCACACTACCAACAAATAAAATTATTCGTTAAAAAAAATATTGGTCTTCTCACATCAATTTGCACACTACCAATAAAGAAAATATTGATTTGCGCACATTAAACAACATATAAACATATTTACACATTCGCTACTACTTTATGACTTGAAGCGAATATACTAACTTCTACTAGTAGATTCCTCGCAAGCGTACGAGTTCACTGTAGTATAAGTAAGTATAATGACCAAGTATATCGAACCTACGAGATGGAGTGTATGCGAACAGATCCCTGAAGATCTACGCGTCGTAGCTAATATGAGTGTAATGTTTTTGGGTTTTTTGAAAGATTAATTAAAAGACTAAAATTATCCTAGGAATGCAAAAGGCAAAATTAAACTAAGAATCGAAGGGTTGTTTTCAAATGAGAGATGGTGATACTCAGGATAGGAATCCCCACGTATACTAACGGAGCAGGTACATAATCAAAATAACCGTGACGCGCAAGAAATACCCTAAGTAAAAGAATGCAAGGTGAAAGCTCAAGATTCTAAACCCTAATACTTTACCCTAACACTCGACTTCACTAATCCACTAACAAGTTAATAGATTGTGCTTAATTAATGAGACCATAATTTAACTAATGGTGATACGGCCGTCCTCCATAGCTAAACCGGCAAATGAATTAACCTCTTCTAAACCCTCTAGTTAAGTCTACTAGTTATTAAAGAGTGATACAGTCGTCCTCTCCATAACACGTTCGTACGAAATTCAAAGGAAAAGTTAAGATTGATTTTAAGAATTCATTAATTAAGAGAATTAAAACCCTAACGTCACGAGTTACCTTAATTACATACCCACAACCTACTTCTACGAGTTCATCCTACCCCAAGCATGCAAGGGTTTTAGTCGGACATGGTTATAGTGATAACAAAAGCAATTGAATAAATAACGAACATGAACATAATGAATTGGATTGAAAACTTAGAAAGCATAAACCAGGGTTTTGAAAGCAAATAAATTTAAGAACTGAAATTAAATTACTAAGATGAAATTTAAACGCGTTCAATAACAAAAGGTATGAAGAAACTAAACTAAAAAGTAAAACCGTTATGTGAATTCGTAAAGGAAAACCTCGAAACTTAAAATTAAAGCTTGCTCCTCTTTCTCTAAAAAAATTAACTCTCTAAAATGCTCTTGAATCTAATGATGGTAAGTCATCTCCCAAAAACAAGCTTGAGACGAGTATATATAAGCAACGGGCCGAATCGTGAACTCATGGGCCGAAAAATGACTTTTAAAGCGCAAAACATGAAGGCGCTCGAGCAGATCCGCTCGAGCGGTCGCGCTCGAGCATGGAGCTCGAATGATACAGGCGCTCGAGCGCTCGCGCTCGAGCTGCTCGAACGGCGAAAATGTTCTGTATAATTTGGGGCGCTCGAGCAACACGCTCGAGCGGTGGCGCTCGAGCTGCTCGAATGCTCAAATTTTTCTGTAAGTTTTGGGCGCTCGAGCAACGTGCTCGAGCGCTAGTGCTCGAGTGGTCCACTCGAATGACTCCCAAAATTGCTCCAATTAGTACTTTTCTTCTTCAACAATAACACCAATCGTATTCCTTCGATATCTTCTCATCCGGGCATCCGTTTGAGTCGATTCAAAGTCCTACGAACTCCGTTCTTCGCCCTCGATTCACCTATGAGCATTAAAGAGATAAATTCATCAATGTATAGATATAATGCTCAATTGAATCCAAATACTCGACAAAATCGGCCAGAATTAGGGCACTTCGAGTGACGAATCATGACAATTTCATGCCTAATCAACCCCCCCAAACTTACCATGTTGCTTGTCCTCAAGTAACGAAATAATAAGTCAAGTGAAATTGTTAGGAATGAGTCAAAGAATCAAATCATGCAAGCAAATGAATTCGAGCTTCAAAGATCAATCACAAGTATACTCACTAATCTTCCCTCATCATACGCATGCAACAACAACAAGAATCACCAAAATCAAACATGGATGTGCACTCTACGATGTGTTTCACTCCCTCACAAGTGTATATCAATGATAAAGGGACTCACTCAAACAATCAATCACACATATTGGCAGCCATAGGCTTGTAAGCGCTCTTAACTCCGACCATACTCTAGAAATCAATGCCGAATCAAAAAGGACTTTCTCAAGGTTGTAATGTAGGCTCTTTGGACAGGTGGGATAACAATATAGGGTAAGTGACTCAAGTGAATGGAGAATAGAAAATCAAACTTCGGTACTTCGAGATTAGGAACAGAATACTTCAAACATTCTCAATCAACACACTTTCAATTCCAATACTCTCAACACTTTTTTTTTTTTTCTTTCTCACTCTTTTCACTTTTTTTTCTCTTTTTTCGCACAAACACATGAGCTCATTTTCTTTTGCTCATTCTCAATTTTTTTCTTTTTCCCAAAACTCATAACTTCATCACACCTTCTTCTCATACTCTCTCAACAAATAATATTTTCCTTTTTTTTCAACTCAATTCAATCCCTTCACATTCACACTTTTCCTATTCTCCACTCAAATTGGGACAAAAGGCTTAGGAATTGGAATAGTGTTCATATGTGCTAGCAAATAAAATAGGCTTAAAGCTCAAAGGGGCTAACAAGGGATAAATATCAATGGTAAGGAAATTTTTTGGCTAAGTGACTCATTCAAAACAAAAATGGCCTAAGATCACATTCGGCATATCAAACTAGACACAATCAAGAAGCAAGAGCAAACACAAGTTCTAGCATCCTCTAAGGTGACGATCCACTCACAAACGAAGAGATTAATTCATGCATCAAAATCTCATAAGGCTCAAATCTCACGGCTTTCACATCCATGCTAGTCCTAGTGAATTCTCATTCTCATCACACAAGCACTCCAAAGAAAAACTTGCAAGCATACTAGTTCTCTCTCAAATTCACTCTATCTCAAACACTCACACAAAAGAATTCCTAACTCAACCTCACAATTCACCCTACTTATTAAATCATACTCAAAGATAGCAAGAAAAAAGCATAAGATGATTGATAGGCATGAAATATGCAATAGCGACTCAGATCAAAATCACCTCAAGGAGCATCTCAAGGCACCAAATAACCAAACACCCTCAAAGATAAGGGGTGCTCCGGTGTAATGTAACAAGAAACATAAAAAAACTCCACCCCCCCAAACTTCGACCTTGCGAAGAGGTCTAAGTTTTGGGTGTGGGTTACCTCATCCAACTAATTCAGTTTCTCTCAAATACGTTGCACACTCCCTTGCTTGAGTTCCTCCTTTTTTGAGTACTCCGTCGAGACAAGCCTACAAAATAAAACTCTCAAATACGAGGTTAAACTTACGATTCAACAACACCCTAATAACATAAAACTCAAATAACTAAAAACACTCAAAAGCAAGTAAAAATGAGTTGCCTCCCATTCAGCGCTATTTTTAAGGTCCTCATGCCGGACCGAGATCAAAGGAGCTTATGGGACATCATAATCAAATTTACCTCTCTTACTCTCATAAGAGTGGTGGTTGCATTTCTTTCCTTGATGCCCCTCCATCATGAGCTCTTTTCCTTCCTTCTCATCCCCAAGTGTTATGGGTCTCAACTCCTTCTCACCTTTATCTGGAGGAGTCTTGCCAAACAGGTTCTTGAATTTGGACTTTTTCTTCTTAACTCCTCATTTTCCTTCCAACTGGACCACGTCCACCTTTTTCACTTCTTCTTCCTTCAATTTCTTCTTTTTATCCCTATCAACATAATTAAGAACATAATGCTCATGGGTTAAATTATCAAGTGAAGGATTAACAAAATCATGAACATGAGAAAGATTAGAGATAAGAGGTGCGTCCTCAACACGAGGATCAATTGCATCCATGCAATACAAACTCTCATCCTCCTTCGGGTGCTTCATGGCTTCATATAGGGAAATCTTCACTTCTTGATCGTCAACCTTCAATGTAATCTTTCCATTTGCCACGTCTAGCACCATCCCCGCCGTTGCTAAAAACGGTCTTCCCAAAATCAGGGGCACGTGCTCATCTTCCTCCATTTCGAGCACTACAAAGTCGGCTGGAAAAATGTGATCTCCAACTCTCACGAGGACGTCTTCAACCACACCTTGAGGTCGAGTAATAGACCGATCGGCTAGTTGAAGCGTCATCATTGTGGGTTGAAGTTCTCCACCTTCCAACTTCTTGAACAACGAAAGAGGCATCAAATTAATGCTCGCTCCGAGGTCGCACAACACTCCCTTCTTGATCCCGTTCCCAATATTACAAAGAATGGTGAAGCTCCCGGGATCCTTCTGCTTTGGAGGAAGCGCCTTGTGCACTAATGCACTCACCTCATGGTTCAGCTGCACCAACTTCGGCTCATCCATTCACCGTCTTTTCGCGATCAAGTCCTTCAAAAACTTTGCATAGTTGGGCATCTGTTCCAAAGCATCGTAAAAAGGAATGTTAATATGCAATTGTTTAAACACATCAAGGAATTTAGTGAATTTCTCATCAACCTTCTTTTTCATGAAGCGTTGTGGATATGGGACGGGTATCACAGATTTGGGTACCCCCCCATTCATCTTTCTCGGTCTCTTTCACTTTCTCCCTTGCTTCCTTTGCCTTCTTCCACTTAGGAACTCTCTCAACCTTCTCAATGACTTCCTCTTCAAGCTCTTTGCTCGCTTGAGTGCTTTCACCCTCAACCTTGTTCTCAACTCCCATCTCTTCAATCTCATCTCTATCTTGGGGCATCTCAGAATCAGCAGGCATCTGAGGACCTTCATAGTTGGTTCCACTTCTTAACTGGATAGCCTTGCAATGCTCTTTTGGGTTCCCCTCCGGCATGGAAGGATACTTACCCGGCTCCCTATTCAATGATTTTGCAATTTGGCTTATCTGGAACTCTATTGAGGTGAACCGCCTATTGTTCTCTTACTGAATTCGATTCAGCTCTACATCTCTCTTTTGGATTTCTTGATCACGCTGATCACCTTTCTTATGCAACTCCTTCACATCGTACTCCAAAGAGAACAATCTCTTGCTACCTTCCTCCACCTTCTGAAGGATAGCGCTCAACATCTCCTCAGTTGAGGAACCGCCTTCTCCACCTGGAGGTTTTAAACCTAGATCCACGCCTGGAGGAACTGTAATACCCGCCTTTGGGTTAGCATAAGAAAAATTCTCGTTCTTCCTCCATTGGTTCTGAGGAAGCTGCTGGCCTCCTTGGTACCCTTGTGTGTTCCTCCATTGATTTTGAGATGGCTGTGGACCTGGAGGTACAAATGGTTGGCCATAAGAAGGTCTTCCTTGAAAATTTCCACCTTGTGGACACCCATTCTGATTATAATAAGGACCTCCCATATAATTGACTACTTCTTGCTGAATTGTGGGCTTGTCCTCTTGCTCATTCTCTGCTGCATTCCTTCCAACCATATTCTTCCCCAACTCAAGGTTGTTAATCTTTTCCATCATGGCCATCAACAACCTTCTCGTTCCTTTACCTTCCTCAACCTGATGAACTCTTTGGAAATCTGCGTCCACATTCCAAGCCCCGGCATTCGTGACAATATTGTCCACGATCTCTCTACACCTCACTATTCCTTGATTCAGGAATGATCCACTAGCACAGGCGTCTAGATGGTCTTGCCCAGCCTTGTTGGCACCACTATAGAAAAATGCCATGACATCTCCCTCATTGTACCCGTGCTGCGGGCACTCTATCAACATGTTTGAGTATCTCTCCCACGCTTGACGTAGGTCCTCTCCTTGCTTCTGGCGGAAGGAAGAGATCTCAATCCTTGCTTTGATCGTTCTCGATGGAGGGTAGAACCGCTCGAGGAACAGACGCTCGAGCTCGGCCCAAGTGGTAATACCTCCCCGTGGAAGCGTATTATCGTACCACTCTTTAGCTATTCCCGTTAATGAGAATGGGAACAACCTAAGCCTCTTGGCATCTTCAGAAATGTCATTGTAATTGGAAGTGAAGGCTATCATTAGAAAACTCCTCAGGTGAGTATGAGGATTATCCTTCCCGATCACCCCCTTGAACTGGTTCTCTGTAAGCAGCTTTAAAATTCTTGGGAAAATCGAGAAGTTATTTGCCTCAACAGGAGGCAATGCCACTCCATCATAGTACTGTTGTGGCTGCACTGCAAATCTTCCTCGAATAGCCATATTCTGATCTACGTTATGAGGAATGTGCTGCGGATTAGCAGGTGGTACGGGTACTTGTTGGGGTGGTGGTTGGTAAACATGTGGTTGATTGTAAACTGGAGGTGGATGATACGAGTATGGTGGATACAGATAGAGTGGGTATGGGTAAGATGGATAAGGTAAGTTGTTTTGTGGTAAGTTAGGATGTGGGTAAGCAGGGTTGTTATGAGGGTTTTGAACAAGGTTGTGAGCTGGATTGTCTACGTTTTGTGTATCCGGGTTTAGGCTCTGGCTATCCCCTAAAGGAACTTGATTCTGGCTACCACTAACTCAAGTGTCTTCAACTCGGCCCAATTCCTGATTGAATTCGTTCGCAGCATCATCCAACTCATTAGAGATGTCCATTGGTTCTTTCCCTCCTCCGGCAGTATTCATTCTCCTCAAGAAAGCTCGGTTCCTTCTAGCTATCGTCTCAGGGTCCAACGGTATTCTCTCTTCGCTCGTATTCCCTTGTGAGCGTGTTTTCATATACCTGGCACACTAGCAGAAGGATCAAAATGTAACTGCCGAATGAATAAAAATAAAACAGAAAATAAAGCACTCACTACTAACTACTAAGCTATCTACAAGTCCTATTCAAAAGACATACAACGCCATCTCCGGCAACGGCGCCATTGACTTGAAGCGAATATACTAACTTCTACTAGTAGATTCCTCGCAAGCGTACGAGTTCACTGTAGTATAAGTAAGTATAATGACCAAGTATATCGAACCCACGAGATGGAGTGTATGCGAACAGATCCCTGAAGATCTACGTGTCGTAGCTAATATGAGTGTAATGTTTTTGGGTTTTTTGAAAGATTAATTAAAAGACTAAAATTATCCTAGGAATACAAAAAGCAAAATTAAACTAAGAATCGAAGGGTTGTTTTCAAATGAGAGATGGTGATGCTCAGGATAGGAATCCCTACGTATACTAACGGAGCAGGTACATAATCAAAATAACCGTGACGCGAAAGAAATAACCTAAGTAAAAGAATGCAAGGTGAAAGCTCAAGATTCTAAACCCTAATACTTTACCCTAACACTCAACTTCACTAATCCACTAACAAGTTAATAGATTGTGCTTAATTAATGAGACCCTAATTTAACTAATGGTGATACGGCCGTCCTCCATAGCTAAACCGACAAATGAATTAACCTCTTCTAAACCCTCTAGTTAAGTCTACTAGTTATTAAAGAGTGATACGGTCGTCCTCTCCCTAACACGTTTGTACGAAATTTAAAGAAAAAGTTAAGATTGATTTAAGAATTCATTAATTAAGAGAATTAAAACCCTAACGTCACGAGTTACCTTAATTACATACCCACAGCCTACTTCTACGAGTTCATCCTACCCCAAGCATGCAAGGGTTTTAGCCGGACATGGTTATAGCGATAACAAAAGCAATTGAATAAATAACGAACATGAACATAATGAATTGGATTGAAAACTTAGAAAGCATAAACCAGGGTTTTGAAAGCAAATAAATTTAAGAACTGAAATTAAATTACTAAGACAAAATTTAAACGTGTTCAATAACAAAAGGTATGAAGAAACTAAACTAAAAAGTAAAACCGTTATGTGAATTCGTAAAGGAAAACCTCGAAACGTAAAATTAAAGCTTGCTCCTCTTTCTCTCAAAAAATTAACTCTCTAAAACGCTCTTGAATCTAATGATGGTAAGTCGTCTCCCAAAAACGAGCTTGAGACTAGTATATATAAGCAACGGGCCGAATCGTGAACTCATGGGCCGAAAAACGACTTTTAAAGCGCAAAACATGAAGGCGCTCGAGCAGACCCACTCGAGCGGTCGCGCTCGAGCATGGAGCTCGAATGATACAGGCACTCGAGCACTCGCGCTCGAGCTGCTCGAACGGCGAAAATGTTCTGTATAATTTGGGGCGCTCGAGCAACACGCTCGAGCGGTGGAACTCGAGCTGCTCGAATGCTCGAATTTTTCAGTAAGTTTTGGGCACTCGAGCAACGTGCTCGAGCGCTAGTGCTCGAGTGGTCCACTCGAATGACTCCCAAAATTGCTCCAATTAGTACTTTTCTTCTTCAACACTAACACCAATCGTATTCCTTCGATATCTTCTCATCCGGGCATCCGTTTGAGTCGATTCAAAGTCCTACGAACTCCGTTCTTCGCCCTCGATTCACCTACGAGCATTAAAGAGACAAATTTATCAATGTATAGAAATAATTCTCAATTGACTCCAAATACTCGACAAAATTGGCCAGAATTAGGGCACTTCGAGTGACGAATCATGACAATTTCACGCCTAATCACTTTATTAAAAAACACAAATTTCTTAAAAAAAATGTGCAACCCCTTAAGGTGTAAATTGATGTAGGATGGAGGGAGTATAACACATTAACCAACACATATTTTCTATGTAAAGACATTTCTAAATATGTGTTATATAACTTCTAAAATATACTCCCTCCGTCCCAACATTTTTTGCACACAAAAATGGGCACACATATTAAGAAAAAAATACTTTTTGAGTAAAGTAGTGGCATATGGGTAAATATATGTATATTATTGTGAGTGTGCGCGCAAATCAATGTTTTCTTTTTAAAGTGTGTAAAATAAGTTTGGGACGGACGAAAAAGGAAAATGTACAAATAATGGTGGGACGGAGGGAGTATAAATTTTAAAATCTATATATGTAATATTCATCAATTAAATATAATTTAATAAACTTTATCATCACTTAAACATGCTTAAAATAATTTTAAAAAATAAAATTATAATCACCACATTTAAAAGAAAATCCACTCTTAATTTCACATAAACCAACCGATAGATCCAAAGAAAAAAAAAGTATACAATAGTTCCAAAAGTCTAAACATTTCTAAACACTTCTTGATATAATATTTTTCATTGTGTTATACTCAAGATGATCATTATCACACAACATAATCTTCAAACCACAACAACTAGAAATCTTTGAAATTACAATATAAAGTTGATCATGATTAAACACAAACTTCATAAGAAATATTCCAACATGGCTAAAAGATTGCTCTTGATTTTTATTTATAGGTATATCATATGAAACAATCGATAAAAATTGTCTTCATGTAAACTTGCGATGTAACCTAGGATTAAAATGAGTTAGCGACAATCACTGTATCAAAGCTAGTTCTCCAACACTACTATCAGTAAGAACTTTAGCTTTGATTACTCTATCACTCAACCTAGTGATTATCATCCTATATATAAAAAAAAAAAATTATAAATTGCACTTTAAAAAAAATGGCAAATAATACCAAGTACTGTATTAAATTTATATAAAATAAATAAATTCTTGATACAATGAAAAAAATAATATTTTTGTTAAAAAATTGCAATACAAATAAAAGAACCAATAAATGAACTAAATAAAAAAAAACCAATATAAAGTATTCTACATTAGTTCACAAGCAATGAAAACTAGTGTTGCTCCAACATCATTACCATTATATATTTTTTTCAACACAATTTATCATCTTTACACAATAAAACATGTCTAATAAATTTATATCAAGTTTTAACCAAATAAAGAATTTGATAATCCATGTCACTAATAAACCTTAATTTATAAATTAAATTGGGAACAAATCTCCAGTTGATAATAATCCGAGTACATTTAACTTTTCACTCGACACTTGTATATGAAAAAAAAAAATTAAAAACATATTAAACTTAATAAGAAACTTAAACCAAGCCAAGTCAACCCAAATCGGAATATGTTACATGACCCGATTTTGCTTAATTTTGATTTGAATTCAGGCTAATTGACTCAATTTTCCCTAAATGCGGCTAAATTCGATCCCAGTTTGGGTTTATTACGACTGATTGTGCTTAAATTTGCGACTCATAAAAATTACAGTCCTTAATTTGTCATTCCGAAAAGTAACGCTCCTCATTTTGTCCGTAAAAAAAGTAATGTCTTCGCTTTGTCATCCCCAAAGTTACGATCCTCAAAAGTATTTTTAAAAAATTAACTTTATATTAATAAAGTAACAAACACACAAACAAAGTTAAAAATTAAATATTTAAGTAAACTATGAAAAAAAAACCTCAGACCATAAAAAATCACTAAATTCTAATCTCTGTAACTCGATATTAAACTGTATTTAAATATTAACATCCACATAAAATAATAAATCTTCGATACAATAAAGAAAATTGTATTATTATTAAAATTTTGCAATACAAATAAAAAAAATAAACAAATGAACTTAATTAAAATAAATCAATATAAAGTATTCTACCTTTGTACACAAACAATGGAAATCAATCTTGCTCTAACATCAGTACCATTATATTTATACCAAAAAAAAAATCATCTTTACACAATCCACATTTCTAATAAATTCATATCAAGTTTTAGCTAGACAACTAATATGATAATCTGTATCACCAATAAAATTTGATTCATAATAAATTGAGAATAAATCTTAAGTTCTAACACACTCCAATATAATTTAACCTGAGTCTATGTGGGTTTTCACCCTACACTAATATCTACTAAAGAAACAACAAAACGATGAAAGACATATTAAATTTACAATTTCAGTAAGAAATTAAAAAAAAAACATCTAACGAAATATAATTCTCACCAGAAAATATTTAAATCCAGCTTTATTGCATTTCGCATAAAGCTCAATTACTTCTCCGGCATTCTCTTGTTCTAATTTTTCTTTTAAAAAAATCTTTAAATTAATCAATTTGACTTTCAGCTGAAATATTTGGAGGAAACTTACATTGCGTTTAAGTGGTATAATAACATTTTTCACTGTTTAAATAGAAAGTAACAAAAAATAGATTATAATACAATGGGAAAAAAACAATTAAATTAACTTAAAAAAATACATTTGAACAAATTACTTTTTTTGTTGGTTTCTTTCGCACCCAATTCTATGTCTCTCCAACTTATAAACACTCTTGTACAATAACATTAATCATATTTTCTATCGCTAGTTTAAAGAGGTAGGAGAGTCGATATGTTTGATGATATTGAAATTTAATGGGATTGACTTTAGTATAAATATTTAGTGAAAAATTTAAATTGCCTATAGATGATCCAGTTGAATTTTTCATCATTGTTCAAACAGAAATTAATAAAATATATAATATAATATAATACAAAGAACCAATCCTACTTGATCTTTATCGACTGATCTTGGGATTTTTTTTATATAATAAAAATATAATTTATTTTTAAAATCTATAAATAATAATAAATTTAATATAATTATAGGTAAAAATCAATTTAACGATATAATCGTAAATAACATAGAGATAAAATTAAAGAACAAATGATTAACACAAATATAATAAAATAAGTATCTTAGGTTATGGAAAAAAAATATTTTTAAAGACTGTAACTTAGTGGATGGCAAAATGAGGAACATGACTTTTGAAATTTTAATTAAGGATATTAATTTTTTAAAATCACAAATTGAGGCCAAATCATCCCAAATAAACCTCAATTGGACTATGAATTCGATTTGAAATTTTGGTTAATTGACCCGATTTGGCCTAACTGAGGGCTAAATTTAGGCCAAATTTGGGTTAATTAGGGCTGGTTGTGCATAATTTTACAACTCTTAAAAATTACAGTACTTAAATTGCTAGCCCCAAAGTTACGGTCCTTAAAAAATATTTTCAGTGTATTAACCTTTCTTTTTAAGGATTGAGTGATAGACATTAACTCTTTTGGCATATAATTTATTTGGTTGGGGGAAGGGGCAAAATAAGGACCGTAACTTTCCGGGCTGAAAAAATTAGGATTGTAACTCCCAGGCTGTCAATTCATATTATGTTCAAATTATTAAAGAGTAGTGTAATATTTTCACTATTATATTAAAATTACAAAAATATGAGGTATGTGTATCACTCAATGTTGGAGGGGTATATAGCATGATCCTTTTTTAAATAGTGAATCTAGGTCATATCAGCCCAAGTAAACCTAAATAGGGTCCAAAATCAGGCAGAATTCAAACCAAATCATGGCATGAAGCCCGGAATTCATGCCAAATTGGGTCAATTAGCTCAATTTAGTTTGATTAAGGTTGATTTGACCTCAATTCACAACTTTTAAAAGTTATTGTCCTTAAATTATACTCTCCAAGATTTAAAGTCCTAATTTTGCCATCACCCGCAAGTTATTATCCTGAAAACATTATTTTCTGCCAAGCGCCTAGGCGGCCGCCATTTACATTACTGAACACCGGTGACTTTTTTTTCTCTCTCTTTGGTCCAATTTGGAGTTTTCTATAAGTTCATCTTAATGTAAGAAATATCCATTGACAACAAAGAAGGAGGCCTCAAAGCATCGCCTGATCCGAATCATCTTTAAATTGTTTTTAAAGTTGCAACTATACCGATAATTCAATAACTACTGCAATAAAATATTATAAATCAAAATGATTGATTTAAGCAGGAGATTGCCTATATATATAAGAATTCAAATATCATGCCGCTGAAGAAAAAAAAACGTGGTCTGCATAAAAAAAATAAAACGTGGTACAGACAGTGAATCCAATTAAAATCCCATCTTCTTCTAATTTGCAAAATTCATCCTTTTTTAATCCGCGGATATAAAACAAAATAGAATTAATTTTTGAATGATCACACATTTCAAGAAAATTGTGTCTAACACAAGCCTCGATATTTTTTTCAATCATTTATGGTGTCTATTCCTATGCAAAATTAATGCCTTATAGTAAAAATAATTAATATCATTTAGTAAAATAATTAATACCATTAACACCAATTTTATATTTATACTTGTTCACTCAATATTTTCTCATGATATTAACGCATGAAATATAGTTGGCATATTTAGTGTGTATATATATATGTATGTATATATATAATATCGTGATACTTAAAATCAATTAGTTAGTGTTAATGCAAACAATATTCTTAGTTGTAAATTTACCAATAATTACCACAATTTCAGGCTTGGGTTTGGAATATGATTAGGCGTGAAATTGTTATGTTTTGGTGCCCGATTTACTCATGTTTTGAGTGTTTTCGATTAGTGCTTGGAGTCAAATGAGCATTATTTCTATACATTTATAAATTTGTCTCTTTGATGATCATAGGTGAATAGAGGACGAAAAGAGGAGTTCGTAGGACTTTGAATCGACTCAAACGGATGCCCGGATGAGAAGATATTGAAGAAATACGATTGGTATTAGTGCGGACGAGGAAAAGTATCATTTGGAAGGATTAGAGAGCACTCGAGCGCATAGCTCGAGCGCCACCGCTCGAGCGCCTTACTCGAGCGCGCAAACATACAGAACCATTCTTGCGCTCGAGCAGCTCGAGCGCCACCGCTCGAGCGAATCGCTCGAGCGTCCAAAACATACAGAGTCAATTCAGCGCTCGAGCAGCTCGAGCGCGACCGCTCGAGCGAATGCGTCATTCGAGCTACACAGCTCGAGCGGGACCGCTCGAGCGTTTTGCTCGAGCGCCCATATACTTTTGCCTCCGGATGCGTATTTTCGGCCCATTAACTCCCGTTTCGACCCGGTGCCTATATATACCTCTTCCAAATACGTTTTGAGAACAATATCGGATCCCCGACTTTTAGAAATAATTTTAGACTTAGTTTTGGAGAGGAAGAAGGAGAGCAAGCTTTATTTTACGTTTTGTTGAGGTTTTTCTTACGAATTCTTCGTTTAATTTTGTTTCTTCGTTTCTTTTCTTCAGTTCTATTACGTTAAATACTTTAGACTCCGTTTAATTAATTTAATTTCAGTTTTTCGTATTTATTTTCTTTTTAAACCCTAGTTCATGTTTCTTAGTTTCTTCGTTCAATTCATCATGTTTATGTTCGTTGTTTATTTTATTGCTTTTATTTTTGTTATAACCATGTCCGGCTAAAACCCTTGCATGCTTGGGTTAGGATGAACTCGTAGAAGTAGGATGTGGGTACGTAATTAGGGTAATTTGTGACGTTAGTTTTAATTCTCTTAGTTAATGAATTCTTATAATTAATCTGAACTTTACCTTTGAATTTAGTACGAAAGTGTTAGAGAGAGGACGACCGCATCACTCAATAACAATTAGTAGTCTTAACGAGAGGGTTTAGGAAAGGTTAATTCATCTACCGGTTTAGCGAAGGAGGACGACCGCATCACCTTAGTTAAATTAGGGTCTCATTAATTAAGCACAATTCGTTAACTTGTTAGTGGATTAGTGAAGTCGAGTGTTAGGGTAAAGTATTAGGGTTTAGAATCTTGAGCTTTCACCTTGCATTCTTTTACTTAGGTTAATTCTTGTTTGTCACGATTACTTTGATTATGTACCTGCTCCGTTAGTATACGTAGGGATTCCTATCCTGAGCATCACCATCTCTTATTAAAAAACAACCCGTAGTTAATTCGTTCTTTTTCATTCTTTAGTTTACTTAGTTTATTTCAGTCTTTTAATTAATCTTTCAAAAAACCAAAAAAACATCACACTCATATTAACTACGACGCGTAGATCTTCAGGGATCTATTCGCATACATACCATCCCTTGGGTTCGATACTACTTGGTCCCTATACTTGCCCATACTACAGTGAACCCGTTCTCTTGCGGGGTAGCTACTAGTAGAAGCTAGTGTATTTTCGCCTTCAAGTCAATGGCGTCGTTGCCGGGGATGGCGTTGTATGTTTGAATAGGACTTGTCGATAGCTTAGTAGTTAGTAGTGGGTGCTTATTTTCTGTTTTTTTTATTTTTTATTGTTCTTTTTAGTATTCGGCAGTTGCATTTTGATCCTTCTGCTAGTGTGTCAGGTCTATGAGAACACGATCACAAGGGAATACGAGTGAAGAGAGATTACCTGCAGACCCTGAGACAATAGCCAGAAGGAACCGAGCCTTCTTGAGAAGGATGAACGCTGCCGACTTAGGGAAGGAACCAATGGACATCAATAATGAGTTGGACGATGCTGCCAACGATTTCAATCAGGCAGTAGACCGAGTTGAAGGCACTGGAGTTAGTGGTTGCCAGAATCAAACTCCATTAGGGGATAGCCAGAGCCTAAACCCGGATACACAGAACGTAGGGAACCCAGCTCAGAACCTTGTCCATAATCCTCATAACCAAAACCCTGCTTACCCACAAAACCCAAATAACCCTTTTAACAACCCAGTATACCAACATTACCCATATCCACCTTATCCTTACCCACCATACCCATACCATCCACCACCAGTCTATAACCAACCACCACCCCAACAAGTACCCGTACCAGCTGCTAATCCTCAATACGTTCCTCAGAACGTAGATCATAATATGGCGATTAGAGGGAGGTTTGCAGCGTAGCCACAGCGGTACTATGATGGAGTGGCTTTGCCTCCTGTTGAGGCGAACAACTTCTATATATCACCGGGGATTTTAAAGCTGCTGACCGAGAATCAGTTCAAAGGGGTGATCGGGAAGGAGAATCCTCACACACATCTGAGGAGCTTTCTAATGATAGCCTCCACATTTAATTATAATGGCATGTCTGAAGATGCTAAGAGGCTTAGGCTGTTCCCATTCTCACTGACGGGAATAGCCAAGGAGTGGTATGATAATACGCTCCCGCGGGGAGGTATTACCACTTGGGCCGAGCTCGAGCGTCTGTTCCTCGAGCGATTCTACCCTCCATCTAGGACGATCAAGGCTAGAATTGAGATCTCGTCCTTTCGCCAGAAGTCTGGAGAGGATTTACGCCAAGCGTGGGAGAGATACTCAAACATGCTGATTGAGTGCCCGCAGCACGGGTACAATGAGGGGGATATTATGGCATTCTTCTACAGTGGTGCCAACAAGACGGGGCAAGACCATTTAGACGCCTGTGCGGGTGGAGCATTCCTCAATCAAGGCATAGAGAGGTGTAGAGAGATCGTTGACAACATTGTCACGAATGCCGGTGCTTGGAGTGGAGATGCAGATTTTCAGAGAGTGCATCAGGTTGAGGAGGGAGAAGGAACGAGAAGGCTGCTGATGGCCATGATGGAGAAGATCAACAACCTCGAGTTGGGAAAGAGTTTGGGTGGAGAGCATGCAGTGGAGAATGAGAGAATAGACCAACCAAGTGGACAGCAAGAGGTAGCCAATTACATGGGAGGTCCATATTACAATCAGAATGGCTACCAAGGTGGAAATCAGTATGGAAGGCCGTCTTATGGCCAACCATTTGTGCCTCCAGGCCCTCAGCCACTTCAAAATCAATGGAGGAACACACAAGGAGTTCAAGGAAGCCAGCAGCCTCCTCAAAACACATGGAGGAGGAATGATAATTTTTCTTATGCTAACCTAAAAGCTGGTGTTACTGTTCCTGCAGGTGTTGATCCGGGGTCTAAACCTCCTGGTGGAGAAGGCGGTGCATCAACCGAGGAGATGTTGAGAGCGATTCTTCAAAAGGTGGAGGAAGGGAGCAAGCGGTTGTCATCCTTGGAATACGATGTGAAGGAGTTGCACAAGAAGGGTGATCATCGTGATCAAGAGCTCCAGAAGATGAATGTTGAGTGGACTAGAACTCAACAAGAGAACAATCGAAGGTTCACCTCTTTAGAGCTCCAGATGAGCCAGATTGCAAAATCAGTGAATAGAATGCCGGAGGGGAATCCGAAAGAGCAGTGCAAGGCGATCCAGCTAAGAAGTGGAACCAACTACGAAGGTCCTCAGATGCCTGCTGATTCTGAGAAGCCCCAAGAAGAGATTGAGCTTAAAGGAGATGAAGTTGAGAAGGGGATTGAAAGTAAAGGGATCGAGAAGCATAAAGATATGGATGAGTCCCATCAAGACAAAGACCTTGAGGAGGTTGAGAGAGTTCCTAAGTGGAAGAAGGCAAAGGAAGCAAGGGAGAAAGTGAAAGAAACAGAAAGAGATGAATGGGGGGTACCCAAATCTGTGATACCCGTCCCATATCCACAGCGCTTCATGAAAAAGAAGCTTGATGAAAAATTTGCAAAATTTCTTGATGTTTTTAAACAACTTCATATTAATATTCCTTTTTATGATGCTTTGGAACAGATGCCGCACTATGCGAAGTTTTTGAAGGACTTGATCGCGAAAAGACGGCGAGTGGATGAGCCGAAGTTGGTGCAGCTGAACCACGAAGTGAGTGCATTAGTGCACAAGGCGCTTCCACCTAAGCTGAAGGATCCCGGGAGCTTCACGATCCTATGTGATATTGGGAACGGGATCAAGAAGGGGGCGTTGTGCGACCTCGGGGCGAGCATTAATTTGATGCCACTATCGCTTTTCAAGAAGTTGGAAGGTGGTGAACTTCAACCCACAATGATGACGCTTCAACTTGCCGATCGGTCTATTACTCGACCTCAAGGTGTTGTTGAAGACGTCCTAGTGAGAGTTGGAGATCACATTTTTCCAGCCGACTTTGTAGTGCTAGAGATGGAGGAAGATGAGCACGTACCCCTGATCTTGGGAAGACCGTTCTTAGCTACAGCGGGGATGGTGCTAGATGTGGCAAACGGGAAGATTACGCTAAAGGTTGATGATCAAGAAGTGAAGATCTCCATATATGAAGCCATGAAGCACCCGAAGGAGGATGAGAGCTTGTATTGCATGGATGCAATTGATCCTAGTGTTGAAGACACACCTTCTATCCCTAATCTTTCTCATACTCATGATTTTGTTAATCCTTCAATTGATAATTTAACCCATGAGAGTTATGTTCTTGATTATTTTGATATGGATGAAGTGAGGAAGTTGAAGGATGAAGAGGTGAAGAAAGTGGACGTGGTCCAGTTAGAAGTGAAAGGAGGAGTTAAGAAGAAAAAGTCCAAACTGAAGAAATTGTTTAGTAAGACTCCTCCAGATAGAGGGAAGAAGGAGTTGAGACCCATAACACTTGGGGATGAGAAGAGAGCAAAGGAACTCATGATGGTGGGGCATCAAGGAAAGGAGTTCAAACACCACTCTTATGAGAGTAAGGGAGGTAAATTTGCGTATGATGTCCCATAAGCTCCTTTGAGCACGGTCCGACATGAGGACCTTAAAAATAGCGCTGAATGGGAGGCAACCCATTTTTATTTGCTTTCATTTATTTTTAGTGTCTTTTTATATTATTAGGGTGTTTAGAGTCGTATGTCTAACCTCGTACTCGAGAGCTTTATTTTGTAGGCTTGTCTCTAAAGGAGTAAAGGAACCAAAGAAGTGGAGATTGAAGGAACCAACTTGAGACAAGGGAGTGTGCAAAGCTATTGAGAGAAACTGAATTGTTCGGTTGAGGTAACCCACAACCCCAAACTTAGACCTCTAGCAAGGTCGAAGTTTGGGGGGGTGGAGTTTCTTTTTATGATTACATTGTACATGCATGCACGCCCTTATCTTTGAGTTGAGTTTGATTGATTATTGGTGCCTTGAGATGCTCCTTGGGCTATTATTAATTTGTTTTGTTACTCAACATTTTATGCCTATCAATCACCTTATGCTTGTTGATTGCTATCTTTGAGTATGATTTGATGAGTAGGGTGAATTGTGAGGCTGAGTTAGGAGTTTTCTTGTGTGAGTGTTTGAGTTAGAGTTGATTTGAGAAAGAACTTGTATGCTTGTGAATTTTTCTTTTGAGTACTTGAGTGATGATTGTGAGAATGCACTAGACTAGCATGGATGTGAAAGCCGTGAGCTTTTGAGCCTTATGAGATTTTGATGCATTGATTTAATCTCTTCGTTTGTGAGTGAATCATCACCTTAGAGGATGCTAGAACTTGCATGTGCTCTTGCTTCTAGATTGTGTCTAGTTTGATATGCCGAATGTGATCTTAGGCCATCTTTGATTTAATTGAGTCACTTAGCCAGAATTTTCCTTACCAATGACATTGATCCCTTGTTAGCCCCTTTGAGCCTAGAGCCTATTTTATTTGCTAGCACATATGAACACTATTCCAATTCCTAAGCCTTTTTGTCCAAATTTGAGTGGAGAATAGGAAAGTGTGAATGTGAAGGGAGTGAATTGAGTTGAAAAAGGAAAATGTTGTTTGTTGAGTGAATATGAGAAGAAGGTGTGGATGAAGTTTTGAGATGTGGGAAAAAGAACAAAAAATTTGAGAATGAGCAAAAAGAAAAAAATGAGCTCATGTGTTTGTGCGAAAAAAAAAAAAAAAAGTGATTGAAAAAAAAAGTGAAAGAGTGAGAAAGAAAAAAATTGAAGTGTTGAGAGTAGTGGAATTAAAGTGTATTGATTGCAAATGTTGAAGTGATTCTGCTCCTAATCTCAAAGTGCCAAAGTTGATTTTTCTATTCTCCATTCACTTGAGTCACTTACCCCATATTGTTATCCCACCTGTCCAAAGAGCCTACATTACAACCTTGAGAAAAGTCCTTTTTGATTCGGCATTGATTTCTAGAGTATGGTCGAAGTTGAGAGTGCTTACAAGCCTATGGCTGCCAATATGTGTGATTGATTGATTGAGTGAGTCCCTTAAACACTTTTATACACTTGTGAGGGAGTGAAACACATCGTTGAGTGCACGTCCATGCTTGATCTTGGTGTTTCTTGTTATTATTGCATGAGTACGATAAAAGAAAGTGAGTGAGTATACGGGTGATTGATCTTTGAAGCTCGAGTTCAATTACTTGCATGATTTGATTCTTGATTCATTTCTAACAATTTCACTTGACTTATTATTTCGTTGCTTGAGGACAAGCAACATGGTAAGTTTGGGGGGGTTGATTAGGCGTGAAATTGTTATGTTTTGGTGCCCGATTTACTCATGTTTTGAGTGTTTTCGATTAGTGCTTGGAGTCAAATGAGCATTATTTCTATACATTTATAAATTTGTCTCTTTGATGATCATAGGTGAATAGAGGATGAAAAGAGGAGTTCGTAGGACTTTGAATCGACTCAAACGGATGCCCGGATGAGAAGATATTGAAGAAATACGATTGGTATTAGTGCGGACGAGGAAAAGTATCATTTGGAAGGATTAGAGAGCACTCGAGCGCATAGCTCGAGCGCCACCGCTCGAGCGCCTTACTCGAGCGCGCAAACATACAGAACCATTCTTGCGCTCGAGCAGCTCGAGCGCCACCGCTCGAGCGAATCGCTCGAGCGTCCAAAACATACAGAGTCAATTCAGCGCTCGAGCAGCTCGAGCGCGACCGCTCGAGCGAATGCGTCATTCGAGCTACACAGCTCGAGCGGGACCGCTCGAGCGTTTTGCTCGAGCGCCCATATACTTTTGCCTCCGGATGCGTATTTTCGGCCCATTAACTCCCGTTTCGACCCGGTGCCTATATATACCTCTTCCAAATACGTTTTGAGAACAATATCGGATCCCCGACTTTTAGAAATAATTTTAGACTTAGTTTTGGAGAGGAAGAAGGAGAGCAAGCTTTATTTTACGTTTTGTTGAGGTTTTTCTTACGAATTCTTCGTTTAATTTTGTTTCTTCGTTTCTTTTCTTCAGTTCTATTACGTTAAATACTTTAGACTCCGTTTAATTAATTTAATTTCAGTTTTTCGTATTTATTTTCTTTTTAAACCCTAGTTCATGTTTCTTAGTTTCTTCGTTCAATTCATCATGTTTATGTTCGTTGTTTATTTTATTGCTTTTATTTTTGTTATAACCATGTCCAGCTAAAACCCTTGCATGCTTGGGTTAGGATGAACTCGTAGAAGTAGGATGTGGGTACGTAATTAGGGTAATTTGTGACGTTAGTTTTAATTCTCTTAGTTAATGAATTCTTATAATTAATCTGAACTTTACCTTTGAATTTAGTACGAAAGTGTTAGAGAGAGGACGACCGCATCACTCAATAACAATTAGTAGTCTTAACGAGAGGGTTTAGGAAAGGTTAATTCATCTACCGGTTTAGCGAAGGAGGACGACCGCATCACCTTAGTTAAATTAGGGTCTCATTAATTAAGCACAATTCGTTAACTTGTTAGTGGATTAGTGAAGTCGAGTGTTAGGGTAAAGTATTAGGGTTTAGAATATTGAGCTTTCACCTTGCATTCTTTTACTTAGGTTAATTCTTGTTTGTCACGATTACTTTGATTATGTACCTGCTCCGTTAGTATACGTAGGGATTCCTATCCTGAGCATCACCATCTCTTATTAAAAAACAACCCGTAGTTAATTCGTTCTTTTTCATTCTTTAGTTTACTTAGTTTATTTCAGTCTTTTAATTAATCTTTCAAAAAACCAAAAAAACATCACACTCATATTAACTACGACGCGTAGATCTTCAGGGATCTATTCGCATACATACCATCCCTTGGGTTCGATACTACTTGGTCCCTATACTTGCCCATACTACAGTGAACCCGTTCTCTTGCGGGGTAGCTACTAGTAGAAGCTAGTGTATTTTCGCCTTCAAGTCAGAATAATATACTTTTATTTTCAGCAAGAAATAGTAATATATTCTAGAAATAAATTCTTGATTTTGGAATATGTAGATTATAATTATAATTTTTTCATACTATAGTTCTATGACTCCCCACAGTTCTTTTCCACGCGTTGATAACAAACAATTTTTACAAAATAATGTAGATTCCTCGAAGAAAAATACCCCTTTAAAAGAATGAAATGCATAGTCATCAAACTAATGTCTCCAACTTATAATTGGAGGATGATAATTACATTGAAACAAAATTGTAACCAAAAGTATAAAATACACAAATTAATGGACACATTTTATTAATTAAGAAAAATAAAATATTACCAAAAGAATTTTACAAAATAAATTAAGTAGACTTCCCGAAGAAAATAACACCTCCAAAAGAATGAAATGCATAGTCACCAAACTCTTGTCTCTACCTTATAATCGGAGGATGAGAATTCCATTGAAAATAAAATTTCACCATTACATTGTAACCAAAAGTATAAATTACACAAATTCAAACCTAGATACAAAAAATGATCAATGGTCGGTACAAAATATCGCCTAAAATAAATTAAGATATCCTGGCTCTCTTATATATTGATGAGTATGATGAGTAACTCTCTTGTGCACTTGGTGTATGAAGCACTCACTCAATAGTTGAGAATATTTACACTGAAAAGTATGGTTATATTACACTGAAAAATTTACACTTAAAACCGATTTTAACTGTAATTAACCTACACTTTAATGTATATAACATGAGTGTACCGTGCACCAAGTGCATATGCGAGTGTGCCATAAATAATAGATTAAAAGACCAAAAAATGGAATATTAAACAATATACCTGTTATAAATCTAGAAGATTTAATACTCCAAATCTAGAAGATTCGGTGTGGACATTACTTAAGGACCAAGAAACTTATTGGGCTTTATCCATTAGACTAGAGTTTTACTATTATATATATCCCTTTGTACTCATAAATTATGTACTCTCATACACAAGAATATTAGTGGAACTCTTGGCTTGGATCGCCCCCAGACGTAGTCATTCTCGACGAACTGAGTTAACAAATCGAGTCTCTTTATTTACGTATTTATTTACAACACGTTATCAGCACGAGACTCTAGCCGAGATTAAACCGTACGCCCTAGAATTATTCCCCTTTAAATCACATGAATTAATTCCCATACTGAATTATTTGATCCATGTTTTATATGCGTGTAATTATATTACGTAAAAATTATTTTGTGAATTGAATCTACGTGCAACAGTCATCGCCCCGAAAGACGAACGACCGCTACCGCCTCACAACGCCACCGCGGACCTTCACGAGATGGCGCCGCACGGTGCACGCTCGCCGCGCGCCCCAACACCACACACCCATTGCGCGCTATTGCGCCGCCCGCCGCGCATGCTCGCTGCGCCCGTCGTGCGCGAACTCTCGCCCAGCACCGCGCATGCCCGCGTGCGATCGCGCTGCCCATCGCGTGCGCCCTTGCCCGCGATCTGCCTCGTCCTCGCGCCGCGCGCCCATCGCGCCATCGCCGTACGCACCCGTGCGCCCGCGCCGCCTGCTGCGCATGCCCGCGCCCGTCGCGCGCGCGCTCGCGCCCTTCCGTTGCGCACGCGAGTGGCCGTTGCCGCACGCACGTGGTCGACCTACGTGTGTCACCCCCGTCCGCCGTGCGCAACTCGCGCGCCATTTTTCCTCGGATTTTTCATGATTTCTTAACCCGATTCGTTTGCGTTCTTGATATCATAAAATCCGTATTTTGCTTTATTTTTAATCCTGAAAATATTTCTTTAAATTGCGTTAATATATACGAAATAATTATTCTTATGATTATTTCCTCTGTCTATTAAATCGTATATTTTCTAGAAATTATTTTCATGCGATTATCTCCCTTATTTGTTTTTGCATGTTTATGTGATTTTATTATCCTACATGCATTAATCTTGCACACATAGTTTATTTTATTTATAGTCCGCTTATTATGCCCGGGTAGGCAGCGCCCGGTATTTGTCGGACCGTAAATTTATGCCTTGGGTAGACGGTGCCCAGTACGTGCATCTATGTGCCTTAGAATAACTAAATGAATCTTTGTATTTCCCTCGTTGTCAATGATCTTTGTCACCCCCTTTACCATGTCGCTTTAATTTATTGTAGTGAATTATGATTGACATCACTATGAAAGAATTCGATGAGCTTGCTCTCGACGGAAGCAACTACTCGACATGGGTGCTAGATGCAGAATTCTATCTAGCATCAAATAGGTTGAGCGAAACCATCATGGAAGGTTCGAAATCTACTAACGCCCAGAAGGCGAAAGTGTTGATTTTCCTTAGGAACCACATGAATGAAAGTCTGAAATTTCAATATATCACATAAAGGGACCCTGGAATGTTGTGGAAATCTCTGAAGGAACGTTTCCAACAATAAGAACATATACCCCTCCCTCCATCGCAATACGAGTGCCTGAACATCCGTTATCAAGACCCGAACTCAATAACGGAATGCAACTCCGCGTTACAGTGCATTGTAACCAACCTAATTCAGAACTCAGTATCTGTGTTCCACGCTAGTAACCCTGTACTCCAACAGAAGTATAAGGCCAAACCCTCATTTGGTCACAACCGTGGAAGAGGAAGAGTGAGTAAGAAGTTCTGGACTAATGATCGACGTCATAGTTTATCCGGTGGTCGCAAAACCTGGTTTACCGCTCTACAAAAACCTAGCTCTCAAAGCATGATTGAGCAGTCCTGTTTCAGATGCGGATGCAAAGACCACTGGTCACGCACGTGTCGCACTCCCAAACACTTGGTCGAGGCTTACCAGAAGGTGCAAAAGGACGACGAGGAGAAGGCTCAAATTTATGAACCTGAAAATGACAAGCTGCCTGAAGCAGAATTTGATCAAGACAACGACGATCTCTTGAGCCCGTAGCTCGAGATAGGAGAGACAACAAATTGATTCGCGTGTTTAGTTATTCCTAGTATTTTGTTTTCTAGATAAAATAATTTCACATTATGTTTTGGATCCTTTCTTTCGGATATTTTATTTATGAATGAATTTATTAGCTTTGATGTGTTTACCTTAATAGCTGTCCATGCGTTTATTCGGATATTGCTATTTTCATTTATGGCTTGTAAACATATCAGCTATTAGGTTTGGACTATTTCCTCTTGCATGATGGAGCCGATAGTGATTTATGTCTGGTAGATAGCGCCACCACACATACGATCCTAAAGGATAGGAAGTATTTTCATAACTTGATTAATCGTAAGGGGAGTATAAGTACAATTGCGAATGATAGTACATTGATAGTGGGCTCTGGAAGAGCTTCCATTGTCCTCCCCATGGGTACAGAATTAATAATTGATAATGCTTTATTGTTTCTGCAATCTAAGCGTACCCTACTCAGTTTTAAAGACATTAGGATAAACGGGTATCATATTGAAACTAAAACTGAAAACGATAACGAATACCTTTTGATGACTTGTACTCGAGGTAGTCGTAAGCAAGTTATAGAAAAACTTCCATCCCTCTCCTCCGGTTTGTACTATACCTACATCCGGCCGTCTAGTTCCCATCTAGCGATGAGTATGAAATTCCATGACCCAAATTCTTTTAAATTGTGGCATCGGCGGTTAGGTCATCCGGGACAAACTATGATACGTAGGATTCTATCTAATTCAACTGGTCATAATATTTCGAATAATAGAATCCCTCCCGTCGATGAGTATTTCTGTGATGCATGTTCTAAGGGTAAGTTGATAGTGCGCCTGTCGCGCACCTAGGTTGGACTAGAGTCTCCGGTTTTTCTTGAGCGAATTCAAGGAGACATTTGCGGACCGATTCACCCAGCATCAGGACCATTTCATTATTTCATGGTCCTTATTGATGCCTCCACTAGGTGGACATTTGCATGTTTGCTATCCACCCGCAATCAAGCTTTTGCGAAGCTCATTGCGATAACTATCGAGCTTAGAGCTCAATTCCCAGATTATCCAATTAAATCGATTCGCATGGATAATGCAGCTGAGTTTAGCTCGAAGGCCTTTACAGATTACTGTATGGCCCTGGGAATTAAAGTGGAGCATTCGGTCCCCTACGTCCATACCCAAAATAGTCTTGCTGAGGCGCTAATAAAACGTATCAAATTCATCACGAGACCATTGCTTATGAACTCTAAACTACCCACCTCATGCTGGGGGCATGCAGTCCTTCATGCATCACACTTAATCCAAATCCGTCCAACTGCATATAATGATCATTCTCCCCTACAGTTAGTGTGTGGGAAAGAACCTAGCATTTCCCATCTGCGTATTTTCGGATGTGCGGTATACGTACCAATTACGATACCCAAGCGAAACTCTATGGGCCCACAAAGGAAACTCGGTATTTACGTCGGATACGACTCTCCATCCATCGTGAAATACCTCGAGCCTTTGTCCGGGGATCAATTAACAGCCTGGTTCGCTGATTGCACGTTCGATGAAGATTACTTCCCGGCATTAGGGGGAGATCCGAATTCAAAATTGAATGAATACCGGGAACTTACGTGGAACGTAAGTAATCTTCAGTATCTAGATCCGCGCACTAATCAATCTGAACTAGAAGTTCAGAAGATCATTAACCTGCAGAACTTACCAAATAACCTGCCAGACGCGTTCACTGACCATAGAGGTGTGACTAGATCGCACATACCTGCAGTAAATGTTGGAGTTATACTCGTGAGAAAATCCACGAGTAGATTAGTTGTTTTTATTTTGATTTGATCATTGTAATAGACTAGTCTAGATCTAGTATTTATTTTTTTTGTAAAAATAAATTGTAACCGGATCGTGACGAAGAACGAAGAATTAAAAACGGCGTACCCGGACGACGCATACAAGCGTGGCGCGTGTATGGAGGTAAAATCATGCAAGGGGTGAAGAAAACGAGGACGAACGGCGAAAAAAACGGCGCACGGGGGTGCACGGCGCACGCCGTGCGCAACGGGCGCACGGCGCCGCGCGCGCCTCGGGCGCGGGCTGCAGCGCCTCGGGGCGCTCTGGGCGGCACCTCAGGTGTGCCTCGGCGCACCTCGGGGCTGCGCTTCGGCGCGCCTCGGGCAGTTTTTCAGCGCTTCTCGGGCCGGGAAGCGCGCGGGCCCACTTCGTGGGCCGACGCGCGCTGTATCTCAGGCCGTGGAATTTTTTCGGTTCGTGTTTTTTTCCGTGTGTTTTTAAACGTCGTCCCGAACCCCAAATGATGCTGTTTTTGAAGAAGTGTTGCTGTTCGAGTGGGAGCACATCGAGACGAACGTCGGAAAGCAACAAGGACGATTTTTCGCATCAAGACGTGAAGAAATTAAACCGTGACAATTGGAATTGAGTGCTCCAATGTGTTTAATTTTGTTTTGATGGATGTTTTATTTCGTGCAATTTTTATTATTTGTTAATATGTGTTTGCATGAATTTAATTGTCCAAGAAAAACCTTACTTTCGAAAATTACTAAGTATGTTTTTATAATCGCAATTTTATTCCGGATATTAAAATTGGATTATTTTGGCCTCCATAATTTATTTATTTGTGAAGTTCTTTTGGAATACATTTCCCCCTCGGATCGGCCAAAAGAACGGATTTCACATGAATAAATTCCGAAAGGATGATTGTGGATTATTACTAGTGGCGGTATTGACCCTCACCACGAGTGGCTTGCTCAAAGCGAAATAATAATCATGTATTTAATTATGGTTATTACTTAGGCATAGGAAATTGATATTAACTTACTCTCCTCGGAGTCCCTGTCAATTTTTATGTGGTCAAAGTGGGAGCCAACTATTAATTTTGAATTAAGGATTTGTAACTTTTAAGTTTGTGATCCGCTTGAATGTATTTAAATGTATAGACCACCCCTCGTAGCGCATTTAAATTGTTTCGAGATGTTGGCTGATGCATGATTATATTGTTTTAAGGTTTCAATATAATTGATGTGATCGAATTATGTGATAATTTCGAATTTTTCTAGATATTGATATGAATGTATGTTTTATTCTCATTTCATCATGTCGCAACCTTTTAATCCACTGTTTAATATACTTAAAGTTAATAAACCTTTTGGAGTGAATTATATCGATTGGAAATATTTTTTTTAAATTTGTCCTTACTGCACGAAAACACAATTGGGTTATTTATGTTAATATACCCGGCAAGCCTAATGATAAGTCAAGCAATGGGAAGAGGCAGTTTATGATTGGAAGCGTGACAATGAATGAAGTGCATCATCTTGACATTTCTGTCTGAGGATTTGAGGCGCGTTCATGAAGACATTGTATCCGCTGTTGAAATCATGGAACACCTTGAAGAGATGTTTTCACATCAGAATCTCATGACTAATCAGTTCACCAAACATGACTCGGTCAAGTTGGAAATGGTGGAAGGAACGCCCGTGAGGGAGCACGTTCTCGAGATAATGGCATACCTTAACAAGTTGGAAGTACTTGGTGCGGATTTTGATTGATTTCATATACCATTCCCTACCGAGAAGCTTTGAGTAGTTTCATCTGAACTGTCAGATGAATGAACGGACAAGTCGTTTGCACGAGCTCTTGCAAACTTTAGTTTCGGTGGAGGTGATAATGGAGCACCAGTCTAGTGCTATGGTGGCTAATGGTTCGTCTACCTCTTTTGGTCCCAATGGAGGGAAAAAGAGGAAGAGAACCAAAGGCCGAATCCAAGCAAATCCAATTGTTGCGAAAGGCAAATGCAAAGGCAAGCATCGAAGGGGAAGTGTTTTAGTTGCGGTGAGAGAGGACAATGGAGGTCTGCCTGTTCCAAGCCTAAGAGGTTAGGAAAGTTAGGTAATTCACACACCTTAGTCGTCGAAACTTGTGAAGTGGCGTATGCTGTCTATTCGTGGATAGTGGATACGAGAGCTACTGATCACATTTGTTTCATGGGTTTAAGCTAACCCGACGACTTAACGGAAGTGAGATCCCCATCACATCGGGCAATGCTACGAGAGTGGCAGCTGAAGCAGTGGGAGAAGTGCGCCTATCTTGTGAAGATAGAGTTATGGTCTTGAGAGACGTTCCTCATGTTCCTAGTTTAGAAAGAACTCAACCTTCAGCTTCTAAACTGTTTTGAATAGATACTCAGTTTCTTTTAATAAGGATGTTATTATTGCTTGAAACGATGAGTTTATCTGTTCCGGAACTTCAATGGATGATCTTTATACCATTATTTGGGCACACCACTTACAAAATTGAATCTAATAACACATCGATTATTTCGAGTAATAAAAGAAAGCGTTCTTCGGAGATGAACGAAACACTTCTATGGCATCTTAAACTAGGTCATATTAATCTAAAGTGGATAGAGAGATTGGTGAAAGACGGATCCTTGGAATCATTTCAAGTCGAACCGTTTCCAACTTGTGAATCCTGTTTAGAGGGTAAAATGACCGAGAGGGCATTTGGAGCCAAGGGGAATAGAACCACGGAAGTGTTAGAACTTGTTCATACCGATATGTGTGGTTCAATGACGATCATAGCAAGAAGGGGTATGAGTAAATTGTCTTTTTCAATGATTACTTGAGATATGGATACATCTACCTTATGATGCATAGGGAAAGAAGTACCAAGTCTCTACGATTTGTTCGTGGAGGCGAATACCTTAGCAATGAATTCTTGAACTACCTATCGGAAGAAGGGATTGTATCCCTGTTGACCACATCGGGAACCCCTCAATAGAACGGTGTGGCGGAACGAAGGAGCCAGACTCTTTTAGAAATAGTCAGATCCATGATGAGTTATTCGGATTTACCCAAGTCGTTTTGGGGTAACGCCTTGGAAACAATGACTTATATTCTAAACTTGGTGCCATCCAAATCGGTTCCTAAAACCCCAATGGAATTGTGGACCGGGGCGCAAGCCCAGTCTAAGACACTTACAGATTTGGGGTTGTCCGGCATACGTGCTAGACAAGGAAGCCGGTAAATTCGATCCATGTTCGGAATTAAGGTTGTTTATAGGATATCCCATGGGAACGAAAGGGTGTATGTTCTATAGTCTCAAGGATTGAAAGACCGTGATTAGTTCGCACTTTAAATTCTTGGAGGAAGACTATATGAACAAAAGAAAGCCCAGAAGTGAGATTACCTTAGACGAGTTAAGAGGGCAAACTCCTATACCAAGTATACAAGATGATATACCACACGTCATACCTTCACAACCGGAACCCCGTCATAGTAGGAGGATTGCAAGGCAACCCGAGAGATTCATGGGAATTGGAGAATCTTCGGATTTGATTCCCGGCGATGAATCAGACCCATGAACGTACGACGAGGCAATCCAAGACAAAGACGCGGAAGTGTGGCAAACCGCAATGGAAACCGAGGTGGGTTCGATGGATTATAATCAAGTGTAGGAGTTGGTTGATCCACCTAATGGGGTAGAGCCCATTAGATGCAAGTGGGTGTACAAGAGGAAAAGAGGACCGGACGGAAGGGTAGAGACCTTCAAAGCAAGGCTTGTGGCCTGTGGCCTGTAGCTATGCTTAAGTCCATCCGTATTCTCTTGTCGATCGCTGCGCACTTAGATTACGAGATCTGGCAAATGGATGTCAAGACAGCTTTCCTTAACGGAAGTCTTGATAGGATCTATATGCAACAACCCAAAGGTTTCGTTGAAAAAGGCCAAGAGCACCTCGTATGCAAGCTTAAGAGATCCATTTTATGGACTTAAGCAAGCATCGCGTACTTGGAACTAGTGTTTTGATCAAGTTATTAAGTCTTATGGGTTTGTGATCAAAACAAGTTCGAAAGTTGTGTGTATAAAAGGTGTGACGGAACTGCGGTGGTATTCTTAGTATTATACGTAGACGATATTCTGCTCATTGGAAACAATGTAAAGTTATTGTCAGACGTAAGGGTATGGCTGTCAAATCAGTTTGATATGAAGGACTTAGGGAAAGCCGGTCACATCCTTGGGATCAAGTTCACTCGAGATCCAAGAGGAGGATGTTGGGTTTATCGCAAGTTTCTTACAAAGCCACTGTTTTGAAGCATTTCAACATGCAAGATTCCAAGAAAGGTTTTGTACCTTTTAGGCACGGAATCCATCTATCTAAAGAAATATGCCCTAAGACGCAAGTGGAGATAGATGACATGAAAGACGTTCTGTACGTTTCGGACGTAGGAAGTCTTATGTATGCAATGTTGTGTACGAGACCGGATATCTGCTTTGCCGTGGGCATGATGGCAAGATATCAAAGTAACCCCGGGAAAGCACATTAGATTGCAATTAAATGCATTCTTTAGTTTCTGAAAAGAACTTAGTATGGAATGCTGATTTAACAATCAGACAATCTAATTCCCATGGGATACACGGACTCAAATTTCCAATCAGACATAGACTCCAAAATACCTACCTCGGATAGTGTGTTTTGCATGGGAGAAGGAGCCATGACATGGAGAAGCGATTTGCAGAAATGCATCGCAGATTCGACCATGGAAACCGAATAAGTAGTTGCTTGTGAAGTAGCGAAAGAAGCGGTTTGGCTCAAGTAATTCTTAGTGGACTTGGACGTTGTTCCGAATTTGCCCGACAAGATAACTGTCTTTTGTGACAATGCCGGAGCAGTTGCAAATTCAAGGGAACCGAGAGCCCACAAGGCCAGCAAACACATTGAAAGAAAACACCATCTTATACGAGAAATCGTTAAGAGAGGAGATAAAGAGGTGGCAAAGATATGCATCGGGGACAACCTAGTAAATCCATTCACAAAGGGTCTGCCTCTGAATACATTCGAGAGACATGTGGATGGAATGGGAGTCAAGACTATTGCCAATCTGCTTTAAGTATAAGTGGGAGGAATTATTAGGTTAGTGTAGGTTGACATGAGATGTCACGTAGAGCTACTACACTAAGACATGCGTGATGTATACTAAAAACGGACTTTAAGTATAAGTGGGAGATTGTTGGAGTTATACGTGAAAGTATGCTTTTACTTTGTATAACTCGTGTATCAAACACTCGATTTATGAGAATAATTCTTTTATCACATTTGCTTTAGATATAATTGAATGTTGTATTTCTATTGCAAACCATTCAATATATAGTACATGTTACATTGTAGTTAATGTGGTGATACCCGATCACGGAAGACAACATTAACAGTTTACTTGTAACTAAACGTACAATTCACGACCCAGGTGGAATTGAACAATCCGCCGTGAAAGGTCGATGTGTAAGGCTCAGATTGGTCTGTCTTGACTAAGAGATTGCACTAGCACATTTAGTATGTGTTGAAGAGGTCCTACAGCGAGGATAAATTCTTCTGTTCTGAAAGGTGAAGAATTAGACCTCAGTGGTTGTTGATTTCTTAATCTCCGTCACTTAAATATGACTGTGTGTGTTTAATAGTTACTGCTTTGATTCATGTTGGGTGAGAATCATTGTGACTTCGAACTTTGTGTCTTGGGCAGTAATATTAATCATACGACGGTTGCTAAAATTTAATACGGAGAAACGCGTGCGAGTACGGCTCGTGTGATTAGTCCCCTTGGTGGGCTCAGAAGTTTTATTGTACCAAATCTTGCAAGTGAAGAATTAGTTTCTTCGGTACGAATAATAATGTTGAGCTGTCTTTACTCCAAGGTGAAATATATTAATTAATTTAGAGCTATTCAGAAGCTTAATTAATTAATGGACTTGATAATCTTAAACGCGGGAAATAATAACCGGGAGCCCATATTATCGTAATATGGATTAAGATGGATAGTGCAATATTAATTTATTAGTGGTAATAATTAATATTAATGGGCTGAATTATATTGGGGCTCAATATTGAAATTCAGATGTCCATTAGGAGGTCCAATCTTAATTCTCCTTAAGGCCCCTCAAGTAGCCCATTAAGTAGCCCAATAATGATAAGGTGATTAAAATAAAAAAGAAAATAATTATGCTGATTTTTCAAGTATTATTTTCGAAAATTGCATGATAAGGAGGAAAAAGATTTTGTTGATTTTCTTGGAAAGATATTATGCAAGATATGTATTCTAGGAATACAAGAATATCTCATATATTCAAGAAGATCCAAATCTTAGATTTCTTCTATGTAATTTTCGAGAGTTTCATATTTATTAGGAGAGTGAGATTTTTGTTGAATATTTTATTATGGAGAAAAGAATATATGAGATATATTCAAGATTTCTTAGAGATTAAGAAAAGATTTTCTCCATGCCCATAAAATCTCTACGAATTTCGGTCACTACTCTTATAAATAGGGGATGATTATTTCATCCCCAAGTACATAATTCCATGTGTTGGAAAAATCAAGAGCATATATATTTTTCTTTTTCCTTAGTTTATTAAATTACTTGAAAGCATCTCCCACCGGTGATCAAGTAAGGCGAAAGGGAAATACTTGAGAAGGTTTTTGGGTTGATAAAGCGAGATCGTGATTGTCCCGTTTATTCAAAGGCCAATTCTACAAGAGGTACGTTAATCGCATATTTAATTGTTTATTCCGCTTAATTAAATATGTGAAATTAATTCAACATGCATGATGATAATTAGTTGTTGGAATTATTATTTGAATTAATTAGGATTAATTCATGCTAGTAATAATTGTATTTAAATTCGTATTTAAAATTCATCCCGAATAGATTCCGGGCACCCCTATTTTCCCAACAGTAAATGCTCCCCAAAGGGTTGAGGTCCCAAGCAAATGAGTACTCATGCCCCCACACGCCAAAAGCGTAAGGGACCCTCAAGAGATAGTAACACACCTAAATGAAAGGCTATCAAATCTGGTCAGTCGAATGGAAAATCTCTAGAAGAGATCCGTCTAGATAATCCCAAGTCTCTGGGAGACGAGAGTCCTAGTGATGAAGCACGTGCACAAAATATTCCATGCACTAGGACCCTGGAACGACCAGACCCAGATAAAATGAAAAATAAGGAAGGTCTGGTTGACGTAAACGTCGAAGTCTCCCTGAACCCAAAACAATCGCAGAGTGCCGGAAGCGCCACGATTGGGTTAAATGGAAAGAGACAATTGATGCGGAGCTCGCCTCGCTTAACAAAAGACAAGTATTTGGCTCTATCGTTCGTACACTCGCGTGCGCTATCCCTGTAGGATATAAATGGGTATTTGTACGAAAAAGAAATGAGAACAATACTATGGAGAGATACAAAGCGAGGCTGGTAGCACAAGGGTTTTCGCAGAGACCCGGGATTGATTTCGATCAAACCTATTCTCCCGTCATGGACTCAATAACGTTCCGCTGCTTGATATCTTTGGCAGTTAAGTTGAATCTCCAAATGAGATTAATGGACGTAGTAACCGCGTACTTATACGGATCACTAGATGCCGACATTTATATGAAAATCCCAGATGGATTTGACATTCCTCAGTTAAGGGATGGTGAAAACCGCAACATGTATAGCATACAACTGCGAAAGTCGTTGTATGGCCTGAAGCAATCGGGCCTTATGTGGTACAACCAACTTAGTGAATTCCTTCAGAAGAAGGGATACACGTTCGATAAAGCTTTCCCATGCGTATTCACGAAGAAATCGCAAGACGGTTTTTGCATCATATCCGTATATGTTGATGACCTGAACATAATCGGAACATGCAAAGAGATTGAAGAAGCTAGTTCAATCTTGAGAGTTGAATTCGAAATGAAGTCCTTGGGTAAAACCAAGTACTGCCTCGGCTTGCAGATCGAGCACCTCCCATAAGGAGTTCTTGTTCATCAGCCGACCTACATGAAGAAGGTATTGGAGAGATTTCACATGGATAAATCTCATCCACTTAGCACCCCGATGGTCGTCTGATCCCTCGAAGTGGATAAGGACCCATTTAGGCCAAGAGAAGATTCAGAAGAAATTCTGGGACCAGAAGTTCCTTATCTTAGCGCTGTTGGAGCTTTGCTCTATCTCGTAAATTGCACCCGGCCGGACATTGCATTTGCTGTCAACTTGCTTGCGAGACATAGCGCTTCTCCTACGAGGATACATTGGAATGATGTTAAGCACGTTCTACGATACCTCCAAGGATCCCAAGACCTTGGACTGTTTTATCGTAAGAACCAAGACAAAACCTTAGTAGGTTATGCAGATGTCGGCTATTTGTCTGATCCCCACAACGCCGTATCACAGACTGGTTATGTTTTTCTCTGTGGTGGAACCGCAATCTCATGGAGATCGGTTAAACAATCCATGGTTACCACGTCTTCAAACCACTCAGAGATCATAACTTTATTTGAAACCGCACGAGAATGTGTTTGGTTAAGGTCCTTGGTAAAACACATTGGTGACTCGTGTGGTATCGCCAAAGGCGATACACCTCCCACTGTTATATTTGAAGACAACGCTGCTTGCATCGCACAAATGAGTAATGAGTACGTCAAGGGAAACCTGACAAAACATATTTCACCTAAATTTTTCTACCCATACGAACTCCAGAAGAGTGGCGTGATTACCATTCAAAATGTGCAATCTAGTAACAATCTAGCAGATCTGTTTACGAAGTCCTTACCTACGTCTATTTTTGAAAAGTACGTTCGTGGAATTGGAATGCAAAGACTTAAAGTGTTGTTGTCTTCAGGGGGAGCGGTAACCTCGAAATAAATCTGGAAGATTTAGATCTAGAAAATCGATGATATTCCTCCCTACTTATTATTTGGCCGATCCCTAGCACGTTGAGTTTTTTATGACAAGACATTTATGTTATGTCGTAATGTCCAAGGGGGAGTGTTATAAATCTAGAAGATTTAATACTCCAAATCTAGAAGATTCGGTGTGGACATTACTTAAGGACCAAGAAACTTATTGGGCTTTATCCATTAGACTAGGGTTTTACTATTATATATATCCCTTTGTACTCATAAATTATGTACTCTCATACACAAGAATATTAGTGGAACTCCTAACTTGGATCGCCCCCAGACGTAGTCGTTCTCGACGAACTGGGTCAACAAATCGTGTCTCTTTATTTACGCATTTATTTACAACAATACCAAACTCCTAAAAAGATAATTATGTAAATTTTAAAATATACAAAATATTAAATTTAAATTATATGGATATTTCTTTCTTTCGCCCATTTAATATAATTGAGATCTTCTAATTCCTTTTTATTCCTAGGAGAACATGCGCTAGAATAGTAAAATGGTTTCCAACTACGTCATTCTAGCGACTGAAACTTCTAAAATTAAAAGTGAGATATTTTAATTCCAACTCTATGAAATTGAGCACCGCGGTGAGTTTTGCAGAGGTATTAAGTAATCCTAGCTTTAAGATATACACATATAGAAACAATGCATATATGCATATTACTCATGTCCGTTAAATGCATAAATTCACATTAATATGCCCAGAATTTTTCACATGTTACTAAATTAATGGAGTAAACTAATATTTCTAACAAAAAATCTACACAAAAATTATTGGTATTTTAATTTTTGCAATGTAAACATTTCATCAAACAATTTGTCTACACTCATCATACCCAATTATGGAATGAGATTTCTTTGAAGCTTTCAAGATCACCCCTTTAAACCTCTCCAAATTTTTCTAATACATATCCATCGGAAAACACGAAATAGTGGGAAATGTAACCGATCTTATCAACCATTTCACAATTGATAAAATTCTCTGTCCCAATACATTTTCCCTTCTTTATTCTTAGCCGATTTTTTTTTTTTTTTTGCATTCCTGATGTAAAAGAAGTGAAATTAGCAAAAATAAAGCAACATAATGAATTAGAAAATATTTTGAATAATATTTCATTATCTCTCAAAGAAACATACATATTCTATATAAATATATAACCAATGTCCTATAAAATAGGACAATAATCCACTACGCTTAATCATAGCTAGTTAAATAAGAAAATAACTGCATAGAACAACCGTACCACTTATTCAATCAAATAACTTATGGTATAAAAGAAGCAGACAATCGCCCTTTGAAGAATGTCTTCAGTTCTCTCATGAATATTTGAAAAAATCTCTATAAATCTTCAACAAATATATGAACCTATAAATATGTGTTAAAACCCAATTAGTATAATTTTTATATAACAACAAAAAAATTCAAGAATATGGAATCACGAAATAAAAAGTGTAACATGGAAAATTCACAAATTGTGGTGATCACATTGACAGACAATGTAGAATATAAATAGGAGAGAACTTTAAACGGTTACTAAATTTAAGCTAATGATGGACAAATTAAATATCCATTTACCTTAATTACCAAGAACAAATGAATGTAATTATTTGCATAGCATGTTTGTAAAGAACACAATTAAAATCATTCCATAATGCAAAAGCTACCATTAACATTATTCCATATCAAATCAAGAAATAGATCCAACTGCTACTATAAGAAAGATTAGAAACGATCAATGGTCAAAACGAAATGGCGCCAAAACTATAAATGGAAATCATGTTGCTATTATATATTTATTATGATTGAAACTCAACCCTAACTAAGGAGAAACATGCATAGTGTAGGAACCCAATCTTATGAAAACATAGATAATTTACAAATATGAACGGGTCCTCAGTTATAATTTACAAATTCTTCAAATTAAGTAGTGAATACTATAGATCTTAATTGAGATGAATATATAGATATTATAGTATGGTGCACATGAATTTCAATAAAAAAAATTGTGAATTCAATAATTAGTGTAATTGACGATATTAAAATCAAACAGCAACGGATGAGTTCTCTTAGGGTGCACGTGAATTGGTTTTTTTTTTTTTTATAGATTCAATGATTTAATATTTAACCTAATAATAGATTTAATATTTAGTTGAATTTCATCTGAAAAATAAAAAAACTTAATAATTAATAAGAGAAAAAACTAAATTTAATATCCTATAAATTAAAGTTAACATTTAATTATCCAAACGTACAATTACAATATAGAAGATTCAATCAAGGGCAAATTATCCCACTTTTGGCATCAATTATTGCAAATAAAATTCCTCATCAACCAAAATAGCGGGATTACTCAATTACAACTCGATAGATGATGATAGAAGAAACATCAAAAAAATATTTCCTTTGCTGAATTCTAACTCTAGAGTAATTAATTTTTTTTTTTGAACGAGAAAAAAAAGAAATCTATACTTTAATATAGACAAAGCATCTCAAGCCTATGTGCAAATGCCTTTAGCCTGTATTTCAAGATCCTTGTCCTCTCATTTAGTCAATAATTAATTTTTTATCCTGGCCGTTGTTTCGTAAACTTTTAATCTTATTCGTTGATTTTGTTTCAATTTTTCTATAAATTTTTCAATTCCCTCATATTTTCATTTGTCTTCTTTTTGACTGTCTTTGAATTTAGAGTTTCTTCTATTGTTCGTTTTTATTTACTACCGTCATGATTTATGTTTTGTTGTAGTTATGATAATTCTTCGTTTGGGACATATCTGGTTTTCGTTTCATTTTTTGGTTTGATGTACTGATCATAATAATATTGTTATGTTCTTTATGTTTTCCTGTTTCGTTGATGTACTAATCATTTTGATTTCATTTACCGTAACTGACAATTTAAAAGCAACTCACACCTAGAAAAATTAGATAATTTACATTCAAAAGAATAAAAAAAATCATGAATTTATTGAAGATGACAAGGTGAATACAATAAGTTTGACAATGTATCTATTTTTTTTTTTTTTTCATTTATAGTGTTTTACTTTTTATTTTATAATAACTTAATTCAATTTTACATGTAAAATTTGACAAGTGTTTTATTTGTGTAAGAAAATTTTGACAAATGTTTTAAATATTTTAGGAATATTCAAATTTTTACTGTTATGTCACGATATGAAACATGTTGACTAAAGAAACTGAGAATAATCAATGTTTATCACATCTGTAGTTATTTTTATAATTGTATCAAGGTATATATATATATGGGATAGTTGACAAATATATTTAATATTATGCGTTAAATTAATTATGTTAATTTGTTGTGTCAAAAATCCTTCCACAGTTATGTAAACCGCTTACAAGAACAATATAAGTTAGTGTAGTGTGCAAACCATACGAATTTGTTACTATATTCATTATTATATTAATGAGTAATTAGTAGTCATTATAACGGGCTAAAATTAACTATAGTAAAATTTGACGTTTGGATTTAATTATTGATGTAATTTGAGTAATTTTTGCACAGTTATATTGCAATACATATTAAGGAGATAATTAATATGAGATATTATGGTAATTGATTCTTTAATCATAAATTGTTTGACTATTATTATGATGATTAACAATTTAACATTCATATACTTATATCATTAGATCTTAAAAAATCAATTCCTCTATAATCGGATGTATATATCATTGAGATTTCAAAATATATTTTATATATATTCACGATCTAGACTTTTCTCTATCTCTCTCTACATATATAAATTTGAGTCATCTAATTGATTTAATTATATCATAGAACTAAGTTTGATCTAATTATGCACATAATTATATTGATCTATCGATATAATTATGATATATAGATTATTACTCCCTCCGTCCCGGTTCAATTTGCACACTTCCCATATCGGGACGTCCCGGTTGAATTTGCGCACTCCATTTTGGGTAAGGATTAGTAACTTATTTAGAACAATTAAAATACTTATTCAATCCAAATTAATCCCACCTAAATTAAACCGAACCCAGCCCAAATAAAACCCACCTAAATTAAACCCAACCCAATAACAATCAAACCTTTCATATCCTTTCACACTCTCTCGAATCTTCTCTCATTTGATAACCCTAGTTCTTCTCCAGCCACTCTCTCGAATCTTCTCTCATCTTCTCTAGCCACTCTCTGTCGAATTTTCTCTCATCCTCAAACCCTAACTCATCTTCTCCAGTCACCCTCTCTCTCTAATTTTCTCCCATCTCTCAAAACCCTAATCGTCCATCTCCTCGATTCTTCTCTCCATCTCTCGATCTAAATGTATACTCATATATCTTCGCGATTTGAAGGAGATGTGCCAGAATATTCATGGGCACATCCCGATTTTGACCTTTCATCGGCCGTTGTGCCGGATTCGTTGTCTCCATCTCTTGATTTGGAGGATAATAATGAATTTGATGCCGATTTTGATGGAATTTCGCCATCACCATTTCTCGATCTAGAGACTGGTGGCGCAACTTCCGATTCGACATTTTTTTCTCTCGATCCGTTGGTGGTTTGCCCTTATAGTGTGGTTGCGCCGCTGTCTCTGGCTCTTGAGACTGGTGGAGCGGCGTGTGAGTTCTCTGGTTCGTGTATGGAGGTTACACCGCTGTCTCTGGCTCTTGAGACTGGTGGAGCGGCGTTTGAGTTCTATGGTTCGTGTATGGAGGTTGCGCCGCCGTCTCTGGCTCTTGAGACTGGTGGAGCGGCATTTGAGTTCTCTGGTTCGTGTATGGAGGTTGCGCCGCCGTCTCTGGCTCTTGAGACTGGTGGAGCGGCGTTTGAGTTCTTCAATTCGTGTATGGAGGTTGCGCCGCCGTCTCTGGCTCTCGAGACTGGTGGAGCATCGTTTGAGTATTCTGGTGGAGCGGCGTTTAGGGTTTCACCTCTTCTTGAGGCCATGGAAATGGGTTCACAAGAATCTTATGTTCCTGAAACTGAGATGGAGGAATTTGAGATGGGCAATGGGCAATGGGAGATGGCGGATGTTGAGATGGGAGATGCTCCTTATGGAGCTGAGGGAAAAAAAAAGCATTCTTGATGAAGATGCTTGCATTCTGGTGTCCGCTCGTTTCTGAGGTTATACTGTAGTTGTTTCTGATGCATGTTTATTATGCTTTCTGAGGTTATACTGTAGTTATTTCTAATGCATGTTGATGGATCAAGATCTATATGGTTCCTGTGCTGATGCATGTTGATGGTTACTTATGTGCTTAAATTAATGTCACCACTAGGGTGTGCATCCCTAGTTTAGGAGACTTGATTTAGCCTCAATTCCCTGTGATGCTGCATATTGATGATAATCTGTTTAAATTGATTACTGAGATGCTGCATATTGATGGTTATTGATCTGTTTGGTTAAATTAATGTCACCACTAGGGTGTGCAATCCTAGTTTAGGAGACTTGATTTAGGCTCTATACCCTGTGATGAAATGTTTCTGAGGGTTTCAATATTGTCCATAATATCCATTCATGTTTGATTGGTATAAATGTGGCATATTGATGGTTACCTATGTGCTTAAATTAATGTCACCAATAGGGTGTGCAGTCCTAGTTTAGGAGACTTGGTTTAGCCTCAATACCCCGTGATGAAATATTTCTGAGGGTTTCAATATTGATGATGGTCTGCTTAAATTGGTTCATGTTAAAGCTCAATACTAATGGTTATTGATCTGTTTTGTTAATGTGATGATGCATATTCATGGTTATTAATGTGGTTAAATTAATGTCACCACTAGGGTGTGCAATCCTAGTTTAGGTGACTTGATTTAGCCTCAATAGTCAATACACTGTGATGAAATATTTATGAGGGTTTCAATATTGTCCATAAGCAAAAAATACAACTGCCCCTTGCTTAATGTTTACAGCCTAAGCATAAAGTACAATTACCCTTTCCTTACCTACAAATACCCTAACTGTTTATGTTGTAAACATCACAAAATGTAGTACCCCTTCCTTGATGTTTACAACCTAAGCAAAAAAATCTGAGGTTACCCCTTCCTTACCTACAAATACCCTAATTGTTTATGATGTAAACATCACAAAATGTAGTACCCCTTCCTTACCTACAGATAGCCCAAATCTGCCATGAGTCTTTCAATGTTGAATGTTGGTCCTTCAGTTTGGTTGTGCTCCATCAAGTGTTCAATGCCCTGCATCACCAACTCTTCATCAACTTTTAGGGTTAATGGTAGCAACCCTTGCCTTATCAAAGCATCTTTTCCCATGTGTGAGAGATTGTAGTTGTTGTGACCCTTCACCTTGATAACTTCAATCAAGTTATGTTGTAAACTCAAGAACACTTTGTTAAATGCAATGTGTTCTAGCCTTTCATAAGCTTGGAACACATTGTGAACCAACTGATCAACATTGTAGATGTCTGTGTCCACTTCTAAAGACTGAATTGCCCTAAAAAAAATCCTAAATCATTCACATTAGTGTCTGGTGAATTAGCTGGTTGGCACATCAGTTAGATATTAAACCCATCTGATGATGCAGCAGCTCTAAAATCTGGATCATTGTTGCTAATGTGTGGTTTTGCATTGTCTTGCTGGATTATGATGTTCTTGCTTGCACATTCTGGCCACTTTGCTTTTATTGTTGGTATTATCTGATAAACATGAAAGATGTGGTAAAATACTAAATGTATGAATCTTATTGTAATGTTATCAATGTGTTGTGATAGTTTTGTGAAATACCACAACACATTTTGGAGACTTACTATCATAAACTACATGATGAACCTTAATGTTCTGATAGTTAGAAAGATTACCTGTTGCAGCAGACATTCTTTGGTTACTGTTTTTGTGATTGAGTCAATAGGTGTAGTAACCAATGTGCCTCTCACTCTGTTCTTGCTGTTTCTCTGAGCTGGTACCAATTTTGTGAATGGAAAGATTCCTATCTTTCCATCAAAAATTAGTTCACCCTCAGATGAATAAAGTGGTCTTGCCACTGCACACATAAACATGACTTTGGGTATGTATCTCTTACTTTTGCATGATCTGTAAGGTGGAGCTTCACCTGGGATGGTATAGAATCTCACAGTTGTTTTCATCATATAAAATCATTTCTCATCAATGTGTATCACATTGTGCATGGTGTGAAACTTGATTTTGTTGGACTGCTCTTCAAAAACCAATGAACTTAGACTGAACTTGAGCTTATCAAACATGTTGGCTGCTGTGAGAAGTGGCTTTACTGCATTTGTGTGTGGTAAAATTAAACCTTCTTTGATCCACCTACCAACAGTGCTTTTGCTCACATTTAGCTCAATGGCTAGTCTTCTTATGGTGTTCCTTTTTTAGGATGGTAAGGACTTTACAAATTCAACATCTAGATGAACATGTTTCTCTCTTACCATTCCAAACTTTTTTGATGTGATGCTTACTGGAGTACCTTCTGATATTTGTTGTTTTGCAGCTGCCCAAATGTATTGAATAGTCCTCTTAGACACTCCAAATGATGCAGCTGTTTCCTTGATCTTCCCTCTATGAACAACTCCACCTTTGTTGTTAGCAAGGAGAAGTTATGCAATCAAGTTCCTGTCTGATGGAGATAGATCAGGAGCCCTTCTATTGTTTGTCATTTTGTTTTGTTTAATTTTGCTCACATTCAATGAAAATTGAATGTATTGAATGTGGTTGGTGAAGAATTAGGATATTTATGGTGAACTTATGGTTGTGTAAATTTAGGAGGGAATTTATGGTTTGTAATTTTGGGCCAATTCAACATTTAAACTGATAGGATTGATGTAATTGGGTGGAAAATCTGTTCCTAACAATTTTTTGGGTTGAATTTTGAAATTTTAAGCTTTTTTAAGCATTTCAGTTTTTTAGTTACTGTTCATCCGAAAAGTTTCATTTTTGGGGGGAAAAATTAGAACTTAACCAAATGTTTACTTTTCATCTAATTTTGAGTTAATTATTTGACAAGACATCAAAAAGGCAAAAAGTGAACATTTCTTAAGAAATGTGCCCTTTGCAAGAGTGCAAATTGAACCGGGACGGAGGGAGTATTTGGTAAACATTTATTTTTTGTTAAAAAAATATTATTTTTAATCTATATTATTGTTTGGTTGGAATATTTTTCTTATACTGATGACATATGACTATTTAGCTAATTAAAGTAGATACATCGAATTGTTAATTTAACACTACTGTACCATAATTTGTAACTTTTTTTCTGCTAGATTATGGCTATCACTGTCTTCCAGTATTAATTATTCTTTATTTTTAACAGTTCATAAATCCAATTCTAAATTGATGAGTAATCAGTTTAAGAGTAATTTATATTCATCATCCTACAAACCCTTAAAAACTGATCATTTATTCCATTTATGTAAAAATTATATTTTACCATCTTTCCTTCTTTTTTTACTAAAAGACTAATAAAAGTGTACTTGACAATGTTAATTATTTGTCTACGGATGGATAATTATCTTAACTAATTATGTAGCAATTCTCACTTAAATTATAATAAAATAATTTTGTATATTACAAATATCTTCAATGATTTGGACTATCCCACCACAATGAGTAATTATGATTACGTAAAGTTTTATGTGAATAATATTAAGGCACCGGCTAAACAAATCCCCGATTTTCCTATATATACCCTAATTTATTTTTGCCAAAAATAGTTTTAAGTTAAAAGTCAAGATTACCCATTCATAAATATTATTTTAATAATAAAATAAATTTCCTTTAGTTTTTCACTCACTTTTCTCATTATCAGCATCGCAAAATTAACATTTTGAAATTCCGAAAAATTAAATTTCTGGATTATTTTTCATTAAATTCCTAAAACCCAAATTCCTGAATTATTTTCATTCAATCTAACACAAGATAATCTAAGATTATAGTGTCTAATTAATGGAGTCACACGACACAAAGTATCACATTAATGTAAGTATTATTTTTCTTACGCTGAATGACAAGTTAATATGTATCCGTAGTGCATCAATATTATTTTGTGTGAGATTCTGTTCGCGTTTTTTTAAGCATCGATTGGTAAAATTAATAGAAGTTAAATTATAGTTCGATTTGAAAGGCAAAAAATTCAGTGTACTTGGAATAAAATTTAAACACACTTTGTTAGCCTACGTTGTGTTTATTTTTTTGCAATTTTTCTTTTCTCATTTTTTTTTTAGATTAAGAAGATCACCCTTTTTCTATTGTGTTTGAATGATTTTGAAGGTCAAATTTGTTGTTCTTTCTCTATAATTTTGGAACTCTTCACTTTTGTTTTAATCGTTTATACGTTTAAGTGAATAAAATTGTGAGTTTATAATTATTTATTTTTCTTTTTTGTGTTTTAAATTTAAGTTAATTTTTTTAAAGGGCATAATTGTCTAAACTTGGGGTATGTTTAGTAATCTTTTAAAATAATCATATTTTTAATGGGGTTTATATAGTAATTGGGGTATGTATATGAGAATCGGGGGTTTGTTTAGTCTCGGCCTAATATTAATTGTATCTATTATTGTAAACAATAATTTACTAATATTTTATATTCAAACAACTAATACTTTAGTGATAATACCTTTAATAATATCACTTCAAATAATATCTTTAGTCTAATAACTAATACTACTTTAACTAATACCTTTAGTGTGAACAACTAATACCATTTGAACTTGATACCTCTAATATAATTTACTGATAATTTTAGTATGATTTATTAATATCCTTCATATAAGTTTCGCTGTGAATATAGTTCATAAAATATCTTCTCATATAATTAATTTTATCTATATTACAATGACAACTACACATTGGACTATTCCATATTCACCAAAATTTATATTCTTTAAAATCGGCCAGTTATTTTATGATATATAACAATGAGCTTGACTATGATACTTAATTTTAATTTGTTAAATTCTTCCAATTTATCCTTGAAAACAGTAAGCTAAACTCCGTAAGTCATGCTTATTTCTCTCATTTATTTATTACATATATACATTGAAAACACACAATTATTTAAAATTAATAATATATTCTAAATAAATATAAAAAAATATTTAAAAAACACAATTTTTTATAAGTTATAGGATGAAATTCAAAATTTCAAAGTTAACAGGATGAACACCAAAGTCAACCAAAGTTAAAAGACTAATAAATTAGTTTTCCTATATTTGAGAATTCATACATTACATACATACTTTTATTAAATTCACTCACTTTTTTTTTTTTTAGAAATTAGCATAATCATCATTTTTGTGGGTGACATTTGTAGATATATTGGTGTATGATTGAGTGGATGCAATTTAAGATTTAAAATATAAGGTGATACAAATTTAAAAAAGATGATTATGCAATGTTTAACATGGTGGTATGAGATTAAATAATATGATTATATTGTCTTTAAAATCATAGTGTGGGGCTAAAAACTAAAGTTGTACAATCTTTAAAGTGATATGAACTTAAAATATGGTGGTACAGATGTAATAAAGTGTGGTGCAAGGTAAACTAATAGTGGTACACGCTTAAATAAATTATGCTACAATTTTAATTAATTGTGGTATGAGATGAACTAACTGTGGTACAAATTTTAAGTAAAAAATAATAAGAACTTAATAAAGTGTTGTACGAGGAGAATAAATGTTGGTATTGACTTAAATAAAATACGGTACAGGATGAATTAATGGTACAAACTAAATATTTGATTGTACATGCTTATATAAAGTTGTGTACGAGTGAATTAATTGTGGTACGTAAATAAAAAATTGTATGACCTTGAATAATGTGGGTAGGGGGTGAACTAATGGTGGTATGAACTAATTTACAAATAGTAGAATTTCGAAAACTGTATCTAAGACTACTTCTTCAGATTTGACGCACATTGAGATTTTAATATGTTTTTTTAGATTAATTATTATATTTTCTAATATGTTGATTTCATTTTAAAGAAGTATTTTTTCATTTATTTTTTCATTTTATTTTGAATAACTTTTTGTTAGAAAAAAATGTATACATTTTATTAATTTTTAATCACTTGAGAGTAGCTAGAGGAACTGAATCAAATGCAGTGAAAGCGGTGGTCATTTTTGTCATTAGGACTTCAAGGGAAAAAAAGAGTTATGTGCAAAGGGGGTGAAATGCACGATTGGAGATAGGGAGAAACCTAAGGTTTAATTTTTTTTTTTTATTTGATACCATATAAGATTAGTTTAATTGTTACACAATATGAATATCTTATTCACTGTGGAGAATACTAATGAGGTTTGCAATTTTATTGTGGTGTAACAAATTATAGGGCAAAAAACACAATTTTACTAAAGTTATAAAATGAAATTCATATTTTCAAAGTTTACAGAATGAAAACCAAAGTCAACAAAAGTTAAAGGATAAAAAAAGTGTATTTTCCGGTATTTGACAACATATATATTTACATCTATACTTTTATTGAATCCACTAACTTTTGTTAGAAATTAGTATATTTATCTTTTTTTTGGGTGTTATTTGTAGATATTTAGGGTGATACAAGTTTTAAAAAATGACTATACAAGGTCTAACATAGTGGTACAAAACTAAAGAATATGATTATATTATCTTTAAAATTGTGGTGTGGGGCTAAAAACTAAAGATATACAATCTTTAAGGTTGCCTGAATTTAAAATATAGTGGTACAAATATAATAAAGTGAGGTACGGGGTGAACTAATGGTGGTACACGTTTAACTAAATTATGGTAAGATGTCAATTGATTGTGGTAAGAGTCAAACTAATTGTGGTACACATTTATATAAATTGTAATAAGAGCTTAATAAAGTGTGGTACGAGGTGAATAAATGGTGGTACAAACTTAAACAAAATGAGATACAGGGTTAATTGTTTTGATACAAATTAAATATTTGATTGTACATGCTTAAATAAAGTCGTGTACGAGTTGAATTAATTGTGATACATACTAAATATATTTATATATACTATTTATTTTATTTTGGAGAATTTTTTGTTTGAAAAGAATGTATACAATTTTAATAATTTCTAATCATTGGAGAGTAGCTAAAGGAACTGAATCACATGCAGTGGATGGACATTTCTGTTGTGGGGTCTGTAAGAGAAAAGAGAATTATGTGCAAAGGGGATGCAACACACAATTGGAGATAGGAGAAACCTAGAGTTTAATGATGTTTTATTTACCTGATACCATATAAGATTTTTTTTAATCGTTACATAAGATGACTATCTTATTCACATTGAAGAATGCTTTTGAGGTTTTATAATATTATTATTGTGTAGTAGATAATTGGATAATAAACACAATTTTTAAATTATAGGATAAAATTCAAAATTTCAAAGATAACAGACCGGAAAACAAAGTCAACATAGACAAACCAAAGTCATTATACAATTAATATAATTCATCATATTTACGTGATCATTTTGAATCAACATATTTACGCTTAAATTTTTAGTTATAAAGTATATTTATACTTACCGATTTATTCTATTTTGTATATTTTTTTGTTAGAAGAATTGAATCAAAATTCTTTTGAAAATTTAATTTAAGTCCGCGAAATTCGCGGGGCTATAACTAGTATTATTATAAAATCGAGTATAAGAGGTACTAAACCCGTACAAAAGTGACTGACAATAAAGCTACAATTACCCTTTCTTCTCACGAAAATCTCCCTACCTCAACTCAAAATACACACTCTTGGCTCTTTCACCCATCTAGTTAGCTACACCTTTCTCTTTATCCACTAAACTTTTTGCCGACAACCATGACCACGTTCTAATAATCACCTCTTCGACCACTTTCTTAACTTCTATTTTTTCACCTTTGAATATTAATTCATTTCTAGTTTTTCATAATTTCCATACCACTCCACCCATATGGTTGAAGCCACTTTGCATAATTTTTTTATTATCACCAAAATGTTCACTGAATTGAAAAAAAATAAGCTCTGGATTCACTTGAGAGGCGCTCGTCATACCCAACCATTTATAAATCTCACTCCGTACTTCCAGGCAAACAGAGCACTTTGAAAACCAATGTTGAGTGGTTTCCAATTCCCCATTGCAAAGCTTACAGCGTGCTTCCATGGCACTTTGGAAACCAATGTTCTAGAGTAATTAATTAGATCAAGTATTTTTAACAATTTTTTAATTATCACTTCACAAAAATATTAAGACTTCTGTGATAGTGGCATGCGACAATTTTTTTAATAAAATTATTATGGTATATTCCTTACATGAGATTTAACACTGGAGCAGCCGCAAATGTGAAAATTTCCTAATTCCCCAAAAAAAAAAAACATGGAGCATAATAATAATAATTTTATTTAACGTGCGAAAATTAGTTGAGATTAATCAAATTGATTTACGAATAATGAACTAAATGTACGTATTAACATAATTTGATACATCCTGGTCATCAGATACCGGGTCCGAATTAAGATCCAAACCCGCTTCTTGATCTCCTTCCTGTCTTTCTGGAATCCTCTCAACTCCGTCGAAATCCTCCCGTTCAAACGACGGCCTCCACGGCGCCGCCGTCAACTCATGGCCGCCGTCGCGCTTCTGGAAATACTTGAGGGCGATTTGTATCCTTCTAAGAATTGCAAAAAACTCCTCCACCTCCTCGTCCGGCGGCGCCACCGTTTTCACGTCTTCGTCCTCCCGCACTTTAGCCGTTTTCCCGTTAGCTTCTTCTCCATCAGTAACCCGTTTTCTCTTCTCCAATTCCATGAAAAAATAAACAAAAATTTAATCACAAGGAGAATGTTTTTTTAAAATTGAAAAAGGTAGGAAGACGTCTTATTGGGTTGTTAAGTATGGTTAGAGATGGAGAGCATTATATAATGAAGGAATGAATTTATAAGAGGCAAAAGGTATCAGAATTCGGAAATGATGACGTCATTGGGGAGAATGTTTATGACGTGGGAAGAGTGATCATAGGACAAGAGGAAAAACGGAAGCATTATTAGTATTTTAAAATGGATGTACGAGCGGACTAAAAGCAGAGGATGAAAATTCAACAATTAGGTGCAATGATATGATGGGGTTGTTTTGCACAACTCATAGTATGTCTTGGATGAAACCGTCTCATGACATGAGACAACGAGAGTGGGTGTAATTAGGGCATTGACTCATTAACACTTTGATAGGGATATATGTTAATTTGTGTGGTCTCATGCCACGAGATGGACTCATACAAATTTTTGCCTAAACTAAATTACTCACATCGTCCACTGCATATGCGAGTGCGTCTTATTTTATGCTGACGGATTTATAAATGACTAGTATAAAATTTAATCGGACACAATTTATTTATTACTTTAATAATATCGGCTAAATGTATGAATATGTTTATTCACTATTTTAGATGCCAAAAAGGTTATTAGGACAAAAAATATAAATTTATTAATTTTATACCCTTCAAAAGTTTGGGCTTTGATGAGATGAGATTTTTTGTTATTGTATCAGAGTGTTTTAACTCGTGCATATATCCTATGTTCACATCACGGTATGATAATTATCGATTTTGGATTATGTTTTAGCATTATACATGTAATTCATTTTAATAATGGTGTATCAAGTGAAATATCATAAACTTAACAGGTGAAAGTGTTGCCGTCTTGTCGATGCAATTTTTTAGGCAAGTGGGTGATGACTCTTATTTGGGATCTATAATCTCTAAGTTGTGGAGTAATTTTTTTTGTTGAATTCTGGTTTTTTAAGTTCGCGTGAGCATTTTTAGGTGAGCGATACTTTAATGCATTATTTGTAAATTTCTATGCTTTCGAGTCATAATTAATACTACCTCCGTTCAAGTTGTTCTTTTTTTTTTTTTTTACTTTACACAAAATTTAATACGAGAGTTGAATTGTAGTATTTAATGAATAAAATAATTTTTTGTGAGGTAAAATTTAAAAAGGTAAATACACTTTATTTCTATTTTGAAAAATGAGAAAATAAAATTAGGACGGGAAAATATCATTAAATATAAATAATTAATATTATTTGGTGAAAATATTTTAAATATTTTAATAATATAGTTGAATTGCACTGTGTATATAATTTTATAGTTAGAAGGCAAAGTAATAAGGTCTCATGTCACTGATCTATAAGGAAATATAACATTGCCTACTGAAATTACCAATACGGTTATGAAATTTTCAAGAAAAAAATTCGTAGTGGGAATACTTATAGATTGCCTACAATTTTTTTTTTAATTGTATCTACATCTTCTTTCCCCACCTACAAAAGAATTTGTCTACGAAAATTTTGTTGACAAATTGTGTTGTAGATAAAATTTTGTAGGCAAATGATTTGTAGGTAATTATACATAGAGATTTTATTTTGTACGCAAATAGTTTCTACGTTGAGAAATGTAGAAACTTTCATAATTAGCAAATTCCGTAAACAAATAGTAGGCAATTCTTACTACAAACTCTTTTGTTGGAAATTTTTTGTGGGTAATTCTTTATTTTCTTGTAGTATGTGAACTTGAGTTTACACAAACCCTTTTTTTCAAATATCACTATTATGTATATATTTACTATCACTATTAATGCATATACCATATCTGTATCATAAAATATATTTTATGACAATAATAATGCATTTACATAATAGTAATAGTGGTTATATATTACAATGATATTTGACAAATACCACCCTCCGAAACAATTCTGGCATACATAATAAGATAAGGAGAAGAACAATCAAATTCCCTAAATTCTCATGGTACCCTCCGAATCTACTTTAATCTACTTTCTATCTCTCTCCTTTTTCTCTCTCTTTTTTTTTATTTCCCCTCACGTTTTTCAGCAGCGCCCCCAACCAATACTTCAATAGTTTGTATTAAAATGGGTTCAAGTCATTTTGTTTTTCTTCTAATCCTATCATTTTGGTTTTTTTTTTCTTTTTTCTTTTGCCCACTTTATTGTGCAAGCCCAACACTAAGTTTACGTGAACTTAAATTTAAATAATATTTTGTCTAGAGTGAATTTTGTGTGCGCTCAATTACATAATATATATTTAGATTTTGAGTGTAATTTTAAATCAAATTTAACTTTTTAAAACATAATTTACTTAATTAACTTTAAAAAGATAAGATTAGTTTAAAATTAAGCTCAAAATTCAAGTGCATCAATGCATATAAATTGTATTTTGTCTAAGATTGCTCCTGCTTTGGCAAAAGCATCGTGATAATATATGCTAGCCCATTTTGTTGGATTACGCCTCCAATCATGTCAGAGTACTGATGTAATTCGAGCCGAGCAAACTCAAGTATTTGATACTCGAGTCGAGTCGAGCTCGGCTCGTTAATATTAATGAGTAATAATACGAGCTCGGCTCACTCGTTAACGAGTCTATCGAGTCGACCCGAGCCTATCGAAGCTAGTGAAATAATAATAAAAAAAATCTTAGTTATCGAGTTTAACGAGCCGAACTCAGCTTGAAATTGAGTATTTTTCGAGCTCGAGCTCGTTTAATCTAACGAGTCGGATCTTAACGAGCCGAACTCACGAGCAGTTCGCTTCGTTTAACAGTTCCATGTCGGAGCTCTCTTGAAAACATTTTGTTTGGATTTGAATTAGATTTTTTGTAGATTTATTTGCTTAAAAAATGCATTTAAAATTTAAATTGGTAAAGCCGGAATGTATGAAGAGCTGCACTACAATATTTTTTTTTCTTGATTAGTCTGCTACATTATATGCTCTGAACTGAATTTGATTGTTTTTGTCTTTTTAAATTATTATTTTTTAAATAATTATTGATGCATAATTTAAAGAATTTTAGAAAAATAAATGAAGTTATTCATACTTATTTTTCTTAAGTATATAACCTGTAAAAAAATTAAAATCTTATAAGATGTTGAATATTTTTATTTTATCAAACATTTTCTAGAGAGTATATTACAAGCTTCTTACTACAGCTTATTTAAGGAGTGTGGCGAATCCACTTGTCTATGGCAGATTGCATTTACTTTATGCTTTAGAATTTGTTTAAATCAAAACCTACTTTTTAGAAGAAAAAAGATCGAAAATCATATTTTTATTTCAAGTAGAAACGTACTCATGGCTCCGACAAGTGTAAGCATGACGCAACTTGGATTAGGTGAACTTAATAATCAGGGATGATATTTTTCCTGCATTATTGGTTGAGGGAGATATTCATTCCTTAAGTTGAATTTTTCCCTGAGTAACCCCAGTTAAGCTGTTAAGTTTTTGCCCAAGGTTTTTTAATCTCCCTGAATAAAAAAGATGTCGCATCACCCAAAAAAAAAAAAAAAAAAAGCTTTAACTTAAGAGTAATATATAAGTGTTAGTAAAACTACTACATAATACTATATATATTATGAAATATATTCCATTCATGCATAGATCCGTTTACAATACTTTTAATTTTAGTAAAACAATTAATACTTAGTGGGACTTTTCTACGGTCAGTAAGTCTTTCGCCCTTCCCGACGTCACTAAACCATTTAATTATCGTTGGATCGAAGATCCAATGTATAATATTTTTTTTAATGGATTGTATTTCGCATTGAAGCGTTTGCACTCTGCATATTGCAATCGCACTATATCGCCCTATTAATAAATTAAATTAATAAATATAAAATTACAAAAACAACCTTTCTACTTTAAAATAATATTATAATAATATTAATTAATATTTAATATTTCAATAAAAACCTTTCAAATATTATTAAAATTACAAATAACATAAACCATCTCAAACTCCATGTCCAGTAGGATCCCAAATTTCAGTCTCCATATTCTAGATACAGGGCCTCCGCCGTCGTTTGCCTTCCCCCGTCCACCGTCGCTCGCCGTCCTATGTCCGTCGTCCCCCGTCTGCCGACGACCTTATGTCATCAAGCAAGTAAGCCCTATTTTCCCTAATTAATTCTAACCCTAATGCTATGCTTTTTGGTCTGTAGTTTGTTCTCATGGTCCCTTTTTCTTACACTTAAGAATTATGTTAATGTGTTAAATATTTTTTTTAAAGAAGAATGATTATCATAATCTCAGCTTGTAATGGTAGCAGTTGGATTTCTCGCCTTGAGGATGCATCAAAATGGAGCCTCTACAAGTAAAAATACCAAAAAAAAAAAAAAAAGGAAAATTTTGATTCATGAGCCGCTGATCCTTGAAATTCCTATTCAAGAGTACTACAGAGAAGACTGTTTCTTATTCCATTCGTTCCTCATGGTCGAAGCTGTAGCATCTGATATTTCCCTGGTCGAGATTCCATAATTTTGTATTGATTCTTTTGCAGCTATCTTTTCTTAGTTTTCAATAAAATACTATTGTTTTTTCTTTAGTTTTTCCATGTTTTTCAATAAAATTTCTATGTAAATAATAGAATAATATTTTAAAATTGATTAGCATATCTATTTTAATTGATCAATACCCCCGACTATTTGCCCTTCCGCAAGTTCACAGTTTGATTTGTAACTTATGATGTGTGCTGACGTTGATGTTCAGGATTTTGATAATGTTAGGGTTGATCATGAAGAGAAATGTGAGTTTTGGTTTCTTATCCTCTTTGTTGGTGATATCAGAGTAGAGTAATGACTAAAGGAAGATTCACACAAATGAGTGCCTCGACTAATGGAGTGTCCAACTGATGTGAGTACTATGTTTCTTAATTTGTGCAACTATATGTGCTTTTTTTTTTAATAAATATGACTGCTATATTTATATCTTAATTTTGTGCAGAAGTAGACAATTTTGATGTAATCAGGCTACTGATGAATTATATTTAGGTACATGTGATCATAATTTGTACTTATGTCAACCTAAAAAGAGAGTTTATATTAAAAAAATTGATGTCAAACGTGGCAAAATTATTTGTAGTTTATGTGATGTCAAAGATGAGTCTAAATAGCAGTGTTCCGCCTTGGATTTGCACCTTTTGATGATATATAGAGAAATAGAAATGCTCCACTTCAATATGATGATTTAAACTGGTGATAAACTAAATATTCTTTTGGGCAAAATAATTTTTACTTATCTCAGTCATTTGACAGCTTTGTTGTATGTGTCTCCATAATTGTCAAGTTTTAAGAGTCTTTAAACCTCTCAAACACTCAGTAAAATCACCAACAAAGATCAAAACTAAAATAGAAATAAAAACTAATAAATGAGCTTTGTGCATTAAAACTAAAGAATACTCAAGATTTTAGCGGTTCGACAATTAACCTGAACTACATCCACTGTATGGATCTCAATCTTTTATTTGTAATGCTCTCAGATGGATACAAGAGATTTTCCATAGTTACAGAATGAATTTCTCACGTACTAATAAAACACTCCAAACTGCAAGGTTGGAAACTATGATAGTTTTGAAACTTTGGGGCATTTTATATTTTAATCACCCTTTACACCAATAGCAGTTATCAACCTTGATTTGTAGCATGTCATGTGGACTTTCAGTTGCAAGAAACCTCAACTTAAAACTCCAAACCAAACTCAAGTTGTGACCATGCAAAATCTGCACCAGAAAGTTATAGAAGCTGCCCAAATTAATTTTGCAAATAAAAGTTCCTAACCACCATAACCATCTAACCTTTCCAGCTTCCAAAACATATAAGCTTTAACTTTACGTGTCTTTTGAGGAAAGGAGAGTTTGTTCTGAGGGATCCAAATGTCACTTTGATGATAAACAATAGTCTGATTAGAGAATATCATTAGCTATTTGTTGCTTCGGGAAACACCCTATACTCTTCTACTCAGGTAGGCCTTTTTTCCGCGTATGTTTGGGCGTGTTTTGTTCTAATAACTCAAAGAGAGAAAGTATCAATTTTGATGATCGTTGTTGCAAGGTTTAGGGATACTCTTTCGTTTGAGTAAAAAATTAGAAGGGTGTTAAGATTAATATTCTGATTCCTTTGAAATAAAAGGAGAATCTGTATATGCGCCTATGCAACTGACTAGCTTGATTAGTGAATTATAGAATGAGGCTAGAGATGGGAACGCTTCAATTTTTTGGATAATTTTTTTTAACATGATAATAAGATTATTACAGACGATGCTCGAGTTTGATTAAAATTAGAACCTATTTCGTATAATATTTAGATTTATGGGAATACATTAATATGTACATTATGTTTATAATTTGAATTTGAAGATCGTCTTATTTTGCGATTATGATAGGAACTATTATTGCAGTTCTCAAGTTTTTCTCTTTTGTGGCAAAGAATGTATTGAAAATCTGTTGTCTCTCGGTTTAATATATTTTAACCATTTAGACTCTTTTTCTTGAGAGCCTGATCTTGAATGGGAAGTAACAGGTTAAACCGTCAACGGCTCAGATTAAATTAGAAGTGGAGAAGATAAATAGTTGATGTCTCTTTTTATTATTTTTTAAAAAAGAACTTCTGACAATGGTATAATCACGTTTGGTTATTCGTCTTTTTGCTTTAATTTCTTTATTTCTTGGTAGTTGTCATAAAATCAGGGTTGGGTAGGGAAATTTTTTAGTTGTGCCACTCATTGTTGTTGCATAAAAGATATAGGTATTAGGTTTGTTTATTTAGGTACTGAACTTTGTATTTTTCATGTCTTATTTATCCAATTTATAATAGTAGATGATCAGTTTTGAGAAGCTTTTTATGCTCCCTTTTTATTTAAAATGGCAGTGCATTTTTAAGTAGGCAACAAAGATTTTGTGTTTCAGTTATTTTATTGTGAATGCAGGATCTCACTTAGGGGAGGATTGAGTTTAACATAAAAAATTGTGCTTTTGTATGCTTAGGTTGAAAGATGTGAGGAGCACGTCGAAAAAGGCAATGTAAATGCAGTTCGAAGGCATCCATCTCTCCCTCTACCTCTCTTAATTATTATTGCATTAATTCTCTTCAATTGAACTCCAACCCGGTCGGATCCGCATACGTGTGATTTTCTAATTGGATGTGTGCGTGCGGATTTTTTAGTATTGTGTTTTCAATTTTGGTGTCTAAATTTATGAAACTTTTGAAGTTGATTTGTGTGTCCAGATTTTTGGTACAAGGTCGATGTGAGAGCAGAGAGTGCAGACTCAAAATCCATGTTACATTAGCACAATCAGTGTCATGTTAATACTTTTATTGGAAGTTGTTTTCTTTGCAAATGAACATTGTGTTTGACCTTAGAATATTCTACTTCGAGGCATCCACTAGTTTTTAATGAGTAGAACCACATATCAATGATTGTGCACTATAAAACCATCTTGCATTATATTTGATGTTCTATGTCACCACTTGGTAGATAAACTTCGGTCTTTCTTAAAAATGTATGGAAATAAAAATCAATTTAATAAATGAAAATATTAAAATCACGCAAAAAGAAATAGCATTTACTATTTAAATTGTATTAAGTTTTTTTTTTAAATCCCTATCATATATTCACATGTAATTTAATAATTTATACACAACTGCTGTAAAAAAAATTTAGGAATATCAAGAATCAAATTGGCTTAAATTGTCTTTGGGTTGCTCCTTCTTCCCGTTAATCTTTTCAATCTTTCCATACCTATTGTAAATGGTCAGAGCTTTATGCATTAGTTACGAACTTGTGCTTAAGGTTAGAATGCCTGTAAATAGTCATTTTATTTTCTAGTTGCAAACAATTTATATAGGTGAAGAGTTCATATTCTCTTTTTTTTTTTTTCAATTTATATTAGCATTTTGAGTATAATCGTCTAATATCTTAAAAATAAATTGTATTACCATGATCAAAGTGAAGTATCCTCGTTGTGAATAAGTGATTGAAAATATCAGTAATAAGAGTTGTAAAGATATGATACTTCAATTAACTAGTAGTGTGGAAGTAGTAAATGCAATTCTATACAATTTTTTATAATCTAAACACAAATTAGCAGTGTAGCATCTAATAGGTTTATTATCCGATCCTTTACAAGGAAAACTAGCAGTTGTAGGAGGTTGCCGTAAATACACGAGTGCACCATAATTTTATGTTATTTCTGCTTTAAAAAAATCAGTTCTCCTCCCTTTAGTTTCCGTTCTCATCCTTGATTTCCTTTCCTATATTTTCTTCTTTTCCCTTTGCAAAATTTTAGATGAATGATGTTCTCTTTTTGAGAAACTGGTGCAAATTTGGCCCAATTTTGATTAAGAAGTCAAGTTGAGCCTAATTTTCTCATTCTTCAACAAAACAAAAACAAAAATTATCCTAAAATTGCTTCTATGTCTTTTCAAAGTAGATATTTTGTGCAGCGATCAATGCAAAACAACATATAAATGTCTTTATATATTTTCGCTAAAAGCTCTAATTAAGCGGATACATAATGGAAGCAAACCTAAATCATAGTTAATATCAAAACAATATTTTTCATTGGTTCCTATTTTTCAGAATTTAATAATATATTATATTTATTGTATTCAAATGATTGACTACTACATTAAACCTCCTGCATAAAATCCTCAAAGGAAAAATAAAATAAAACAAAGGAAACAAAAGCATTTATATTGAAAATTCACGATGTCAAATTGTCAATAGCAATATTTAAAAAAAACTAATTCGGGAACTGAGGCGTTTTCTTGTCCTACACCGAGGCGTAGGAACTGAGGTGTGTATATATATATATATATAACCATAGGAATTCTAAGCTCAGTATTTTTAGTTTATTAAATATTATTTAATTTTTTCCTCAATTTTCTCATTTCGCTTACATGTTTAAGAAAAAATAATAAGAATACGTCTTCGTCTTCGGGAAATATGAGACCCAAATCCTATACATAGCCGGACCTTCCTCATAAAATATTTTTATCTTTTCATTCTCCTAAAATCTCTCTCAGCAAAAGAATCGCTTAGTGTGCGCCTCGGTGCGCCTCGAACAGTTGAGGCACGCGCCTCTACTTCTACAATTGAGGCGCAAACCTCTGAGGTGTTTTTTCCCAGTTTAGAACTAAGGCTAGCCTCAGTATTTTTTTAAAATATTGGTCAATAGTCATATAAGGTGTACCATAAATAAGAGAATGATTAAACGGTTGGCTCACGCCTAAGATCATTGATAACAACTTGTCTACAACAACTAGTGTTGTACCTACCCGCGCGTTCTGCGGAAGTCATTTGTATGGCTATATTGTCAATATAATGATAAATGATTTTCTAATTGATTGTTGTTTATTAGTCAATATCACTTTACGTAATAAAATTTTAGAGGGTGAATCTTGCGTGAGATCATCTCATGTAATAAGATGGTGAGATTAGGCATAAATTGAGCATGACACATTAACACTTTGATAGGGGTGATTGTTAACTTATATTGTCTTATGCCATGAAATGGTCTCATGCAAGTTTTTGCTAATTTTAAATATTAGTTATCCTATTAAAATATAATTTCATTGTGAACATATATTTAATTTTTACTAAAATATATATAAAGATAAATATAATTACGTTTTGTGATTATGGAGGTTCCAACTACAAAGAAACCATAAATAGAGAGCCTTCTTTTATCACTTGGAGATTTGGTTTTTAAAATAGTGATTTATTGCGGTGTTTTTAGCAAGTGGGGTAGGTTCAGAATTTTTTTAGGTATGAGTAGTGGTACTCGCTTGATTGTTTAAAATAGTGACTACATTTAATATTATCATTATGATACAACATTATCTTCAACCTCGCTTGATTGTTGAAACTATAACATAAAACTAATTGTGGTGAAATACAGGGGTTTAAGAAATACACCAATATGAGAAAATAATTGATCTTGATTTTTATTTATCGATATATCATAATAAAGGAACAATGAGAATTGTCAGCATGAAAACTTGAAGGGTAATCTCGCACCAGGAGGAGTCAGTGACAATGTAGGTATTAAAGTAAGTTAGGATATATTAGGACGAATCAACTAAAATCGAACCCAAGTTCAACAAAAAATCCAAGCTAAGTCAGGCCAATAATCCCAGATTTCAGGCCAAATGAGAATAATTGGTCCGATTTGGTTTGATTCGGGCTAATTTGGCCTCAATTTGCGGCTTAGTTATTGTTTTTAGTTTATCCATTTGCAGAGTTAATATGCTAATTTTTCCACCATCTCTAAGTTATGAACTTTAAAAATATACTTTTTCCTATGAAGTACAACCTTGGTCCACAATGAAAATCATTCTTGCTGCGACATCAATACAATTATACTTCTTAAAAATATATAATCATTTTTACGCAATCCAACACTTTTGTGAATCTTAAACCAAACTTAAGTGAAACTAAACATGCGAAGATTTGTATCACCACTAAACATGTATTAATAATAAAATTGGAGAATTTTCAGATCTGATATACTTCAGTATAATAAAATTTGATCATTCTTTAAAATATTTACACAGGGCAGTGGTATGCATCCAAATAAATATAAATCTCAATAACCGACATATAATTTCATAATTATTGAATTTAAAAAAAAAACTCAATGATTTCACCAACATTCACTAGGCTTTATTTTCCTTCGACATAATCTCTAAAATGATAAATTTGACTTTAATATGGTCCAAAAGTTAGTTTCATCATTGTTCAAACAAAAACTAATAAAAAATTAAAATAAAATAATAAAAAGACTACACAACGACATTAAAAATATATAATACATATCAACAAATTACTTTGCTTTGTTGGTATTTGTTACACTCAATTTAATCATTCTACGTAATAAATATTCTTACACAAACATGGTAACCATATTTTTTACTGGTGGATTAGAGAGGTGGGGAAGTGTATAAGTTTTATGGTTGTATTGAATGATATTTGGAGGGTGAGTATTTTAAGGGCTGTGAGTTTTTTTTTTTTGTATAAATATTATATGTTGAATAGATTTAGAATTTTATAGTGGATGTATTTAAATATTATAAAATAAGATGGAAAGATTAGAAGTGGATGAACTCAGTAAAATAGTTATAATAAGTTTGTTTATAAGCAACTTAATATTTAATTTTATTAAGAAATGTAAATTATCACATATGATTTTGAATTAAAAAAAAAAAACCAAACTTGTTTGTTCTTGAAATAATTAGTAACTGTAAAACCAATGTTATATTTAAATGTTTTAGAAAAGCAGTAGTTGTTATCATCAAAGAGTATTTGTTATTTTCACTAAAGGGTGTTAGTTGTTTTCACTGAAGAGTATTAGTTGTTTACCGAAAATAAACTAAGACTCTTTAGTTAGAACAACTAATACTCTTCAGTGAAAACAACTAATATTCTTCAATGATTCATGTATGAACCGATTTCACTCTATACATACTCGTACATAAATTAGTATGTATAGAATGAAATTAGTTCATATATGAATCATTAAAGGGTATTACTTGTTTTCACTAAAGTGTATTAGTTGTTTCCAGTTAAGAGTATTAGTTGTTATTATTGAAGAATCTTAGTTATTTTTAGTAAACAACTAATACTCTCCAGTGAAAACAACTAATACCCTTCAGTGAAAACAACTAATATTTTTTAGTCAAAACAACTAATACCCTTTAATAGTTTATGTATGAATCATTTTAACTCTATACTTTTTTTCCCTCGTGGAGAACCATATTTGGGCCTCATCCATTGTATTGATAGAAACACCCATCAGAAGTTCATAGCCTCCATTTTATTTTATTCCTTTTTAGCGAATCTCATATTATTTTCTAATTTATGATATTATATTCAATCGCATGATTCTCGATATATATAACAACAAAAAATCATCTTCACCGGTAAAAAGTAGGGTTGCCGTGTGTATATGTCAGTTTATGGTGTCATACTAATAAAAAATTCTTAAAAAAATGACATGTAAAAGAATATAACATTAAGAATCATGAAAAAGTGTAGTACATTATATAGTGGATGATTCGGATAATTCACAAAAATACTTCACATCTTTATAGACTTCAAATGAATCTATATTAAAATCTTAATCTACTGTGAATTCCTAATGAATATCTTCAAACCTCTGATGGATATATTCAGATCACTAACAATGTCTTCAAAAATTTTATGGATATCTTGAAAAATATTAAAACATCTAATGAATATTAGAAATATCTTCAAATAATTTATGAACAAACACTCCATTCTACAAATATAAATATTTTAATATATATTTAAAAACTAAGTCAACTTACACATATCAAAAAATTAGATAATAAATACATGCAATGAAAAAACCTTAAACCACTGATTTGCATATGATGGTGGAGAGAATGAATAGGTGAAGGGTATAATATGATCAAAATAAAATTGATCATAAAATCTAGCAAGTCATCAAATGGTCCATAATTCACAAATTATAAATAATTAGTCAAAATCGGTCAAAATAAAGTATTTAAGCTCTGTACACAAACAATGAAAATCAATTGTGCTCTAACATCAATACCATCTTAAATTAAAAATATATATATTATCTTTACACAATCTAATGTATTTATGATAAATGATCAACCATTGGTCTTCACGTTTTTTTATGAATGCATCACAATCAACCCTAAAACTCGTACGGAACAGTACATGCTGAGAGAATTGCATTTTTAGTCCCATAAAAATATTCTCGAATCTAGTCTCATGTTTCAAAAGTAATACTTTTGATTGCAAAATATGCCCCAATCATTAAATACTTAACATATTTGGTACCAAAATTTGTTCCAAAATTGCAAAATTGGTTAACGATTGAGGCCATTTTTGCATAAAAGAAGACCGCTTTTGAACATTGGGACCAAACGTTTTTGGAACATTCCTATGGAACTAAAATTGTAATTTTTCCAATAAAAGTGAAATAGTGAAAATATAAAACAAAGAGGATGAACTTAATAAACAATTGGTGTAGATAGTCCTATAATAAATATATTTATAAAAATAATCATATTTAATTTGATTAATTAAGCATTGAAATTTCAATATCGATGTCGAATTTAATAAAAAAAACCCCAACTTGTTTGTTTTTAAAATAATTATGAACATGATAATAAACTAAAGTAATTTTTAAAGTTTGTGAAAATCAATTTTATGTTAATAACAGTAACAAAGACAAAAACAAAATTATATAAAAGATTATTTAAGACAAATATAATAAAATTAAGTAACCCAGATCTTAATAAAAATCACCATTTAAATCTCTCTAACTCGATAATGAACTGTTTCTAATGCTTAACATCTATGTTAAATAATACTCCCTTCGTCCCAGAGTAAGCTTCTCATTTCTTTTTGTTGTTTTATTTAAGAAAATATTTGTTTATTAATATACAATAGACCAACATATTGATTTTGTAAATAATAATGGGTAGTTGTGAAAAGTAAAGAGTATTTGTTTTTAAAAAATTATTTATTTATATATGAAGTGTTGTTTTTCTCCATTTATGGAATGGAAACTTAGTATAAGACAACCCAAAAGGGAAAGTGGAAAACTTACTTTGAGACGAAGGGAGCATAAATTTATGTAACAAAAAACATTGTATCGTCATGAAAGTATGACAATGCAAATAAAAGAATTAACAAAAGAACTTGATCAATACCGAGTAGTCAACCTGGTATACAATTAATGAATTATTCTTGCTCCGATATCAATATCATTATACTTCTTAAAAATAATGTTATCATTTTTATGCAATCCAACCATTATAATAAATTTTTACCAAGCTTTAGTGAAACTATTCATGTGACGACCTCTGTCACTAGCAAACCTGACTTTATATTAAACTGAAAACAAATCTCAAGATTTGAAACACTTCGATAAAATAAAACTGATTCTTAAAAAAAAAGTTCTCACAACACTGGTATGTCCTAATAAAAAGGATAAAAAAAAAATATTTTAAGCTTATAGTTTCAGTAAGTAATTAAAAAATACAGATACCAATCCAAAAAATATATAAATCTCACAAAATGATGTTTGAGTTCTGCACTGTTGCATTCACAGGAAGCTCAGTCATTTCACCAAATATATACTGGTTTTAATTTTCCTTCAAAATTATCTGAAAAATGATCAATTTGACTTTCAATCGAAACATATAGAGGAAAATTTAAGTTTCCTATAAATGGTCCAAAAGCAATTTTTTCATTCATTGTTCAAAGAAAAATAATAATATAATATGATATAAAAAAAGTTACATTAGAAAAAAAAAAACATGATACATTAGATCATGTTATATTTGTTTTGTTGATTTCTTTCTCAGTCTCCCTTCCTAATAGACATTTTTATAGAAAATGCTAATCACTTCTTGACTAAAAAGGTGGGGAAATATTGACTTTTGGCGTATGAGTGAGTATTCTTATGAATTTGTGTGCAAGGTACTATATATTAAATAAAATTATAATTTTAAAAAATGGATATAGTTTATAAAAAATAGAAATGGGGTGGATGAATTTAGTAAAAAGTGGGTATAGATAGTTGCACCTTCTAATTTTTTGTGACTCAATCTTCGGTTCAAGGTCTGACTTATCCAGATGATCAATGTTGCGCCTATAATTTATAACTATAAATTAACATTTCATATTTAATATATAAATTTAATAATTTTAATACCATTATACTTCTTCAAAATAATTTTATCATCGTTATGCAATTCAATATTTTTTAAAAAATTATACCAAACTTTAGTGGGATGAAGAATATGTGATGACCCGTGTCACCAATAACCTTGGATTCTTAATAAACCGGGAACAAAACTTAGTTATGATATACTTCAATATAATAAAATTCGCTTCTTCTCTAAAAAAAAGTTTTCATCTGTCACTGTTATGTCTAAGAAAAATAAAAAATATATTAAATTCAATTTTAGATTTTTTTAAATAAATAAATATGCTTTCAAAGAAATATAAAATCTTATCATTAAACGAATAATACTTTCAGCATTATAGCAATTTATGTAAAGCTTGATGATATCGCTAACATTAATTAGTTCTATTTTCTTTCAAAATTTAAATTGCCTATAAATTACCCAATAACATTTTTCATTAGTGTTAAAGTAAAAAAAAGGTACAATACAAAAAAAAAATGATTATTACATTAATATTAAAAAGAAAGAGCATAATACATTTGAACAAATCACCTTGCAATTTCTTTCTAAGTCCATGTGCATAATAGATATCTTAAAGATGATTATGTATAACATATATACCTAACAAAAATGAAAAAAAAAAAATTGAATAGGTCTTGTGTGTGTTGGAGTTATACGTGAAAGTATGCTTTTACTTTGTATAACTCGTGTATCAAACACTCGTTTTATGAGAATAATTCTTTTATCACATTTGCTTTAGTTATGATTGAATGTTGAATTTCTATTGCAAACCGTTCAATATATAGCACGTGTTACATAGTAGTTAATGTGGTGATACCCGATCACGAAAGACGACATTAACAGTTTACTTGTAACTAAACGTACATTTTCACGACCTAGGTGGAATTGAACAATCCGCCGTGAAAGGTCGATGTGTAAGGCTCAGATTGGTCTGTCTTGACTAAGAGATTGCACTAGCACATTTAGTATGTGTTGAAGAGGTCCTACAGCGAGGATAAATTCTTCTGTTCTGAAAGGTGAAGAATTAGACCTCAGTGGTTGTTGATTTCTTAATCTCCGTCACTTAAATAGGATCGTGTGTGTTTAATAGTTACTGCTTTGATTCATGTTGGGTGAGAATCATTGCGACTTCGAACTTTGTGTCTTGGGCAGTAATATTAATCATACGACGGTTGCTAAGATTTAATACGGAGAAACGCGTGCGAGTACGGCTCGTGTGATTAGTTCCCTTGGTGGGCTCAGAAGTTTTATTGTACCAAATCTTGCAAGTGAAGAATTAGTTTCTTCGGTACGAATAATAATGTTGAGCTGTCTTTACTCCAAGGTGAAAGATGTTAATTAATTTAGAGCTATTCAGAAGCTTAATTAATTAATGAACTTGATAATCTTAAACGCGGGAAATAATAACCGGGAGCCCATATTATCGTAATATGGATTAAGATGGATAGTGCAATATTAATTTATTAGTGGTAATAATTAATATTAATGGGCTGAATTATATTGGGGCTCAATATTGAAATTCAGAAGTCCATTAGGAGGTCCAATCTTAATTCTCCTTAAGGCCCCTCAAGTAGCCCAATAATGATAAGGTGATTAAAATAAAAAGAAAAATAATGCTGATTTTTTCATGTATATTTCGAAAATTGCATGTGTAGAATAAGAAAAGATTTTGTTGATTTTCTTGAAAAGATATTATGGAGGATAAGTTTTCTTGGAATACAAGATTATCTCATATATTCAAGAAGATCCAAATCTTGGATTCTTATTCTCATTATTTTCGAAAATTTAAGCTTATAAGAGAGATTGAGATTTTTTGTGGAATATTTTATTTTGGAGAAAAGAATATATGAGATATATTCAAGATTTCTTAGAGTCTAAGAAAAGATTTTCTCCAAGCCCATAATATCCCTATAATTTTCGATCACTTCCCTCTATAAATAGGGGATGATTATTTCATCCCCAAGTACATAATTCCATGTGTTGGAAAAATCAAGAAGCATAGATATTTTTCTTTTTCCTTAGTTTATTAAATTACTTGAAAGCGTCTCCCACCGGCGATCAAGTGAGGTGAAAAGGGAAATACTTGAGAAGGTTTTGGGTTGATAGAGCGAGATTACAATTGTCCCGTATATCCAAAGGCCAATTCTACAAGAGGTACGTTAATCGCATATTTACTTGTTTATTCCGCCTAGTTAAATATGTGAAATTAATTTAACATGCATGATGATAATTAGTTGTTGGAATTATTATTTGAATTAATTAGGATTAATTCATGCTAGTAATAATTGTATTTAAATTCGTATTTAAAATTCATCCTGAATAGATTCCGGGCACCCCAATTTTCCCAACAGTGTGATGTCATCTGACGGTATGAGAAAGGTTATAAATTGGCATGACACATTAATGTATTGGTAGGAGTGATGTTAACTTGTGTTAATTTATGAATTGTCTCTATGAGTTGGTCTCGCACGCACATTTGCAAAATAATAATAATAATAGTAATAATAATATGGAGATGACACATCACACATAACAAAATTAATTCACTTATTTGTATACATGATGATTAAAATTAATTTGTCAAATATTGTATTAACATCAAAATATTTAACTACTATTGCTAAATATTTAACACATAATAATATAAATATAGATTGCAAGATTGAATACATATATATTTTTTTATGAGTATCTATAGTGTAAAAATTATTTATATATGAACTATTTTGTAATAATTTTAGTATAATAATTAATATACTTTAGTGAAACAACTAATACCTTTATACCTTTTGGCTCACATTTTTTAGTGAAGAACAACTTGTACCCTCCAAACATACTACTATCATTTAATGAAAATAACTAATATTTTTTAGTTAAACAACTCACACCTTTCAAAATGTTTAACGTATAAATCGTTTTAACTATGGTAAAGTATTATACGAAAATAGTTCATGATAAGCTTATCATGAAACAATTTTAAAGTATCAAATATTTGATCAGGACTATCATTAGTTTGGGTCAGTGACATTATATTGTACTTGTTGTAAATTTTCTTAAACTCAGATTAATGATACTCCTGACCATATTAATGATACTCCTGATCAAATATTCAATACTTTAAAACAGACCCATGATAAACTTATCATGAACCATTTTCATATTAAACATACTCTTTAAGTATATGCTTTGCCTTTTGGTATATATGATATCGGATAAGATGAATAATTCAAAATTATTGCTCTTGCAAAATAAATTATAAATATAATATATGACATGAGCTTATATGTCAGAAACGTAAATTACACTAATAAAAACAATTATTATCTACTCACAATTAATTAATGATCTTGTAGAGCTTTTATATATTCCAATAACTATGAAATATTAACAATTCAATCCAACCTCTTTAAAATTCGTAGATTTACTTTAAAAAATTGTTTATTTCCTAGATTAGCTTCCAACTTTCGGCCATATCTCCGACTCTAGCATTTTTTCTTCTTCTTTTGTTCATTAATTGATTTACTCAATTAATTCCACGGAATTCATCCAAAAGTTTCAACCAATTTGCCATTAATGGGTGAAGTTTAGGGTATTCAACCGATTTACCATTAATAGGATATGCTTAGGACATAGATTTCGATAGTATATACGAAAATGTACCAAAAAAGAAAAAAACTGCATTCAAACACAATAATCCCAAAATTTGACTTCTTTTATTATGGTTTGAAATAAATTTAGTTGACAAAATATTATTAAAAAATAATCATAAATATTAGTATAATTTATGTTCAACGTACATTGCCAAATAACCCTATATCCCCTAAACTTAAGTATTTAAAAGATTTTCTTGATGGAGTTAATTTTAGGATACAATACAAAATTAAGTATGTGATAAGGAATTTACTTTTAAAAAGAATGTCAAAGGAAATTTAATTAAAATAAAGGGTTAATTGCAAAAAAAATCACGAACTTTGTATTCTTTATCAATTACAACATGAACTTTTAAAGTTTGCAATTCAATGCACGAACTAATTTATTATTGCAATTCGGCGCATGGGGTAAATTTCCGGCAAAACTTATGCTTGCGTGGCAGTCGGAACTACCACCGGAAACACGTCAGCTGCCAAATCTAAAAAGAAAAGTATATTTTTTCTATATTTCATTTTTTTTTTTAAATTTAGAATCAAGCCAAAGTCTTTTACCAAATCCCCACATCACATTACCCATTCCCTAATTTCCAAACCTCAATGCGCACCTCTAGATTGCATCGTCTATCTCATCTCTTTCAAAATCGACGACATTTTTCTCCATTCCCTCCATAACTAAATAGCTCTGCAAGTAAATTTTTGTCATTCATTTCTAATTCTGAAGGTTGTGTGAGAAGGGAGAGATGCAAAGGGCATGACATAGATGTTAATCTCTTGACGGCATACACCGAAGACAACTCGGGAATTTTTTTTTTTCAATGCCCTTTTTAAAGGTAACTGATGTACTTTAAATTTTTTTCAATTTTTTAGTAGGTCAATTTTTTTTTCTTTTCGGAGATTATGAGTCTGCAATTGAAGTATGTTTCTATGCCTTAAGAAAGTTGTTTGGATTTTTTTTGGAATTTTTGCATTTGGAGCATAGTTAATTGCAAGTAGAATCTGAAGGAAAATGTATTTGTTAAATAGCATTTCAAATAATTGTACGAAGGCTTACCCAGGTGGAACTATTTCATGAACACTAAACTACCATCAAATAATATAGAATTGCAGTTAACCTTGATTTCACATGAAAGATAAAAAAAGAAAAAGAAAAAAAACCCAACTTTATTTATATAATATTAGGAAAAATTTTGTATGAGACTGTCTCATGACCTGAGTCAACACAAATTAACATCCACGCCTACCAAAATATTAATGCGTCAATGTCTAGTTATACCCAATTTCGTTATCTCATTAATGCGTCAATGCCTAGTTATATCCAATCTCATTATTTCATATCATGGGACGGTCTCATACAAGACCTACTCTTCATATTAAATAGGACAAGTGGTTATTTAGGTTCTAGTAATACTAATGTATGTGCGTATTTATTGTGGAATGTAGTGATTCACAATTTGTTTACTTTGCTCAACAGTTTGATGATTACAAATATTTTGACTGGTTAGACGACGAACTTCCTCCTCAATTTAAGATGGTTGCAGCAAGAGCGCGTGTAGAAAAAAATATTCTTGGAGTCCGGTTAAAGCAGGAGATTGAAAAGGAGGCCATGTTGGAAGATAAAGTGAAAATGCTAGATGATCTTTTGTAATTGAATAGACATTAGTAAGAGAGAATGATGTTGCAAGAAGTAGTTTCAAGTAAAAACGTGCAATAAAATTATTGAGTACTGTATTGTTGGTGTTAATGTAGGTAATTGTTGTTAGGCAATTTTGCTCATTTAATGGAAAAATAACCGACTCTACCTATATGTATTTTAAGAAATTTTATACTAGTGTTTTAAGATTTTGGTTTTGACACTTGTTCAATACTTTTAATTATTGAATGTAGTTTGACACTTGTGATTTGAGTAAATTGCAAGAATATTATATATTAACAGAACATGTCTTCAATGATGATTAAAGTTTCTTATTTGTCTAGGTGGACAATGTTAATATGTTAGTAAGCATACCTGCATAGTGCTTAGGATAGTTCATATGCAATGTTACTTGTATGTAAAATAATTAGCAGATATCAAAATAATTAAATATGGGCAAAAATTTGTATGAGACCGTCTCATGACATGAGATGAGACAACATAAATTAACACTACCTTTATCAAAGTGTTAATGCGTCAATGCTCAAGTTATACCTCATCTCATTGTTTCATGTTGTGAAATGACCTCACACGAGACCTACTTATAATTATGGCATGTTGCAAAAAAAATTTAAAAAAAAATCCAATAAAAGAGATTGGTCAGACCTAATATTTGTTACAGAAAACTCTCATTTCCATTTAACAGTGAGGTATGCAATGAACATTTACGAAAAATTTGACTTATGCCACCAATTACTTCATATGTTAGCCCGACATTATGCACCAGACTTCACCTCATGCTCTGCATTTCACATAGCTTAATCTAGACAACAAGAAACTCAATTTTAATAGCAGTTTAGTTAAAAATTATGATTTTAACATCACGTCAAATAATTCCACAAAAACCAAGTTGTAAATGACAAAACATGAAACCAACATTCATATTCACAACATTTCAAGATAAATCCCAGAATTCATAGCACTTTATGTTTATGAACTATATTATTGTCTCCAAAAACCACACTTTTGCTAGTATTGAAAAAAACATTGTTTGCAAAGGGGATAAATGCAACAAAATGCATCTAGTTAGCATTACTCTCTTGAGTACCCACCATTAATTCTTGAGAAGGTCCCATACCACTCCTTCCGCCATTTGTATCACTTCTCCCACCTCTTCTTGCCCTTCCTCCTATCTCACCTCTCCCATCCCTCATTGCCCTTGTCACGCCTGCTGAACCACTTACGAAAATAACATTTTTGCTAGTCCCAGGCCTTGAATTCAAGTAAACATTTCCAGAGCCTTCACACACTAGCACACCTGAACCCGTGCTTGCCTATATTTGAAGAGTATCGAGTTTTATATATACTATATAATACCAAATAGTAAATCTTAAACACGAAATTAAGTTTTAGATATATTAAAATAATACCAATCTCCTCTCTTTTGCGAGATTCTTCTTTTCAGCCAGTTTAGCATCAATTCTTGTCACATCAGATGTCTTTGAAACTTGAATACTTCGATTGCAAGATGCTATAGAGGTATCACCAACATTATGGTTCTTCTTTGGTCTACCCCTCTGAATAACATTATACAGACATTACATAGTCAAATATTAAACAATATATAAACAAAGTCAATATTATACAGACATTACATAGTCAAATATATATATATATATAAACAAAAATTATACACAATGCTTCTATTTTGGGAATATTCTGTTAACATCAAACAAACAAACAAAAATGCTCATCTCATTACAATGTTACCTTTGGGCCGGCAACTCTTGCATCTCCAACATTTTGATTTTTCTTTGGTCTACCCCTTTTAACCTGCATTCACCAAACAATAAAAAAATTACCAATTTATTCCTTTTATAGAAAAATATACATATTCATAGCAAAAATAAAATTAGACACTTACAGGCAATTTTTCAGGTCTTTGAAAATTTGGGTTATTTGCCTCACTACAAGTCAGCTTATTGTGGCCCTTTTGCTTGCAATCTTCCTCAGGGCCTCTTCTTCTCTTTTTCTTTGGCCTTCCAGGCATTTTTCTATAAGGTAGTGGTTTGATTGGATCACCATCAACTTTCGGCCACATAGGTTTACCATTCAAAGGTTCTATCCCAAATTGATAAGCTTGTACGTATCTCTCAACTTTATAGTAAGGACTACAATAATCCACAGGATCCTCATACATAAAGTGGATGGCGCTACAAGCATGACTACATGGGATTCCTGTAAGTTGCCATTCTCTACAAGTGCATGTCATAACATTAAGATCCACAACAAATCCATCATCTCCACTTGACACTTGGAACCTTTTACCCACAGCAGGTTTGCACTCATACAATCTACATGCATATTTAATCTCTTCAAGTTTTTTTGTTATCCTAGGGCAGATAGCGTCACTCAAGCTTAAACCATGCTGATACTTCTCATGCATTCTTTTCATCAAAGCACATCTAATATCCTCTAACATATCAATAATGTGTTTACTTCTAGACTTGACTATGTAACCATTAAATGTTTCACTTACATTATTGTCAATCATGTCACACCTAGGAATATCAGAGATGTAAGCTTTACAAAACCTGTGAAGATCCTTTTCTTTGAAGTCCATGTATGCTGCAATATACACCTCCTTCATTTCCTCTAGTGTTTGGTTTAAAGTTGCCTCAGTTGTACATCGTACTGCTTTCCAGAAGCATCTTTTTAGAGCTGGACCTTTGAAATTCTTTTTCCAGTTACAGTAGATATGTCTAGCACAATTTCTGTGCTCTGCAAAGGGTGCCAAATTATTGATTGCAGTAGTCAATCCTTTCTGTTGGTCACTAATAAATGTCCAACCAAGGCCATCAACTAGTTCAAGCTCCTCCATGACTATTCTAAGAAACTACGTCCAATAAAATTCATTTTCTGCAGATACAACAGCCCAAAACAAAGGGTACATTTGATTATTACCATCCTTCGCTATTGCACTTAAAAGGGCCCCACCCAAAAATGTTTTTAGAAAGCATCCATCTAAACCAATAATGGGTCTGCATCCACTCAAAAAACCATGCTTCAAAGCACTGAACCCTATGAAAAAGCCTTGCAATTGGCCAAAATCATCAAGCAAAAATTCAAATCTACCCTCCTTATCAACCTTCATTAATTCAGCAGCATATGACCTTAGTAAACCATAGTGCTCATAAACTGAACCCCTGAGCCATTCAAGAGCTTTTGCTTTTGCCCTGTAAGCTTTAGCTTGTCCCACATCAACTGCATAAGTGTTCAAACAATCAAGAGCAAGGTCATTTGCACTCCAATCTGGCTTCAATTTAAACTTGTTCATATACTCTTTTGCAAGCCAATGTGATGTTGCCTGTCTGTTTCTCATTTCCCTCGCACATCGATGCTCATTCACCAGACTTTTAATTGCAAAACTCATCTCAGGTCGAATAATGCTTCCATACAACCTGAATGGACATCTTTCCACGCATCTAACCTCGAGCTGATTCTTGCTACATCGCACCATTTTAATATTTCTGCCATTCAAGATGGAATGTCGGACTACAGCTGATTTACATTGATGGCCATCTTCAAACCTCATCCCAAGTGCCAACTCTAGTGTTTTATAATCACAAGTTGGATCATAAACAAGCCTTCTTTTTTTCATCTCCTTTCTATCACTTGCATCTAAGATATCCATATCTTCTTCCTCACTAGTACACAATGAATTCACATCACCATCTGAAGTGGCATAATCACTAGCAATATCATTATCTTCATGGTTTTCTCCTTCTCCCACATTTTCAAGGATTATTTTTTGTGGTTGATTAGAAACCAAATTTTCTTCATCTCTGTGATTCTTAAACTGAACCCAATTCTTTCTTGCATCCACATATTCTTCATCATCTGATAGCTCATCATCATCGAGGTCATCATCTGTTTCACTTTCATTTGGTTCATAATCTTCTTCTAGACTGTCATCTGAAAATCCTACATCATGAAGCTTTGTTATTTGGTGATTAGAGGAAATAACATATTCGGGATCACCACTTTGACCAGCGACATCTTCTTTGCTAATATTATCATGCTGCACTTGTTCACCTTCCACATATACCATTATCATGCTATTTTTTTGGGGCAACTGATCAATCATTTCAAGGACTTGCTTATCATCCTTAATCTCCACCATTGCACTAATTATATCCACACCTGGTTTTTTGTAGCACATTTTCTTTGGTTGATAGCCCAATTTATGCACCTCATCAACCAAATCTAGGTACCCTATTCTATCTGCATCTAGGCCATGTTTTGGAGTAATTTTGCCGCCTTGATATAGCATATGTCCATCTAGATCAATAAACTTGGCACCATGGTAAAAGTATATTGAGAAAAGTGTATCCATCTACAAAAAAATAATAATAATACAATAAGTATGTACATTAGAAGTTGAACATGTCCTATTAATTAAATCTATTGACTCCATAATAAGTAAAGATGAACAAGTCATATTAAATAATTTATTAAATATGTAAATTAGAAGTTGCAATAATGACAACCCATATTTAGTAAATATGTTAATTGATGCATGTATAATATACTATAAAAAATTAGATTCATACATAATATACCATAAAAAAATTAAAATTATATATTATACATTTAGCATAACAGAAAGTGTTGATAAATGAAATTGAAGGTTTGAAGGTCCCGAGAGAATTTCAAGCACTTTTTATCTTCTACCTTTCCTCCTTGAAAAGTAATTTATTTTTATCAATTTGATTTACCATCCAACCTATATTATGGCCTCTATACGTGGTTCTCTTTAGTTTCAAGATTTAGGTAGATTTCGAATTCATTGTCAACATTAAAGCATCTAAATTATTCTAATAAATGGACTCTTGTTTGAGAACTTGACACATGTAGTATTTACAAGATTGATTATGAACCAGTAGTAAAATTGAAGCTAGCTACTTTATACAAGTGATCCTCTCAAATTCAGAAAATTCCTACTGCAAACAAATAATAACTAAGAATTTCAATCTCAAAATCAGAGGAGTAAGATGCTAGTTTTTTTTTTTTCCTTCGGTAGGCTACTACCATTTAAGAGTTTTTTTCTTCATCATCACATGTTATTGAAGCCTTTTACATTACTTTTTTTTAAAATTTATTCTTATTGCTAATTAACTGGTCCAAGAAAATATGAAAACAACCAAAACCCATAACACCAGAAAATGGATGGATGCATTATATATTATTAGGAAACCTAAGAAGTCATATAACCCAGATTAAATTCATGCATAATTATACTGTAATCTGACCATTAAAATTCTTTCTTTCAACCCTACATTGTAATACATACATTAAACTACTAATTTTCATAGTAGGTCTTGTACGGTGAGGCAGGGTATAATAAGGTGGGAATGACTCATTAACACCTTATATGGATGTTAATTGGCAAGATCGTCTCATGGTATGAGACAACACACATTAACACCTACCCCTACCAAAGTGTTAACGAATCAATGCCCTAATTATACCTATTCACATGTTAATTTATGAACCTTATAAGAGATGGATATTAATTTATGAACCGTTTCACCGTGGGATTGTCTCACTATTTACCTAATTTTCATGATTCAACTCCCAATAATATGACATTAAACTAAAGCATAAACAACATAATTAGATAAAAAAAAAAAGACATACTTTACACAAAACCTTGCCGTGTACAAATTTTCTTTATTAGCGTGACCAAACTTCATATAGTATGGACCATCATGAAAACGATTCCTCAAACCTTGCTGTCTAGGGTTTAACAGTGATTTTCGAAGAGGCTGCGATCAATATGTGAAATCAGGGGCAAGGGGAATCTGTAGTTATGATTTGGTAAAAGAAAAAGATCCGCTGGCAAGTGATTCTACACTTTTAAAACATTTAGAAATTAAAAAAAAAATCTTTTTAGATTTAGCACATGACGTGGCAGCTGATGTGTTTCCGGCGATAGTTCCGACTGCCACGTAAGCATAAGTTTTGCCGGAAATTTATCCCATGCGCCGAATTGCAATAGTAAATTAGTTCGTGCATTGAATTGCAAACTTTAAAAGTTCATGTTGTAATTGATAAAGAATACAAAGTTCGTGAATTTATTTGCAATTAACCCTAAAATAAATTACATATGTTCAACATACAATGCCAAATAACCCTAAACTTAATTGTTTAAAAGATTTCTTGAAGTAGTTAATTTTTTTGATACAACACAAAAATAGGTATGTGATACGGATTTTACTTTTGAAAAGAATGTATTACAACAATTCAATTAAAATAAATTCCAAAATTATGTATGTGATAATAAACTTCATTTTTTTTAAGGTGTTAAATTAAATTTACCAAGCAAAATTATCTATGTAATACAAATATAATCCTGTAATACAAATTTGATTCTATAATCTTGCTTTTGAATTTGATCCTACAATTCTATATATATGACAAACATGACGAAGATAATTTAATTTGAGAATGTACACGGGAATACAATTCTTTTACACATAAACTAAGCACACATGAATTCAATTAAACAAATTTGGAATAAACAGAATGATGGGAGTCATAAACACTTGACCATATGTTCATGCTTTACAAATGTATTGATCTAAAATAAAAAAAATAAAAAAAACTAAATAAAAACAATTGTAAAAAATATACTTATGCAACGGCCTACGAAACAAATTTACAATGGAATACAATAAACTAATAAAAAAAAAAAAACTATGAGCCACTGCGGCACTGCCGGATCCATATATCATCTCTAGCTTGTTCAAAACTTGGAAATGCACGAGATCCATATCATCTTTATCCTTCTCAAAATCTGCAAATGCACCAAAATAAACAAAATGCATGAATAAACAAATAAGAAAGAACATATTGATGATGGAGAAGAATAGACGGAAATATATATAGGTAAAATAAATAAAACGATCCTTAATTTGTAGATACAATACTTAATCGAACGTATCACTCTAAGAAAAAAATGTAGCAATACACCTAAAGATCCACATCCTTTGGAGTTTGATAATAAACTCCCTAATACTGCAACTAAACTCATTTTTAATTCAAGAGAAACAAACAACAAAACAAAAGGTCAAATAAACCAATGATGAATGGATGAATAATGGATACACAGATATATAGGTAAAATAATTATAACGGTCGCACATTCCAAGGTAAAATACAAAGGTAATAAACAATATCATCAATTATATTAAAAACAATTTAAATGCTACCATTAAAATAATTCCATAACAAATAGATAAAATGATCCAACGGTTAATATATGAAGTACAAAAAATGATCAATGGTCATAATAAAATGGAGCCAAAACTAAAATAGGAAATCCTAGCTCTATTATATATTTATAGATTCGACACTATCTCAATCCAATTTTGTTCGAACCAAACCTCATTACTACAGAGTGCAAGTGTGTACAACGTTAATAACATTTTTGTATAGAAAAATAAAAGATAAATGTATGGCCAATTAAGAAAAATTAGAAAAAAAGAGGGCAGTCATATCCTCTATACAAAAGTAAAAATAGACTAACAAAAGATTTATGGAGACTTTACTTGGCAAAAAAATTTAGAACATTCACGCTTCCCGAGCTTATAATTAGACACTAGGGTTGTAAACGAATCAAATAATTTTTGTTCGATTTGGTATTTGTATTCGAAATTCGGTATTCGTATTCGAAATTTTATAATTCGAATTTGGGTACAAATATTTTTTTTTATTCGATTAGTTATTAAATACAAATACAAATACTATGATATTTGATTCGATATTCGTAAAATTTCGATTAAATATTCGGTTAAATATATAATTACATAATTCTATATAAATAGTAATAATAAAAATAATTATTTATAAATTTAAGCTCATTATAATTATTTTAAGGATATTAACCTTTATAACTTCATCCAACAAGTGGGCTTGTAGGCAATTCTTAATTAAGTATTTTAATTAAAAACATATAATGTAATTTAATTACTAAAAAACTTAACTAATTAAAAAAGAATTGTAGTTCAACGCTCTTAATTTTATTATTAAAATGTTTTTCCATGAATTTGATTTTTTTTTCATTTACTTATTTGATTATGTTATGCAAATTTTTAAGTTTATAATGAGATTGTGAATTCAAACAATGAAATTTTTGAAATGAATATTTGAATATTGGCAAAATATTATGTGAATAATACTCATGGAAACTATTACCTTGAACAACAAATTACTAATATCTGACGAAGTAATATAACTCAAGTCAAATGGTTAAAATTCCATTACCTATGATACAAAGGTCGTGGGTTCGAGCCACAACTTTATCGATTAAAAAATACTAATACCTTATGTTGAAATAACTAACACCTTTAGTGAGAATAACTAATACCACTTCAACTAATAGCTTTAATAAAAAAAAATTAAATATTATTTGGAGCTGATAATTTTAGTGCAATTCACTGATAATTTTAGTTTAATTTACTAATACCATTCAAACAAGTTTCATTGTGAATATTGTTCACATAATACATTCTCTTGAATATTATTTGTTAGGAACATGCTTGAGAAAAAGATCGATTCGAATATTCGACTCAAGTATTCGTATATTTTCTAATAATTCGATATGAGTTTCAAATCAAATATAAATCACATTTACTATTCGAAAAATATTCGATTCGAATTCGATATTCGAAATAATTTTACGAATACGAATTCAATATTGTGGTATTCGGCTCGATTCAATTCGTTTACATCCCTATTAGACACCATCACCTCTTGAATTTTCAATTCTGTTGATTTCTTGAAATTTCTTGATGCTTCCTGCAATTGTAACTTGAGCCATTTCGCAATGCCCACAATTTCTGCATTTTTCATCGCATCTAGGAGGCCTTGATCCTATCAACCCTCTCATTTTTGCTGCAAATTCTTCATCTTTAATCAGATTTGGCATTGGGAAATTGTCTACCTTGAGCAACAAAAAACTCCTGCAACGAAAAACTTGAGAAAATGGCACCAAAAATGCGAGGAATTCAACCAATGCAAACATAAATTTAACCCACAACAATAAAATTTATTCCAACAAATCAAATTGAAAAACCCAAATTTATTAACACCAATAATGGAATCAATTATTCAGCATAATTGAAAACAATATTCACGGGAATAAATTGAAAACCCCTTATAGAAATTAAAACAACCAACCTACAAGAGAAGGCGGCGGGAGGGGAGCGACGGAACCTTGAAACCCAGAATATGAGAGGCCGATGATGCGGCGCGAGGAGGAGGCGGCAATGGGTGGGAAAACGCCGGCGGGAGGTCGAGAAGAAATCGAGTGGGGGCGATGGCTCTTTGACGTTCTTCACGCGGAGGCCGAGGCGGAGATGGATGATGAAACTCAGGTTCCTATAGGAAGAAGAAGAACCGAAAATAAAAAGAACGATAAAAAAAAAAAAAGAGGAGGAGAAGAGAGAAATGATCGAAACAAACAATTTAGAATTAGAATTGTGGTTGGATTTTTTATTTCAAAATTTAAATAATTTTTTAAAAAACTAATTTAATTTTTTTAATTATTATAAATAAAATAAAAGGTTAAAATAATTATTTTTTTAATAGAAACATTATAAGGATATTCTTTTAATTTATAATTTTTCTATAAAAAAAATAATTATTTCCCTCAGGGCGAAGCTAAATCGTAAATGGCGAAATGAAATGATGTGTTAAACTCTTATTGGTTTACTGACGTCTCCTGACCGTAGAAAAACCCTACTTAGTGTAAACAACTCATACCCTTATGCCCTTCAAAACTTTTTTTTTAGTGAAAACAACTAATACCATTTAATAAAACAACTTATATATTTAAAAAAAGATTCATGTATGAACCAATTTCACTATATATATATATATATATATATATATATATATATATTTTTTTATGAATTAGAATTAGCTTAAAATATAGGCCCAGGTTATTGGTACTTACATGTGTAGTGAAGACACTACCCAAATGAATTCACTATTCGTTGAATGAATACACAATCCTTTTTTTTTTTTCTTAAAATGTCCTAAATACTCATCTCTCTCATCTTTCAGATTTTTTTTTTTAAATTTTGAATACACTACCTCCCCAAGTCACGCCTCCCCCCTGCGGGTTTGTCGTCAGTCAAAACCAATTCACCGTCGTCGAAGAGCTTTCTATTCAAAATATGACCACAATTTATTCAAAAATTGCGATGACTATTGTTGGGCTCCTGTTATCTGAACATGACCACAATGTTCGGAATTTTTTTCGAACATGACCATAGTTTTTGGAAAAAAAATATTCCGAAAATGACCCCAATTTTCGAAAAAAAGGTTCGAACACTTTGTTCAATTTTTTTTTTTTTAAATTATGTTCATATTAGGATAGAAAATTTCAAAAATAGTGGTCAAGATCGGATAACTAGAGTCGAACAACAGTCATCGCGATTTTCGAAATAAAATAGTCTAAACAAGCAAACAACAATAATATTATCATACCCATACAATTTTATGCACTCAATGAAGAACAATATGCATGAAAAATATCATAAAACCAACAAAATTATCCTATTCAACATTTAAAAAACTTAGTTTATCAAAATTTACATATATGTATTTCGGGCTTGGAGGATCGTTCATCCTTATAATGTAGTCCGTCACAACACATTTCAAGCGTTTGGTCGTGGATGGTGGTGGCTCACATTTTGGAGTGACAATTTTCGTATGTTCTTTTCGAAGTATAGAGAGATGTTCGAACTCACTCTGCAAAATAGATGAAATAATGCATTTATTAAATATTGTTTGGAGGGAAAGTTGAAAGGGCATTATTGGCTTTTCAAATATTTGCTTTAGACATTAAATTTTCGATAAATGTATTTACTATACATGTAAGTATTAATAAGCTTGGCATAAAATATATCTCAAGGAAATCTAATCCATTCCCAAAATTTCATTCTTTGCTCAAAGTATAATGGGCCCCACATAGAAGACTATAATCCCATTATGGCGGATTACTTTATTAATGGACCACAAAAGCCGGCCCATATGCAAGAAAAAATTTCTTATTTGCAAACATTAGAGTACAGATCAATATAGCCCATGTTCAATCCAAAATTGTCGAAGAAATTTTATAATTTGGCGCATCTTTTATACGAACATTTTAGTTCCGGGTTAAAAGAAACATTCAAGGTTTTAATTCTAATTTCGGACACATATCCAATCAATGCCTAACAACTTCCAATTTCGTCTATACATATCCAGAATTAGACATTTTTATTTAACTATTTATAGCGCAATTTCTTCTAAACATATTCTTATTGGATCAAATAAATATTAAAAATCAGAAATATCATTCACATATAAATGTTATATCATTCATTGTTTAGCTCATTTTCCCTCTATTCTCTTGAAATGAAATATATAAACATAAATTAGATGCCATTTGTAAGATAATATTAGAAGGAAAACGAGCTTAAAATTAAATGTATATTAATTTTAAATATAAATATAATGATTTTTTTTCAGAAATCAAAATTGTTTAAGGGGTAATTTTGATTTTTTTTTTAGTATATTTAACAAAATTTAATTATTGTTGGGTGTGCGTAGAGTAAATTGGAGTGTGAATAGTTAGTGCCCGGTAGTTTCACACAAGAAGTTTTATTATACACCATATCATGTTAAATTACATATAAATATTGTAATTAAAGAGGAACCGTGCAAACTATATATGTGATTAATTCTACTACAAACATGTCATTCATCATGGACTTAGTTGCAAATTAAATTACCACCTTTTGACTTAATTGCAATATATAATCTAAAACATTGCATCTACATCTAAATATTCATGCAAATTGGTTTCTAGGAAGCTTTTTTGTGCCAATGTCGACACACCCCTTAATCAAAATGACATCATTGTTTTCTTTGACCTAATAAATAATACAAAAGCATGCTAAGAGTATAAAGAGGGTGGCTCAAAATTCTAATTTGTAATAGCTTTTAAAAATAGCGATTTATTTGTAATTATTTACAGTTTTAAATTAGATTACAATCAAGTGAAATGTAGTGATTCATTTTGCTATTATGTTTTCATCATAGTTTGGTTTGAGGGATTATTTGCGAATTGTTGATAGGCGAACATCAATCAATGTTGGACGAACAAAGATTAAGGCCTTAATAAAGATTACGAAGAATCAACTCCAAATCGAAGATGACTAACAAAGAAAATCAAGTTGGAGTGCATAAATCAATCCAGAACGTGTACGAAATGACGAACAACTCCATCGACGAACAACATACTGGCGAACAGGTCCAGAGACCCGGGACCAGATATGGACCCTCCATCAAATCACTAATGACAAGTAACATTATCAAAGGGTGTTGCATCTGCCAGCCTAAGAGGTGTATGTTGACGAACAAAAGACCAAGATTCCAAAGCCTATCTTAACAAGATACAAGGGCGAACAACTTCTGAGCCATAACCTCAAAAGGCGAATAACTTTTATGGAAAAACCATTCTGTATCAATTAAGCCAACCTGGACGAACAACAATGAAGCCCGAGATAAGACCCAAGAAGACTTTGTAACTAAGATTCAGCTTAGGTAAGGTCAAACAAGGTCAAAGGACACTTGTCTAGCATGCAAGCTAGGAAGTCCAAGAGTCTTGGACACCTCATGCTTGCTAGTCTCTATAAATAGTTGTTCTTTAGCCAAGAAATATAAGTTCAAATTCACAAATACTCCCAAAACACACACAAACACACCTAAATGTGCACACATACGAAATAAATATGGATTCGACTCTCGTATTTACAGTTTTACAACCCGAACCTTCGATTTATCATTTACGGTGATAACCAATCACACGTTCTTGTTTGGTGATCCTAAACCGAGTTAAAACAGCCACTAATCCTCACGATTAAATTTGATCACCAACAATTTGACGCTAGAAGGAGGGAGTCGAACCTCCGATTAAGTGTGATTAGTCAAGAACTTCAAGTTTGAAAACTTGAAGATACAAGTAAAAGTGTTCTTGATGTTCTTCAATATAAAATTTGGAGAATTAAAGATTGAAAGAATAATTCAGCTTAGGATGCCTCAATCCAAAGAAATACAAGGTACACGTTTATCAAGGAGAGCATCTCCTACTCGAGTTTCGTCAGTTGGCCACAAAGATCGTGAGCCTAGTGTTGGAGTTATACGTGAAAGTATGCTTTTACTTTGAATAACTCATGTATCAAACACTTGTTTATGAGAATAATTCTTTTATCACATTTGCTTTAGTTATGATTGAATGTTGAATATCTATTGCAAACCGTTCAATATATGGTACATGTTACATTGTAGTTAATGTGGTGATACCCGATCACGGAAGACAACATTAACAGTTTCCTTGTAACTAAACGTACATTTTCACGACCTAGGTGGAATTGAACAATCCGCCGTGAAAGGTCGATGTGTAAGTCTCAGATTGGTCTGTCTTGACTAAGAGATTGCACTAACACATTTAGTATGTGTTGAAGAGGACCTACAGCGAGGATAAATTCTTCTGTTCTGAAATGTGAAGAATTAGACTTCAGTGGTTGTTGATTTCTTAATCTCTGTCACTTAAATAGGACCGTGTGTGCTTAATGATTACTGCTTTGATTCATATTGGGTGAGAATCATTGTGACTTCGAACTTTGTATCTTGGGCAGTAATATTAATCATACGACGGTTGCTAAGATTTAATACGGAGAAACGCGTGCGAGTACGGCTCGTGTGATTAGTCCCCTTGGTGGGCTCAGAAGTTTTATCGTACCAAATCTTGCAAGTGAAGAATCAGTTTCTTCGGTACGGATAATAATGTTGAGTTGTCTTTACTCCAAGGTGAAATATATTAATTAATTTAGAGCTATTCAGAAGCTTAATTAATTAATGGACTTGATAATCTTAAACGCGGGAAATAATAATCGGGAGCCCATATTATCGTAATATGGATTAAGATGGATAGTGCAATATTAATTTATTAGTGGTAATAATTAATATTAATGGATTGAATTATATTGGGGCTCAATATTGAAATTCAGAAGTCCATTAGGAGGTCCAATCTTAATTCTCCTTAAAGGCCCCTCAAGTAGCCCATTAAGTAGCCCAATAATGATAAGGTGATTAAAATAAAAAGAATATATTATGCTGATTTTTTCCTCTAATTTTTTAAAATAGGAGATCAAGGAGAGAGAAGATTTTGTTGATTTTCTTGGAAAGATATTATGGAAGATATGTATTCTTGGAATACAAGAATATCTCATATATTTAAGAAGATCCAAATCTTGGGATCTCTACTTGAAATTTTCGAAATTTTTATCTCTTTGTGAGGAGAGTGAGATTTTTGTGGAATATTTTATTATGGAGAAAAGAATATATGAGATATATTCAAGATTTCTTAGAGTCTAAGAAAAGATTTTCTCCAAGCCCATTAACCCACAAATTTTCGGCCATCACTCTATAAATAGGGGATGATTATTTCATCCCCAAGGACATAATTCCATGTGTTGGAAAAATCAAGAGCATATATATTTTTCTTTTTCCTTAGTTATTTAAATTATTCGAAAGCATCTCCCACCGGTGATCGAATAAGGCGAAAGGGAAATACTTGAGAAGGTTTTTGGGTTGATAAAGCGCGTACGTGTTTGTCCCGTTTTATTCAAAGGCCAAGTTCTACGAGAGGTACGTAAGTCACATATTTTCTTGTTTATTCCGCCATAGATTATATGTTAATTAATTCAACATGCATGATGATAAATTAGTTGTTGGAATTATTATTTGAATTAATTAGGATTAATTCATGCTAGTAATAATTGAATTTAAATTCGTATTTAAATTTCATCCCGAATAGATTCAGGGCACCCCTATTTTCCCAACAACTGGTATCAGAGCCACGGTTTCGGGCTCTGATCTTTAAATTGGAATTTAAATTGTTAAACATTAAATTGAAATTGGATAGTAGAATTGCTAGATCTTTTTTGCAGGTATCCAATTGTCATGGTTTTAATGTTGTTATTTTTTTCATGCGTGTGAATTAATTGTTTTTAATTCGATTCGTTCGAATTCGTTTTTCTCGTGAGAAAATCCACGAGTAGATTAGTTTTTTTTTATTTTGATTCGATCATTGTAATAGACTAGTCTAGATCTAGAATTTTTTTTTAAATAAATTGTAACCGGATCGAGACGAAGAACGAAGAATTAAAGACGGCGTACCCGGACGATGCATGCATGTGCGGCGCATGCATGGACGTAAAATCATGCATGGGGTGAGAAACGAGAACGAACGCGAAACCCAGTGTGCGGGGTGCGCGAGGCGCACGACCCGGCGCACGACGGGGCGCGAGGTGCGCGAGGCGCACGACCCGGGCGCACGACGGGGCACGGGCGCCGTGCCGGGTGGCGCGCGGGCCCACTCCGTGGGCCGACGCGCGCCGTATCTCGGGCCGTGGAATTTTTTTTTTAAAATTAATTTCAGTTCTGCGTTTTTTTTTGTGTGATTTTAAACGTCGTCCCGAACCCCAAACGATGTTGTTTTTTGATGAAGTGTTGCTGTTCGAGTGGGAGCGTGTCGAGACGAACGATGGAAAGCAACAAGAACGATTTTTCGCATCAGGACGTGAAGAAATTAAAACGTGATAATTGGATTTGAGTGCTCCAATGTGTTTAATTTTGTTTTGATGGATGTTTTATTTCATGCACTTATTATTATTTGTTAATATGTGTTTGCATGAATTTTATTGTCCAAGAAAAACCTTACTTTCGAAAATTACTAAGTATGTTTATTTAATCGCAATTTTATTCCGGATATTAAAATTGGATTAATTTGGCCTCCATGATTTATTTATTTGTGAAGTTCTTTTGGAATACATTTCCACCTCGGATCGGCCAAAAGAACGGATTTCACATGAATAAATTCCGAAAGGATGATTGTGGGTTATTACTAGTGGCGGTATTGACCCTCACCACGAGTGGCTTGCTCAAAGCGAAATAATAATCCTGTATTTAATTATGGTTATTACTTAGACATAAGAAATTGATATTAATTTACTCCCCTCGGAGTCCCTGTCAATTTTTATGTGGTCAAAGTGGGAGCCAACTATTAATTTTGAATTAAGGATTTGTAACTTTTAAGTTTGTGATCCGCTTGAATGTGTTTAAATGTATAGACCACCCATCGTGGCGCATTTAAATTGTTTCGAGATGTTGGCTGATGCATGATTATATTGTTTTAAGGTTTCAATATAATTGATGTGATCGAATTATGTGATAATTTCGTATTTTTCTAGATATTGATATGAATGTATGTTTTATTCTCATTTCATCATGTCGCAACCTTTTAATCTATTGTTTAATATACTTAAAGTTAATAAACTTTTTGGAGAGAATTATATCGATTGGAAATGTAATTTTAAATTTGTCCTTACTGCACGAAAACACAATTGGGTTATTCACGTTAATAAACCCGACAAGCCTAATGATAAGTCAAGCAATGGGAAAAGGCAGTTGATGATTGACAGCGTGACAATGAACACATGAAGTGCATCATCTTGACATCACTGTCTGAGGATTTGAGGCGCGTTCATTAAGACATTGTATCCGCTGTTGAAATCATGGAAAACCTTGAAGAGATGTTTTCACATCAGAATCCCATGACTAATCAGTTCACCAAACATGACTCGGTCAAGTTGGAAATGGTGGAAGGAACGCCCGTGAGGGAGCACGTTCTCGAGATAATGGCATACCTTAACAAGTTGGAAGTACTTGGTGCGGATTTTGATGTGCCTTCTCAGGTTGATTTCATATACCATTCTCTACCGAGAAGCTTTGAGCAGTTTCATCTGAACTGTCAGATGAATGAATGGACAAGTCATTTGCCCGAGCTCTTGCAAGCTTTAGTTTCGGTGGAGGTGATAATGGAGCACCAGTCTAGTGCTATGGTGGCTAATGGTCCGTCTACCTCTTTTGGTCCCCAAGGGAGGGTAAAAGAGGAAGAGAACCAAAGGCCGGATCCAAGCAAATCCAATTGTTGCGAAAGGCAAATACAAAGGCTAGCATCGAAGGGGAAGTGTTTTAGTTGCGGTGAGAGAGGACAATGGAGGTCTGCCTGTTCCAAGCCTAAGAGGCTAGGAAAGTTAGGTAATTCACACACCCTAGTCGTCGAAACTTGTGAAGTGGTTTATGTTGTCTATTCGTAGATAGTGGATACGAGAGCTACTGATCACATTTGTTTCATGGGTTCAAGCTAACCCGACGACTTAGCGGAAGTGAGATCCCCATCACATCGGGCAATGCTACGAGAGTGGCAGCTGGAGCAATGGGAGAAGTGCGCCTATCTTTTGAAGATAGAGTTATGGTCTTGAGAGACGTTCTTCATGTTCCTAGTTTAGAAAGAACTCAACCTTCAGTTTCTAAACTGTTTAGAATAGATACTCAGTTTCTTTTAATAAGGATGTTATTATTTCTTGAAACGATGAGTTTATCTGTTCCGGAACTTCAATGGATGATCTTTATACCATTATTTGGGCACACCACTCACAAAAATTAAATCTAATAACACATCGATTATTTCGAGTAATAAAAGAAAGCATTCTTCGGACATGAACGAAACACTTCTATGGCATCTTAGATTAGGTCATATTAATCTAATGCGGATACGAAGGTTGGTGAAAAATGAATCCTTGGAGTCACTTCAAGTTGAGTCATTTCCAACTTGTGAATCCTGTTTAGAGGGTAAAATGACCTAGAGGGCATTTGGAGTCAAGGGGAATAGAGCCACTAAAGTGTTAGAACTCGTTCATACCGATATGTGTGGCTCAATGACGATCATAGCAAGAAGGGGTATGAGTAATTTGTCATTTTGATGATTACTCGAGATATGGATACATCTACCTTATGATGCATAGGGAAAGAAGTATCAAGTTTCTACGATTTGATCGTGGAGGCGAATACCTTAGCGATGAATTCTTGAATTACCTATCGGACGAAGTGATTGTATCCCTATTGACCGCACCGGGAACCCCTCAATAGAACGGTGTGGCGGAACGAAGGAACCCGACTCTTTTAGAAATAGTCAGATCCTGAGTTATTTGGATTTACCCAAATCGTTTTGGGGTAAAGCCTTGGAAACGGCAACTTATATTCTAAACTTGGTGCCATCCAAATCGGTTCCTAAAACCCCAATGGAATTGTGGACCGGGCGCAAGCCCAGTCTAAGACACTTGCGGATTTGGGGTTGTCCGGCATACGTACTAGACAAGGAAGCCGGTAAGTTGGATCCACGTTCGGAATTAAGGCTGTTTATAGGATACCCTGCGGGAACGAAAGGGTGTATGTTCTATAGTCCCAAGGATCAAAAGACCGTGATTAGTTCGCACTTTAAATTCTTGGAGGAAGACTATATGAACAAAAGAAAGCCCAGAAGTGAGATTACCTTAGACGAGTTAAGAGGGCAAACTCATATACCAAGTATACAAGATGATATACCACACGTCACACCTTCACAACCGGAACCTCGTCGCAGTGGGAGGATTGCTAGGCAGCCCGAGAGATTTATGGGAATAGGAGAATCTTTGGATTTAATTCCCGGTGATGAATCCGACACATGGACATACGATGAGGCAATCCAAGACAAAGACGCGGAGTTGTGACAAACAGGAATGTAAACCGAGATGGGTTCGATGGATCATAATCAAGTGTGGGAGTTGATCGAACCACCCAGTGGGGTAGAGCCCATTGGATGCAAGTGGGTGTACAAGAGGAAAAGAGGACCAGACAGAAGAGTAGAGACCTTCAAAGCAAGGCTTGCGGCCAAAGGGTATACTCAGAAAGAAGGGATAGATTATAAGGAAACCTTTTCACCTGTAGCTATGTTTAAGTCCATCTGTATTCTCTTATCGATCGCTGCACACCTAGATTACGAGATCTGGCAAATGGATGTCAAGACAACTTTCCTTAACGGAAGTCTTGACGGGTTAGATATCCATATGCAACAGCCCAAAGGTTTCGTTGAAAAAGGCCAAGAGCACCTCGTATGCAAGCTTAAGAGATCCATTTATGGACTTAAGCAAGCATCGCGTACTTGGAACCAGTGTTTTGATCAAGTGATTAAGTCTTATGGGTTTGATCAAAACAAGTTCGAAAGTTGTGTGTATAAGAAGCGTGACGGAACTGCGGTGGTATTCTTAGTATTATACGTAGACGATATTCTGCTCATTGGAAACAATGTAAAGGTATGGCTATCAAATCAGTTTGATATGAAGGACTTAGGGAAAGCCAGTCACATCCTTGGGATCAAGATCACTCGAGATCGCAAGAAGAGGATGTTGGGCTTATCGCAAGTTTCATACGAAGCCACTATTTTGAAGCATTTCAGCGTGAAAGATTCCTAGAAAGGTTTTGTACCTTTTAGGCACGAAATCCATCTATCCCAAGAAATATACCCTAAGACGCAAGTGGAGATAGATGACATGAAAGACGTTCCGTACGTTTCAGACGTAGGAAGTCTTATGTATGCAACGTGGTGTACGAGACTGGATATCTGCTTTGTCGTGGGCATGGTGGCAAGATATCAAAGTAACCCCGGGAAAGCACATTAGATTGCAATTAAATGCGTTCTGTAGTTTCTGAAAAGAACTTATGATGGAATGCTGATTTAACAGTCAGACAATCTAATTCTCATGGGATACACGGACTCAAATTTCCAATCAGACATAGACTCCAGAATAACTACCTCGGGTAGTGTGTTTTGCATGGGAGAAGGAGTCATGACATGGAGAAGCGATTTGCAGAAATGCATCGCCGATTCGACCATGAAAGCCGAATAAGTAACTGCTTGTGAAGCAGCGAAAGAAGCGGTTTGGCTCAAGTACTTCTTAGTGGACTTGGACGTTGTTCCGAATTTTCCCATCACAATCATTGTGGCGGAGCAGTTGCAAATTCAAGGGAACCGAGAGCCCACAAGGCCAGCAAACACATTGAAAGAAAACACCATCTTATACGAGAAATCGTTAAGAGAGGAGATAAAGAGTGTGGCAGAGATAAATGTCGGAGGACAACCTAGTATATCCATTCACAAAGGGTCTGCCTCAGAGTACATTCAAGAGACATGTGGATGGAATGGGAGTCAAGACTATTGCCAATCTGCTTTAAGTATAAGTGGGAGGAATTATTAGGTTAGTGTAGGTTGACATGAGATGTCACGTAGAGCTACTACACTAAGACATGCATGATGTATACTAAAAAGCAGACTTTAAGTATAAGTGGGAGATTGTTGGAGTTATACGTGAAAGTATGTTTTTACTTTGTATAACTCATGTATCAAACACTTGTTTATGAGAATAATTCTTTTATCACATTTGCTTTAGTTATGATTGAATGTTGAATATCTATTGCAAACCGTTCAATATATGGTACATGTTACATTGTAGTTAATGTGGTGATACCCGATCACGGAAGACAACATTAACAGTTTCCTTGTAACTAAACGTACATTTTCACGACCTAGGTGGAATTGAACAATCCACCGTGAAAGGTCGATGTGTAAGTCTCAGATTGGTCTGTCTTGACTAAAAGATTGCACTAGCACATTTAGTATGTGTTGAAGAGGACCTACAACGAGTATAAATTCTTCTGTTCTGAAATGTGAAGAATTAGACCTCAGTGGTTGTTGATTTCTTAATCTCCGTCACTTAAATAGGACCGTGTGTGCTTAATGGTTACTGCTTTGATTCATATTAGGTGAGAATCATTGTGACTTCGAACTTTGTGTCTTGGGCAGTAATATTAATCATACGACGGTTGCTAAGATTTAATACGGAGAAACGCGTGCGAGTACGGCTCGTGTGATTAGTCCCCTTGGTGGGCTCAGAAGTTTTATCGTACCAAATCTTGCAAGTGAAAAATCAGTTTCTTCGGTACGGATAATAATGTTGAGTTGTCTTTACTCCAAGGTGAAATATATTAATTAATTTAGAGCTATTCAGAAGCTTAATTAATTAATGGACTTGATAATCTTAAACGCGGGAAATAATAATCGGGAGCCCATATTATCGTAATATGGATTAAGATGGATAGTGCAATATTAATTTATTAGTGGTAATAATTAATATTAATGGATTGAATTATATTGGGGCTCAATATTGAAATTCAGAAGTCCATTAGGAGGTCCAATCTTAATTCTCCTTAAAGGCCCCTCAAGTAGCCCATTAAGTAGCCCAATAATGATAAGGTGATTAAAATAAAAAGAATATATTATGCTGATTTTTTCCTCTAATTTTCGAAAATAGGAGATCAAGGAGAGAGAAGATTTTGTTGATTTTCTTGGAAAGCTATTATGGAAGATATGTATTCTTGGAATACAAGAATATCTCATATATTCAAGAAGATCCAAATCTTGAGATCTCTACTTGAAATTTTCGAAATTTTTATCTCTTTGTGAGGAGAGTGAGATTTTTGTGGAATATTTTATTATGGAGAAAAGAATATATGAGATATATTCAAGATTTCTTAGAGTCTAAGAAAATATTTTCTCCAAGCCCATTAACCCACAAATTTTCGGCCATCGCTCTATAAATAGGGGATGATTATTTCATCCCCAAGGACATAATTCCATGTGTTGGAAAAATCAAGAACATAGATATTTTTCTTTTTCCTTAGTTATTTAAATTATTCGAAAGCATCTCCCACCGGTGATCGAATAAGGTGAAAGGGAAATACTTGAGAAGGTTTTTGGGTTGATAAAGCGCGTACGTGTTTGTCCCGTTTTATTCAAAGACCAAGTTCTACGAGAGGTACATAAGTCACATATTTTCTTGTTTATTCCGCCATAGATTATATGTGAATTAATTCAACATGCATGATGATAAATTAGTTGTTGGAATTATTATTTGAATTAATTAGGATTAATTCATGCTAGTAATAATTGAATTTAAATTCGTATTTAAATTTCATCCCGAATAGATTCAGGGCACCCTTATTTTCCCAACACCTAGACATGCGAACAGATCAAGGCTTACGGCCATAGACCATAACCTTCCACCAGAATTGGAGGCCCTGGCGAGCAACCCTAATGAACTGGCTAAAACCATTGCTGCTCTCCAAACTATCCAGAGGCAGCAAGAACAAAATAGACCTTCACAAGCAAGGTCTAAGAATAAACCCCTGGAGGTTGTTAGAGCCAGATCTGTTAGGGGCGAGCAACATGAGGTAGACAGTGCCCAAGTCAGGCGAGATAAGGGCAAGGCCAATGTGGCTGAACCAAGAGAGGGCCAGGCTGAGTCAGCGCATGGGCGAGAAACAATGTCAAGCCATGGAACAACTCATTCCAGTGCCCAGGATAGGCTTGACCAACCCCAAAATCAAGAAAAAGTTGCTCGCCAGGGAGCAAGAGATGGGCGAGCAGCATTTGAGCAACCCCGCCCATCGGTTCATGAAAGGCTGTCCCAGTCTGTTTTCAGGCGCCTAGGATCAAATGCGGCGAGCAACCCTAGGAAATAGCTCCAGGATATGCCCGCTCCGAGTGAGGGACTGCGACGAGCAGAAAGGCCTGTGCCTTTGCTCGCCGAACAGCCTCCAAGCCAGGGGGCATCTTTGGATGAGTTATTAAGCCTGAGAAAGGCTGTGGAAAGCATGCAGGGGCAATTGGATCAACAAATAGGGGTGGGGACGATCAACATGCCATCCTCACCATTATCATCTATCATTTTGAAGGCCCCGATCCAGAAAAAGATTCAGTTTCCGACAAGCATACAATATGAAGGCATTGCTGATCCCCGATCCATTTAACGAAGTATTCAGATTACATGGTTTCTGTGGGGGCCAGTGATGCCACCCAATGCCTGAATTTCCCCTTGACTTTGGGGGACCGAGTACACAAGTGGTTTTCAGCGATGCCACCAGCGTCAATCCACTCGTTTATTCAACTAAGTCGAGAGTTCCTCTCCCATTTCTCAACTGTTGGGTCGTATCTATCCCAAAAATACCGGTTGTCAGACTTAAAGCAAAACGACGATGAGTCGGACTGGGCGTTTATGGAAAGATTCAACAAAGTGCTGTTGGAAGGGGAGCCGGTAAGCGAAGATACGAAAATCGTCGCTGTTATGGCCGGGTTAAAGAAATGGTCAAAGTTGTGGAAAGAGGTACGTCTAAAGTGCCCAAGAAGCTATGCTGAATTCAGAAATCAAGTCGGCATATTTGTTTCCATGCACGAGGCCCTGCAAGTAAACTTGGGGGAAAATAAAGCTGATCCCAAGGAGAACAACAAAAAACCCGGTGGAACAGGCTACAAAGTCCCAAAGAATATGAAGGCATTCACCGAAGGGACGGAACTAAAAGAAAAGCTGAACTAAGTGCTAACAGTGTCAATCGATACTGTGTACGAAAACATGAAGGAGAAAGAGTTGCTCTCCCCTTCCCGGAGAATCCGTCAAGATACTGGCAAACTCAACCCTAACAAGTATTGTGCCTACCATCAAAGCGTGGGGCACTTTACAAGCGAGTGTAGAGATTTGCTCAAGCAACTTTGGCGATTCTATGAGGAGGGAAAGCTCTCCGACTTCGTCAAAAGAAAACCTGAAAAGAGAGCCCGGGAGAACAACTCGGAAGATGAGGAGGATGGTCCACCTCAAAGGAATAACAATCCCGGACGACCAGTTCCAACCGTTGCTGCTCGTCTATTAGAGGATCTATACATGATGGAACCCATAGGACTGGCGGGAGGATGTTCTGATGGACGACCGTCAATCTCCAACCGAAAAAGAAAAGCCGAATTACGAGCGATCGACCAAGTACAAGAAATGGGGGTTAAACCGTCCATCATGCAGACAACAGAATTAACCTTCACTGAAAAATACTTGGAAGGAATATTGACCCCTCACAACGATTCGCTCGTAATCTGCTCAAAGATCATGGGGACCAGAGTACATAGATTGTTGGTGGACACCGGAGCCTACACCAACATCCTTTTCAAAAAGACGCTCGATCAACTTGGAGATTACTCGGGCTACATACGAGATTCAAATCATAGAATCTTAGGCTTCGAAAATGCTGTAACAGTCCCGTTAGGGGAGATTAGATTGTCCGATTAGCTTGTAACGGTCGAGGAACCCGAGAAAAATATAACAAGAATGGTAGATTTCTTGGTCGTAGATCAGGAATCAACCTATAATAGGTTTCTTGGTCGACCTTTTCTAATGAATTTAAAGCTGAATGTTCAACGTACCATTATTGCCTAAAGTTCCCAACAGCAAGTGGAGCAGGCTCAATTAAAGGAGACCAAAGAAAGGCTCATGAATGTCTCCTACAGTTACAGGCAAAGCACGCACAAGTATCCATGATGGAAGCCACCACAAGCTATCCAGTCGATGAGCCATCAATACTGGAGAACATGATGGACACAGAGGGGGACCATATGGATGCGGACGAACAACACTCTGACGAGCAAGTGTTGGACGAACAACTCATCACCATCCAGGGGGAACTTCCACCGGACGAACAACATAGAGGTGGTGAGCAACATTCAACAGATGACATGGAGGGCCAGATGCTGTCTAACAATAATGGATCAGGACCAACAGATGATTTAGAACCCCGCCTGGGAGCAGAGCCCATGAACATCGAAAATGATTTCGACCCTGAGGGACCAATAATTGATCCTCGTTGGAAAGGACAAAAATGACGAGCAACTCCAGTTGAAGAACTGGAGGCGTTCAAAGTTAATCCAGGAAACGAAGATCTTGAATTATACATAGGATCTGAGCTCCCTGAGCCTTACAGATCCCGAATGAAAGAGTTCCTCAGCAAGAATCTAGATATTTTTGCTTGGTCTCACGCAGACATGGTGGGAATAGATCCAAAGCATGCTTGCCACAAGCTTAATATCAATCAAGCAAAAAAGCCTGTCCACCAAAAACGAAGGAAGTATGGCCCAGACAAATACCAAGCTTTGAATGAAGAGGTGAAGAAGTTGTTAGACAACGACCTAATTCGACAAGCACTCTGTCCACAGTGGGTGGCAAATCCAGTCTTAGTAAGGAAACCGTACGGAACCTGGAGGCTATGCATAAATTTTACGGATCTGAATGCAGCATGCCCGAAGGACAATTTTCCTCTCCCCCATATTGATCAATTGGTGGACAGCACTGCGGGTCACGAAATGGTAACATTCATGGATGCCTTTGTCGGGTACCATTAAATCCCAATGCATCCAGACGATCAAGAAAACACAGCATTTTACACAAACAAAAACTTGCTGTGTTGGAAAAGAATGCCATTCGGCCTCATCAACGCCGGAGCAACATATCAGAGGTTGGTGAACAAGATGTTCGACGAACAAATTAGAGATACGGTAGAGGTCTATATAGACGATATTGTGGTCAAGAGTCCCAAGAAAGAAGACCATCTCCAACATTTGACCCAGGTGTTCGAAATTCTTCGACACTACAACATGAAGTTGAATCCAAAGAAGAACAGCTTTGGAGTTCATTCAGGAAAATTCTTGGGCCATCTTGTTAGTCAACGAGGGATTGAGACCAATCCAACAAAATTTAAAGCTATCGTGGATATGCAACCACCACGTTCGGTAAAAGAGGTGCAAAGGCTCACGGGATGCCTAGCAGCTTGAACCGGTTCATATCCAGATCAGGAGATAAATGTCGTCCGTTCTTTGAGGCCATCAAAAAAGAAAAGTTCATATGGACTAACAACTGTCAAAAGGCGTTTGACCAACTTAAGAACTACCTGGGAGATGTTAAAATTCTATCAAAACCCATCTAAGGAGAGAAGCTCTATCTATACCTGGCAGCGTCAGAAGTGGCAATCAGCTCCGTTCTGGTGCGGGAGGATGGCAAATTCCATCAACCCATCTACTACGTCAGCCAAGTCTTACATGAAGCGGAGATCAAATACTCTCCAATTGAAAATCTGGCGTACGCACTTGTCATGAGTGTGAGAAAGTTACGACCATACTTCTTTGATCATCAAGTTGAAGTGCTAACAACTTTCCCACTCAGACAAATTCTCCATCGCCCCGACACAGCTGGTCGTCTACTAAAGTGGTCACTAGAGATTAGTCAATTCGGGGTAACCTATGCTCCTCGAACAGCGATCAAAGGGCAAGCTCTAGCCTACTTTATAGTCGAACTAACTTTCCCACCAGATCCGATGAGAGGACTTGATCACCCCTGGCATCTTTACGTTGACGGATCTTCAACTAATATAGTCTAGGGGGCAGGAGTAGTCCTGATAAGCCTTGACAGACAAGTATTTACCTCGGCAATCAGATTTGGTTTCATGGCTACCAACAACGAAGCTGAGTATGAAGCTCTCATTACTGGTCTCCATCTATCCCTTACAGTAGGGGTCAGGCGATTGCAAATATTCGGCGACTCACAACTGATTGTGAACCAAGTCCGAGGTGAATACGAGGCCAAAGACGATCATATGATCGAGTATCAACGAATTGTTGCTCACCTGGTGTCCTTGTTGGATCAAGTTTTCATTGAACAAATTCCAAGGACGAGCAACACACAAGCAAATGCATTGGCCCGACTAGCAACAAGCGAAGGGCCAGCAGAGTTGACAAACATTATAATCACAAAGATGAACGACCCGTCAACAACAAGTTATAGTGTCAACCAACTGGACGAACAAGCAAGCGAAGAAGAAGACTGGAGAACAAGTATAGTCAAATACTTGAAAAGTGGGGAAAAACCAAACAACTCTTTTGAAGCTGCCAAGCTAACAAAGCAAGCCGCCAGATATACCCTGGTGGGCGAGCATCTTTACAAAAGGGGAATATCTATCCCACTTCTCAAATGTTTGCCTAGAGGGCAAGGACGAGCAATACTCGAAGAAATACATGCTGGAGTATGCAGAAATCATACTGGGGGGCAAGCCTTGGCGTACAAGACTATCAGACAAGGCTATTATTGGCCGACTTTACGTCAGGACGCAATCAAGAAAGTAACAACTTGTCATCAATGCCAGATTTTTGCCCCGAACATTCATATCCCGGCTCAGGAGCTCGTATCAGTTTACAGCCCATGGCCATTTGCGAGATGGGGGATGGACATTATCGGTCCTTTCCCGGCAGGAGTTGGAAATGTTCAATTTGCCGTTGTGGCAGTCGAGCAGAAGCAGAGGCCATGGCAAAGATCACACAGCAGAAAATGATCAATTTCATTTGGAAGAACATTGTCTGTCGTTTCGGGGTTCCACAAACAATCGTGACAGACAATGGTCCACAATTTGATGGACAAGAATTGAGAGACTTTTGTGCGAAGTGGGGGATTAAAAAATATTATTCTACACCCTATCATCCCCAATCAAATGGACAAGTCAAAGCTGTGAACAAGATTATCAAGCATACGTTGAAAGTACGATTGGCGGAGAGCAAAAGTAGTTGGTCTGAAGAACTTCCGGAAGTCTTGTGGGCATATAGAGTTTCTCCCAGGTCGAGCACCGGAGAAACACCTTTTGCAATGGCTTTCGGAACAGAAGTTGTGATACCAATCGAATTAAAGACCAACATAATCAGGACGACCAACTTTGATGAACAGGCGAACAACTCTGTTCTAGCTACTGAAATGGATTTGCTCGAAGAAAAAAGATTAAGTGCCGAGCTAAAAAATGCTACCTATAAGCAACGAGCAGAACGCTATTATAATTCCCATGTTAAAATTATTGAATTCAGAGTTGGAGATTTGGTTCTAAGAAAGTTGCTCGCCCAACCTCCAGGTGTATTGAGACCAACTTGGGAGGGTCCGTATCATATAACGGGAAAATTCGTTAATGGTGTATACGATATCGAAGATATGGAAGGCAAGTCGGCCCCATACTCCTGGAATGTTGTACATTTGAAGAAATACTATCAATAAGTCGAATAAGTTCAATCCGCAATTGTTGGGCGAATAAATGTCTTGGGGGCATATGAACCATGTAAGGCAAACTAAAAACTTGCCTAATTTTTTGAAAATTTTACTAAGTATAGATTCAAAAGTTGTTCGGCACATTGTATAGCCAGGTGCTGTTTCATATCTTTTATTTTTTAGACAAGGTTGCTCGGCAAAAATGTTATAAGCGAGCATATTTTGGTTAGTGTTCAAAGTTGTTCGTCAGGATGTATATGTTAGTGATGAACAGTCTTACAACACTTGTAATTTTTCACAATGTAAATATAGTTGTTCATTGAAAGAAAAGTCCAAAGCTCGAGGTATAAGTCCATTTTGAGGACCAAGGCCAGTTAAAGGTTGTTCATCTTTTAAGATGACAGAACCTAAGGCTAAACCCTTATTCTATTAAAAGGCAAAGTTCAAATTGAACAAAGCCCAACATTATATGTTATAATTGCAAAAGTATTAAATAGAAATGTAAAGGCAATTAACATATAAGAAGAAGATGAGCGAACAAAAGAAACATTCATTAATAAAAGACTTTAAGCCTAAAAAATAGTACAAGAATTCTGGAAGAAGTGTACTACAAAAAGAACGAGCAACTATCACAAAAGAAAGACAAAAAAGTCTCAAGTCCTAGACCTATTGCTGCTCGCCAGGGGGAAGATCAGAAGCTTGTTCGACAGTAGGGTCGATGATCATGTCCCGTGCCAGGTCCTCAGCTGCTTTCTCCTCTTGTTCTTGGGCAGTTTGCTCGGCAGCGGCATCTTGCTCGCCCTGGGCGGTGTCTTCTTGCTCGTCCTCAGCCGGGTGTGGGGATGGGTAACCACAATACTGGGGTCAAAATGATCAATCTTAACCCCATAATCTATCATATCCCCCAGCTGGAGCTCAATGTTGTTCGGCGGGGGGTAGTGCTCAACAAACTCAGCCAAGTCCTTTCCCATCTCGCCGACCAATTCAGGCTGTTCGTATGCATGTGCAAGATGAATACAGTCGGCATAGGCACAGATGTACCCAAGATTTGTGATGGGTCCGGATCGGTTTTGCAACTCAATCTCCAGTTGCTCTTGAGTGAGCATTCCCCCCATTGCCTCATTGAGCCGAGCAACTTCCGTCTTAGCCTCGGCCAAATTCTGCTCGGCAGCAGCCACCCTCTTCTTTTGCTCCTCGAGCTCAGCATCCTTGCTCTTGAGCTCGGCCGACAACAGTTGATAATCTTCAACGTGTTTCTTTTCGATGTCATCGGTGTGCTTAAGCTGGTTGTTGAAGCGAGCAACTTTTGGCTCATATTGGTTGATCAGACTATCCTTTTCTTCGGTCAGCTGCCGAGCAGTACTGGCGTATTGGCGAACAACATCCTCTAGCTCGGCGAGCTGGGTCATCCCTTTTTGGGCAGTAATGAGACCATTAGCATGCTGCATCATGGAAAAGTGGAAGTTGTCTGCTATCCCTTGTGCAGAGATAGTCGTCTCCAGGGGCCGGGTCCATGATCGGACGATCAGTTCAGTGGCCCTACGGACATGTTCGCCCGGAATCTCCCGGATGTTCACCGGAGTCTTGGAACAGGCAATTGATGAACTGAGGCTGCTCGTCCGGGATGATCCTCGGCCCGGTACCTGCGAACAAGAATATTAGTTACACGAGATATTTTCAAAGTTTATAAGAGTTGTTCGGCAAAGACAATGTGAGATGCACTTACTCCTGGAACTTCCGCTCGTCCCAACCTAGAAGGTGTTGGTGAACGAATTTAATCGTAAGGATTAGTGGCTGTTTTAATCCGTTTTTACGTCACCAATCAATAACGTGTGATTGATTACCACCGTAAATGGTAAATCGGGGTTTGGATTTATCGAATTTGTAAATTCGGTAGTCGAAATTGGACTTATTTCGCATATGTGAGTCTGGGTGTATTTGTGTGTATTTTTAGTCTGAAATTCGAAAATTATATAAGTAAGCTGGAGAACAACTATTTATAGAGACTAGCAAGCATGAGGTGTCCAAGACTCTTGGTCTCCCTAGCCTGCATGCTTGACATGTGTCCCTTTGATCTTATCTAAGCTGAATCTTAGTTACAAAGTCTTCTTTGGTCTTATCTCGGACTCATTGTTGTTCGCCTAAGTCGGCTTGATTGATCTTGTTGATTCTCCAACTGAAAGTTGTTCGCCTCTTGAGGTTGTACTTTGGAAGTTGCTCGCCTTATGGCTTTGTTCAGCTTGGCGTTGGGATCTTTGTCCTTTGTTCACTTGTACACACCTCCTTGGCTATTTGTTGTATCATGGTTTGGCCAAGTTGTTCGTCATTGATGACTTCACAGTTGGCTCATTCTTGGTCTTGGGCATGAATTCCTGTTCGCCCATTAGTTGTTCGTCGGGGAGTTGTTCGTCACTTTATACACCTCTAAAATTGGTAGATGCACCCCAACTTGATTTTCTTTGTTGATTACCCTTGATTTGAGGTTGGTTCATAATCTTTGATGTAGCTTTAATCCTTGTTCGCCATTTATTGACTTATGTTCGCCTATCAACAATTGCCCCCTATCCTGGCTATATGTTGCCCCAGACGAGCAACTTTGTGGCGAGCAACTATAGTTAGGATATCAAAATGATGAGGGTTGGGGCGGACATCATTGGCTTGGGCGAGCAACATATGGTTTGTCGTTTCGTCTTCCCAAGGTCTGGGAGTTATACGAAGATGACGTGGGCGGCATGGCTGTGCGCCGCCCACGCGCGAGCAATCCCGAGGCCACGCGCCTCTATAATTACATATAGGTCCCTAAATTTTTGAATTTGTACGGAAATTACCCCGTTTTCTCTCAATTTGGCCCCAGGGCTTTTGGGAAATTTTGTTTGGGACCCCGCTTTTGCTTGGGGTATATATAGTGGGAAAACCGAAATTTTTCCCACTTTTCCCCCTCTTGCAACAGTGCTCCGGCGACTTCCACTTTCTCCGGCGATTCCAAGTTTCTCCGGCATCTATTCTTCAACGTTTGGCTTCAAACTTCCACTCCCAGGTAGTTATTTTTCTTCTTCTCTATCTTTTTCCTTCAAAAATTCTTTCTACCGCCGTGTGGACCCAAACGCCTCCGTCTTCTCCGGGAAAACGCCGCCGTCTGCAACACTATCCGCCACCGCCTAGATTTTTCCTCTCCCTCCTATGTCTTCGCAATCGAGCAATAAAGCTGAGGAGACCCTAGATCCCCTTTTTCCCGTTGCGGTCCCTATCGATCAACCTCCACTCGAGATTTCTTCGGCATCGGATCATCACGTGGATTCAGTTGTTCGCTCTGTGGAGGACACCGGTGTGGGCCCATCTGGGAGAGAAATAGTAGTTGCGGCGAACAACAATTTGGACGTTGGCTCATCGTCTTCTGCCGAATCTAGAGATTCAGACCTTAACGAACTCACTCGCGAGTTCTTGGAGAGCATTAACTTCCCATCCCCAAGGATGCGGGAAAATGAGATTCCAGCAGGGGTTGCTCGTCTATTCGAATGGCGAGCATACGCTGAACGATATGCGAACAGCTTTTCCCGTCCCCAGAGACAAATAATGGACAAGGTGAAAACTGGATTCCAGGCGAGCAAGATCAAGAGTGTTGTTCGCGAAGATGAACTGGACTCCATCCGAAAGGAATATAAAATCCCCTTTGATATTCACATGTGGGCTCCTCAGAGGAGGGAAAGAGCTGATCGCCCACCTCCAGGATGTACGGCGATCAACATTCACACTCTAATTGCCGGATTAAAGCTGCCTCTCCCACCCGTTGTTGGTCGATTCCTGGAGGCGACCAACTTGGCCATCACCCAAATTACTCCAATTGGGTGGATGAACCTTTTGGGCTCCATGTGCCTGTTCGCCTTGGAGGGGTACGTTGATCGGATCACTGCGGAAGAGATCAACTACCTGATGACAATCACAAGTTGCCCCCGAGGAGAAGAAGGCTATCACTACCTCAAGGCCAGGACTGGGTTGAAAATGGTAGAAGAGGTGCCGAACAAGATTCGTGATTGGAAACAGCACTTCTTCTGGATTGGGGGTGATTGGCGAGCATCTTCTGGTCCACACGGCGGCCCTGGACGAATAAATTCTCCAGCAGCCTATGGAAAACTGAAACGTAAGTTCAATTCTTGCTCGCCTTTGGACAGTTGTTCTAATTTAACTTTTTTTTGTTTGTTCGCAGGCCCTCGTCTACCCAAGTGGGATTCGAAAGAGGAGGAGTTGAACTCCGAGTTCCTGTTTACCTCGTGCTTGGTCGGCCTGCGCAACCGAGCAGATAGGACTATTGACTATCTCTGCCGATCAAGGTGTCAAAAAGCTGCTCGCCTTTTGACTTATCCACATCATTTGGAGGCTCAAGCCGAGGTGCCCCCTGGTATGGAAATTCCTAACTCCCTGCTCAAGCCTTGTTCGTCGTTAACATGTTTAACTTGCTCGTCTAACTTTAACTTTTTTTTTTTTTTTTTTTTTTTTTTTTTAGCCGAGCAAGTAACAATCGCCGTTCCCTCAAGCTACGCTCTTCTTGAGCAGAAGGTCCTTGAAATGGGACCACCAAGAGGGAAGAAAAGGAGAGGGGACCCTCCACAAGCCGTGCTCGCCTTGTCGAACAAGCCTGAGGGGGCCAAAGTTCCACGTCCGGCTGCCCCCCCAGTTCAGATTCGGTCTCCTCCCGTCTCCCCACCTCGTGGTGGTAAGCGCCTTAAGAAGGCAGATGGGACCCCACTGGCCGGAGATGTCCCCGGCAAGGGGAAAGAAAAGGTGGGCGAAAGCCATGCTCGCCACGAAGAGGATGCTATAAGGCGTTCTTCTGGGGAGCCCACGGAAAGGTTGGGGAAAGCGAGCAAAGATGTAGGCTCACCCCGTGGCCCAGAAGACCTTACATTCCTAGGATGGGATGATCGGAAGTTTGCCGAGTAAGTATCTATCCTCTCTTGCCGAACAACTTTCATCCATTATTTTTTATTTTTCTATGTATCAATTGCTTTTTTGTTTGCAGATACCGTGCCGATGATTATCCCGGCCGAGCAAGTGTCGTACATCAGTACGCTTGCTCGAAGACTCCCGTAAACATAAGGGAGATTCCCGGCGAACATGTTCGCAAGGCGACGGAGTTGGTCGCCCGGGCCTGGACGCGTCCTCTGGACAAGGCCATCCTTCAGCAGGGGCAGATGGACAATCTCCATCTTTCGATGATGCTCGTCGCCAACGGCCTTGTCACTGCCCAGAGGGCAATCACCCAAGTTGCCGAGCAAGAAAAGTCTGCCCGCCAATATGCGAATACTGCTCGGCAACTTTCTGAAGAAAAAGATGGCCTGGTGAGCCAATACGAGGCCAAGATTGCTCGCCTTAACAACCAGATCAATGTTTACATTGATGCTGAGCACAAGCGCCTTGAAGAGATTCAGGCCATGTCCAAAGAGCTGAAAGATAAGGAGAACTTGCTCGGCGAGGGAGAGAAGAGATTGACTTCGGCCGAACAAAGAATTGCCGAGCTTGAGGCGGAGAATGCTCGCCTCCGGGAAGCAGAAGCCAACCTCTTCACCCGCGAGCAACTTGAAGAGGAGGTTCAAACTCGCACCATCCCCATCTCCAACCTTGGATATATTTGCGCCTACGCGGACAGCATCCGTACGGCTGATGCCTATGACTACAAGGAGATGGTGGAGGAGATGGCTAAGGATTTGAATGAGTTCCTCGAGAACTATCCTCCGCCGAACAACGTCAAAATCCAATTGGCGGATTTGGCTGTGCTGGGGGTTAAACTGGATAAACTCGACCCCAGCATCACCATCACTCATCCTCCACCAATTGTTGATGATGGCGAGCAAGAAGATGAACCGGCTGCCGCGGACGAGCAAAGTGCTAAAGAAGCGGAGGATAAGGCGGCTGAAGACCTTGCTCGGGAGATGATTGTCGACCCCTCCGCCGAGCAACCTCAAGATCCTCCTCCCGCCGAACAGCAGTAGTTTTTAGGACTTAGTTTTTTCTTCCTCTTTTGTAGTAGTTGCTCGTCCCTTTTTGTAGTACTTGTAATGGCTGCTTCCAGCTTGTACTATTTTTTAGGCTTAATGCCTTTGATTAATGGAACGTCTTTCTCATGTTCGCTCATTTTCTTATATATGTTAATTGCCTTTACATTTCTATGAATGCCTTTACAATTATAACATATAATGTTGGGCTTTTGTTCGAATTGAACTTGCCTTTAGTGGAATCGGGGTTCAGCCTTAGGTTCTGTTCATTTTTAAAAAACGAACAACCTTTAAGTGGCTTTGGTCCTTAGGTTATGTCCATTTGTAAAACGAACAACCTTTTAGTGGACTTGTACCTCGAGCTTTTGGACTTTTCCTTTTTTGACGAACAACTATTATATTTACATTGCAAAGTAATTACAAGTGTTGTAAGACTGTCCATCACTATCATATACAATCTGACGAACAGCTTTAAACACAAACTAAAACTTGCTCGCTTATAATATTTTTTGCCGAGCAACACTATTTATAAAACCAAAAGTACTAGCACCAGACTATACAATGTGCCGAGCAACTTTTGAATCTATACTTAAGAAAATTTAAAAAATTAGGCAAGTTTTTAGCCTTCTTAGCCTTCCTTCAGCTCATATGCATCCTTTGCCCCCCAAGACAGTTGTTCGCCCAACTTTATTGATAGTATTTCTTTAGATGTACAGCATTCCAGGAGTATTGGGCCGGCTTGCCTTCCATGTCCTCAATATCGTATACGCCATTGATGTATTTTTCTGTTATACGATACGGGCCCTCCCAAGTTGGTCCCAATACACCTGGAGATTGGGCGAGCAACTTTCTTAGAACCAAATCTCCAACTCTGAATTCCCTAACTTTTACATGGGAATTATAGTAACGTTCTGCTCGCTGCTTGTATGTGGCATTTTTTAGCTCGGCATTCAACCTTTTTTCTTCGAGTAAATCCAATTCAGCATTTAGAGCAGAGTTGTTCGCCTGTTCATCAAAGTTGGTCGTCCTAAATGTAGTGGCCTTTAACTCAATTGGTATTACAGCCTCTGTCCCGAAAGCCATTGCAAAGGGTGTTTCTCCGGTGCTAGACCTGGGAGAAACTCTGTACGCCCATAAGACTTCCGGAAGTTCTGTAGACCAACTGCTTTTACTCTCCGCCAGTCGCACTTTTAATGTATGCTTTATGATTTTATTCACAGCTTCAACTTGTCCATTCGACTGGGGGTGGTAAGGTGTGGAGTAATGTTTCTTGATCCCCCACTTCGTACAGAATTCTCTCAACTCTTGTCCATCAAATTGTGGACCATTGTCTGTCACAATTGCCTGTGGAACTCCAAAACGACAGACAATGTTTTTCCAAATAAAGTTGATCATCTTCTGCTGTGTGATACTCACCATGGCCTCTGCTTCCGCCCATTTTGTGTAATAATCGACTGCCACGACGGCGAATCGAACATTTCCAACTCCAGCCGGGAAAGGACCAATGATGTCCATCCCCCATCTTGCAAAAGGCCATGGGCTGTATACTGACACAAGTTCTTGAGCCGGGGTATGGATGCCTGGGGCAAAAATCTGACATTGATGGCAAGTCTTGGCTTTTTTTATTGCGTCTTGACGTAAAGTCGGCCAATAATAGCCTTGTCTGATTGTCTTGTATGCCAAAGCTTGCCCCCCAGCATGATTTCCACATATTCCCGCATGTATCTCTTCGAGTACTGCTTGCCCTTGCCCCCTAGGCAAACATTTGAGAAGTGGGATTAATATTCCCCTTTTGAAGAGTTGCTCGCCTACCAGAGTATATCTGGCGGCTCGCTTTATTAGCTTGGCAGCTTCAAAAGGATTGTTTGGTTTTTCCCCACTTTTCAAGTATTTGACTATACTTGTTCTCCAGTCTTCTTTTTCATTGGTTTGATCGTCGAGTTGATTGACATTATAGCTTACTGTTGATGGATCTTTCATCTTTGTAACTATAATATCTGCCAACTCTACGGGGCCTTCACTTGTTGCTAGTCGGGCAAGCGCGTCTGCTTGAGTGTTGCATAGACAACTTTTTAACTTCTTCATTTAAAGCTTGATATTTGTCTGGGCCGTACTTCCTCCGCTTTTGATGGACGGGCTTTCTGGCTTGGTTTATATTCAGCTTGTGGCAAGCATGTTTTGGATCTATCCCCACCATATCTGCATGAGACCAAGCAAAGACATCTAGATTCTTGGTGAGGAAATCTTTCATTCGGGATCTGTAAGGCTCTGGGAGCTCAGATCCTATGAATAATTCAAGATCTTCGCTGTTGGGATTAACTTTGAACGCCTCCAGCTCTTCGACTGGAGTCGCTTGTCGTTTTTGTCCCTTCCAACGGGGATCAAGTATGGGTTCCTCAGGGTTGGAATCATTTTCGATGTCCATGGGTTCTGCCCCCAGGCGGGGTTCAAGATCATCATTTGGCTCCGTCCCATTGTTGTTCGTTTGTACTTGGCCCTCCAAGTCCTCCACTGAAGGTTGGTCGTCACCACCCCTTTGTTGTTCGTTAGATGGAGGTTCCTCGCGGGTGGTAACAAGTTGTTCGTCCAACACTTGCTCGTCCAAGTGTTGTTCGTCCGCATCCATGTGGTCGTCTATGTCCATCATATTGTTTAGTATTGATGGTTCGTCGATGGGACAACTTGTTGCTTCCATCATGGATATTTGTACAAATTTTGCTCGTAGCTGTTGGACGCATTCTCGTGCTCTCCGTTGGTCTCCTTTAATTGTGCCTGTTCCACTAGCTGTTGGAAATTTCAAACAATAGTGGTAAGTGGAACACGCAGCTTTAAATTCATTAAGAAAAGGTCGGCCAAGAAACCCGTTATAAGTCGACTCCTGGTCTACAACCAAGAAATCTACCATTCTCGTTATATTTCTTTCGGGTTCATCGGCCGTTACAAGTTGTACAGCTAATGTTACAATTCCCAACGGTGTTGTCACAGCATTCCCGAAGCCTACGATTCTATGTGTTGTATTCCGAACATAACCTGAATAATCTCCCAGATTATCGAGGGTCTTCTTGAATAAGATGTTCGTGTAGGCTCCGGTGTCCACCAACAGTCTATGGACTCTGGTCCCCATAATCTTGGCACAGATTATGAGCGAATCATTGTGTGGGGTTAAGACGCCTTCAAGGTCTTTTTCAGTGAAAGTTAATTCTGCCGTTTGCATGATAGACGGCTTAACTCCCATCTCTTGTACTTGGCCAATCGCTCGTAGCTCTGCTTTCCTCTTCCGGTTAGATTCAGGTGGTTGTCCATCAAAACACCCTCCCGCGGGACCTGCGGGTTCCATCATGAACAAATCTTCTAAAGGTTGGGCTGGCATATTGGGAACTGGTCGCCCGGGTCTGTTGTTTCTCTGGGATTGACCATCCTCTTCGTCTTCTGAGTTGTTCTCCCGGGCTCTTTTCCCAGGTTGCCTTTTGACGAAATCGGAGAGCTTCCCTTCTTCATAAAATCGCCAGAGTTGCTTAAGCAAATCTCTACACTCACTCGTAAAATGCCCCACACTTTGATGGTAGGCACAATACTTGTTCGGGTTGAGTTTGCCAGTATCCTGACGGATTTTACGTGGTGGGGAAAGCAACTCTTTCTCCTTTACACTTTCATACACAGTATCAACTGATACTGTCAATACTTGGTTCAATTTTTCTTTTAAATCCGATCCTTCGGTGAATGCTTTCATGTTTTTCGGGACCCTGTAGCTTGTCCCGACGGGCTTTTTGTTATTCTCCTTAGGATCAGCTTTGTTTTCCCCTAAATTTGTTTGTAGGGCTTCGTGCATGGAAACGAAAATGCCAGCTTGGTTTCTGAACTCGGCATAAGTCTTTGGGCACTTCAGACGTACCTCCTTCCATAACTTCGACCCTTTTTTCAATCCGGCCATCACAGCGACGATCTTTGTATCTTCGCTCACCGGTTCTCCTTCTAGTAAAACTTTATCGAATCTTTCCATAAACGCCCGGTCAGTTTCATCATCATTTTGCCTCAAATCTGATAGCCGGTGTTTTTGGGAAAGATATGACCCCGCCGTTGAAAAGTGAGAAAGAAATTCTCGACTTAGTTGGACGAACGAGTGGATTGATGCCGGCGGCATTGATGAAAACCACTTGTGAACCCGATCGCCCAATGTTAATGGAAAATTCCGGCACTGGGTGGCGTCGCTGGCCCCCACAGAGACCATGTAATCCGTATACTTCGTTAAGTGGACCCGGGGGTCGGCGATGCCTTCATATTGAATGCTAGCCGGAAATTGAATCTTTTTCTGGATAGGGGCCTTCAAAATATGAGCTGCCAAAGGTGAGGATGGCATGCTGGTCGTTCCCATCCCCCTCTGTTGGTCTAGTTGCCCCTGCATGTTCTCCACAGCCCTCCTTAGGCTTGATAATTCATCAAGAGGTGCCCCCTGACTTGGAGGCTGTTCGGCGAGCAAAGGCATTAACCTTTCTGCTCGTCGCAGTCCCTCGCTTGGAGTGGGCACTTCCTGAGCTGGCCTCCTAATGTTGTTCGCCGCATTTGGCCCTAGGCGCCTGAAGGCTGACTGGGAGAGCCTTTCATGGACTGATGGGCAAGGCTGTTCAAAAGTTGCTCGCCCATCATCTGCTCCCCGGCGAGCAGCTTCCGGTTGGGGTTGGCTAAGTCTGTCTTGGGCACTGGAATGTGTTGTCCCATGGCTAGACATAGTTGTTCGTCCGCGACCAGACTCAGCCTGTACCTCTTGTTGGTCGACCACCTTGGCCTTTCCCTTGTTCCGTCTGACTTGGGCACTATCAACCTCTCGCTGTTCGCCCCTAGTGGTCCTGGGTCTAACAACTTCTAGGGACTTGTCCCTTAGCCTTGCTTGTGTTGGCCTAGCCTGCTCTTGTTGCCTCTGGAGGGCCTGGAGAGCAGCAATGGTTCTGGCCAACTCGTTGGGGTTGTTCGCCAAAGCCTCCATCTCAGGGGGGAGGTTATGTGTTATGGCCGTATGCTGTGACCTGTTCGCATGTCTCGGGTCACGGTCCTGGTGGTCGGCCGACGTGGCTCGGGTCTGAGATGCTTTTTTCGACAAACGTGATCCTTGGGTTTCTTTAGATTGAGGCATTTCAATTTAAATTACTTCTTAATTTATAAATTGAAGAACACCAAGAACACCAAGAACACTTTTGTTTGTATCTTCAAATATTTCTTGAGATTTCCTTTGAATCTTCAAGTTTTCAACTTGAAGTTCTTGAGTAATCACACTAAACCGGAGGTTCGATCCCTTCTTCTAGCGCCAAATTGTTGGTGAACGAATTTAATCGTAAGGATTAGTGGCTGTTTTAATCCGTTTTTACGTCACCAATCAATAACGTGTGATTGATTACCACCGTAAATGGTAAATCGGGGTTTGGATTTATCGAATTTGTAAATTCGGTAGTCGAAATTGGACTTATTTCGCATATGTGAGTCTGGGTGTATTTGTGTGTATTTTTAGTCTGAAATTCGAAAATTATATAAGTAAGCTGGAGAACAACTATTTATAGAGACTAGCAAGCATGAGGTGTCCAAGACTCTTGGTCTCCCTAGCCTGCATGCTTGACATGTGTCCCTTTGATCTTATCTAAGCTGAATCTTAGTTACAAAGTCTTCTTTGGTCTTATCTCGGACTCATTGTTGTTCGCCTAAGTCGGCTTGATTGATCTTGTTGATTCTCCAACTGAAAGTTGTTCGCCTCTTGAGGTTGTACTTTGGAAGTTGCTCGCCTTATGGCTTTGTTCAGCTTGGCGTTGGGATCTTTGTCCTTTGTTCACTTGTACACACCTCCTTGGCTATTTGTTGTATCATGGTTTGGCCAAGTTGTTCGTCATTGATGACTTCACAGTTGGCTCATTCTTGGTCTTGGGCATGAATTCCTGTTCGCCCATTAGTTGTTCGTCGGGGAGTTGTTCGTCACTTTATACACCACTAAAATTGGTAGATGCACCCCAACTTGATTTTCTTTGTTGATTACCCTTGATTTGAGGTTGGTTCATAATCTTTGATGTAGCTTTAATCCTTGTTCGCCATTTATTGACTTATGTTCGCCTATCAACAGAAGGGTTATGTCCTCGGGACCATGGACGGGAGTAGAGTCTTTGACCGCCTTGCTCGTCCTCTCCACCGGCTCAATGGAAGTGTGGCGAGCAACTTCCTCTTCAGTATGGGGACGAGCATGGCTCTTCCCCACTTTCTCCTTGCCTTTGTTCCCGGCAGGAGCATTCTGGGCCACAAAAGACCCATCCCCTTTCTTTAAGCGCTTGGCTCCTCGGGGTGATGGGGCAGGAGGAGGAGAGGGTGGAAGATTGGAAGGGGGCACAGCCTGGCGAGCAACTTTTTCCCCCTCAGCTTTGTTCGTCATCGCCAACACTTTGGATGGCGGGTCACCCTTCATTTTCCGTCCTTTCGGAGGTGGCATTTCGTGGACCCTTTGTTCAAGAAGTCCAAAGCAAGGGGGGAAAGCGACGGTGACTTGCTCAGCTAAAAAAAAAGAGTTTAGACGAGCAGGTTAGAAAAGCAAGTGATGAGCAAAGTTGTAAAGAAAAGTTAGAAAATTTCTGTACCTGGGGGCACCTCAGCTTGAGCTTCCAAGTGGTGGGGGTACGTGAACAGACGAGCAACCTTTTTGCACTTCACTCTGTTCACGTACTCAATGGTCTCCTCAGCTCTATCTCGGAGGGCGACCAAATACAAAGTGAAGAGGAACTCAGAGCCGATCTCTTCCTCTTCTGAGTTCCACTTGAGTAACCGGGGACCTGCGAGCAAACAAAAAAAGTTAAATTAGAACTTTATGTAAGGACGAGCAAATGTGACCTTACGTTTGATTTTCCCATAAGTGGTGGGTTCGAATATACGCCCAACACCGCCATGTGGGCCAGAAGATGCTCGCCAATTGCCCCCGATGAAGAAGAAATGCTCCTTCCAATTCTGAATCTTGTTCGGTACCCCTTCCACCAGTTTCAATCCGGTTCGGGCTTTCAAGTAATAGTATCCCTCCTCGCCCCTCGGACACTTGGTGATGGTCATCAGGTAGTTGACCTCTTCAGCGGTGATGCGGTCAACGTACCCCTCCAGGGCGAACAGACCCATAATGCCGAGCAAGTTCATCCACCCAATGGGAGTTATTTGAGTGATGGCTAAGTTGGTCGCCTCTAGAAAACGACCAACAACGGGAGGCAGCGGCAACTTGAACCCCGCAATCAGTGTGTCAACGTTGATCGCCGTACACCCTGGGGAAGGCCGATCAGCTCTCTCCTTCTTTTTAGGAGCCCACATGAAGATGTCATTGGGAATTTGATATGCTTCCCGGATGAGATTGAGCTCGTCCTTGCGAACAACACTTCGGATCCTGCTCGCTTGATAATCAGTCCTCACTAAGTCCAATACTTGATGTTGGGGGTGAGGAGACTCATTCGCATATTCAACAGAATATGCTCGCCATTCAAATGGGCGAGCAACTTCCGAAGGGATCTCGTTTTCGAGCATTTTTGGACCTGGGAACCCTATCCCCTCCAAGAATTCGGGAGTGAGCTCGTCAAACTCCGGATCTTCTTCAGATTCGGAGCCGGAGGAAGATTGCTCGTTGGAGGTGCTGCTCGTGGCCTCCCCAACCTCTTCGCCGGATTGGCGAGCACCAGTGTCCTCCGTTGATCGAACCACCGAATCCACGTCGTGATGCATTTCTGAATAAACTTCGAACGGCGGTTGCTCGACAAATGACATGATTGGGAAAGGGGGTCTAATCTCTCCTCCGAATTTTGGTTGCTCGAGTGAGAGGACATTAGTTTGAGGGAGGGGTTTTTGTATTTTGGAAATGGTTTTATGGGGCCTCCAATGGCGGTTCTAAGCGGACAACGGCGATGCGAATCCCCCCACAGCGGCGATGGGGCAAATAGAGAAAGGAATTAGAGAAAACGAGAAGAGATAAGAGAATAACTACCTGGGGATCAAAATTTGGAATCAAATGCAGGAGAAATGGACGCCGGAAAGCTTGGAGTCGCCGGAAATGGTGGGAATCGCCAGAGTACTGTAGCAAGGAGTGAAGAAGTGGGAAAATTTTCATTTCCCACTCCTATTTATACCCCAAGGAAAAACGGGGTACGAAGTGTAATTTTCCTCAAAATATGGACTTAATTGAAGAATAATGGGGTCTTTTTCGAGCAATATCGTAAATTCGAGGACTGGCATGCAAATACTGAGGTGCGTGGCCTTGGGAATGCTCGCGCGTGGGCGGCGCGCAATCATGCCGCCCACGTCATCCTCGTACATCCCCCAGATCGAGGGAAGACGAAATGGTGAACCCAGAGTTGATCGCCAGATTCAATGATGTTCGTCCAAATCCTCACCAGTATAGTATCCTAACTACAGTTGCTCGCCACAAAGTTGCTCGTCTGAGGCAACATCTAGTCAGGATAGGGGGCAATTGTTGATAGGCGAACATCAATCAATGTTGGGCAAACAAAGATTAAGGCCATAATAAAGATTATGAGGAATCAACTTCAAATCGAAGATGAATAACAAAGAAAATCAAGTTGGAGTGCATAAACCAATCCAGAAGTGTACGAAATGACGAACAACTCCATCGACGAACAACATACTGGCGAACAGGTCCACAGACCCGGGACCAGATATGGACCCTCCATCAAATCACTAATGACGAGCAACATTATCAAAGGGTGTTGCATCTGCCAGCCTAAGAGGTGTATGTTAGGATAAAAATTGTTAGTTTTGATGAGTTAAAACAAACCAGAAGATGTAATAGGACCATCTGGACCTGTTAGCCAGATGATGATCTAGATTAGGACTTAGTCTAGGGGGAACTGCCAGACCAGAAGGCTTCACCAGAAGAGTCACCAGAAGACCCCACCAGAGGACTTCACCAGATGTCTCCACCAGAAGACTTCACCAGATGAGATCAGACCAGAGGCAGAGGACCTTCCCCAGACCAGACGAGTCCGAACCAGACGAGTCTGGTGGAACAAAAGATGCTCAGTTTGATCCCCTTATTCTACTGAGTATTCTGGTTGTTCACCAGATAAGGACCAGAAGACACCGAGTTTGCCTGGTGTCTGGTCTTGCCTTCTCTGTTGAGAATCAGAGTTAGGCAGAGGAAGCTATTGACCGTTGGTGATTCAAATCAAGTCAACAAGATCAGGATTGGAAAGTATATGAAGATAATCAATCCAAGGATCCCACCAACCCAATCAATCAATTAGGGAATTGATTGATTGAGGCTTCCTTATATAGAGGATCTGATTGGATTAGCCCTCCAACGGCTAGCCCTAATCCCCTCTATATATACAAGAGTGCAGTTCAAGAAAAAGCTCTAGAGACTCTACACGCGCACATAGCGTACTAAGCTTTTTGATCACTACGCATTTGCACCCACTTTGTTCTTAATTACTCATCCAACTCGTAAGGAGTTTATATACTCAACCTGTTCATCTTTGTTGGTCCCGTTTTCTTTCACAAACAAGGACAATATGGGAAATTAGGAGAAATTTTTGTTTTAACACTGATGTTATGCAAGTCAGTAAAGCAATAAAGAACACAACAATGTAAAGTGGTTCGGAGGCTCAAGCTCCTACATCCACTGCCTGATTTAACAAGAAATCCACTACCCGGGATTCTTGTTTTTAACGTGCCAAGGTGCACTCACAACTGGACTCACACCCCTCTGCGGAGCTGCCTCTCGAACTGGCCTCACATCCCTCTTCACTCAGGGACTGCCTCTCCTCACCTCACTGCAACTCCTAACACTATTCTGGAAAGGGTTTAGTTTGGTTTGGTTCTCTCCAACTAGGTGAGGTTTTCCCTTACATGGTTTTAGCCTCTGAGCTAAGGTTGGGAAAACCTCTCTAAGCTTAGGATGTATATGATAGGCTCGAGTATACAAACTGGAACACTCAAATATGACTATGAAGAATTCAATGTCAGTGTTCTTGATGGAGATGGTGCACCCTTATGACTCCCTCATGACTTGCACCACTCTCGCACCACCAGCTCTCTTTCAAATGAAGCTTGAGTTTGTATTTATAGTTTGGATTTGAATGTTACCGTTGGAGAGAGTAACATTCAAATCCAGACTATCTCTGGAGTGAAATCCTCATTTTCAGTGAAGTATGGCCTTGTCAGCTTTTGTCAGATTCGCTGCCTTGACTTGATTGGTCCACGTGGACTGAGTCCAACGGCTCTTTTGTTCAGGGTACTTGATCAGGGTAGTCCTGACTTCAGGCGACTTGTCTTCAGCTGACTTGTAATCCTCTCAGGATACCTTTCTTCAGTAGACTTGAAGTCTTCTTAGGAACCATCATTGGACTTTAAGTCTTCTCAGTGGACTTCCTTCAGTAGACTTGAAGTCCACTCAGGGGAGTTGACATAAGGCTATTTGTCAAGCTTCCCAGCCTCAGTAGCTTGACTCCTCCAGGTCCTACTAGGCCCAGCACTGATCCTCCTGATCATGCTCTTCACTGAGTAGTCCACTGACTTAGCTTAGAATAGTCAGGTTTATACTCAGTGGGACTTCCTTCAGGCTTCTCTTCAGGTTCAGGTCTTCTGACATGGCTTCAGTCGTTCTCCTTGTGATGTCATCTTGACTTCCTCAGGCTCTATCAGTGAGTCCCCCTCACTGAGTTCCCCCTCAGTAGAGTTCGTCCCTCAGCTGAGTTCCTCTCAGCAGAGTTCCCCCTCACTGAGTTCCTCTCAGTAGAGTTCCCCCTCACTGAGTTCCCCCCTCAGCTGAGTTCTTCTTGCACTGATAACCTGTTCTACTGAAAAACAAACTAGCCTGACCTGAAACTAAAAGATACTATCCTGACTGCTTTCAAACCTATTACATGTGGTTTTGGAAAATCTTCAAAACTAAAATATATCCCAACAATCTTGTTAGACAAGGTTGGAGTAAGTTTGTCTTTAGATCGAAGTTAGATCTAAAGAGATTGTAAGAAGGTGCTGGTACTTCGGAAATTCCAGTAAGTAGTGAGTTTGTTGGTTGGATAGTGAGACCCCTTTGATCAAGGGAGAGTGGACGTAGGATATTCAGATCCGAACCACTATAAATACGGTGTTATTTATTGCTTTCTTTAATACCTGTTGATTATTATTTGTGCTCTTAGAAAAGATTTTCTCTAAAGACATTTTGGTTACAAAGGCTTCCGCAATTAATCTATCTAGTGGGACCAACAAGTGGTATCAGAGCAGTGTGTCCAACGACCACTGCTTTGTAAAGCTTTTGGTGGTCACCGGGCAGATCCATTGCTCCTTAGTGCTTTTGTTAAAGTTCTTGTTATTTCCCAAATTTTATTTAAAATGTCTGCAAAATCTTCTTATAAGAGTCGCAAATTGCCAGAGTTCTCATTTGAGGACTATAGCCACTGGAGCTTCATGATGAGTAATCATCTGGGAGCTATCCACCACCGCATGTTAGATGTGGTAGAGAGTGGCCCCATTAAATTTTACTGGACTCCTATTGATAGTGGCAGGTCAGAGTCCAGAGAAGAAACTAGCGACGCTGCAGAGGATAGAGTTCCCAGACAACGAATCCTCAAAAAGAAAGAAGAACTTGACAACGATGAGAGAAAGCTACATAACCTGGACCAGGTGGCAAGAACCGAGATTATCAACACTCTCACCAAGGAGGTAATAGAGAAGGTCAGAACATGTGTCACTGCGAAGGAGATGTGGGACAAACTTGCACTTCTCTGCGAAGGAACAGAGAAGATTAAAGATAACAAGCTCCAGGCTGTTCAACACTCGTTTGATACGTTCAAAATGAAACCAGACGAGACCATAGACCAGCTGGACATGCGCCTCACAAACCTCCTAAACAAGGCTAGTGCCTTAGGTAAGACCTACTCTGAAAAGGAAATTAATAGTAAAATTTTGCGTTCACTAACTAGCAGGTGGAGAATCAAAGTTACTGTGATCAAGGACAACAAGGATCTCAATACTCTGGATCATCATCTTCTGTTGTCTGATCTCAAAGCTTACGAATATGATCTTCAAGAGGAGGATCAAACAGAAGAGGTTTCCTCTTCTGGCCAGAAAGGAGTTGCATTCTCTTCAACTCTCAAGCCTGATGTCAAGTCAAAGGAGTCTACTGCAGATGACTTGAGCCTCAAGGAGCAGGTAGCACTTCTAACTCGTAAATTAGACAAAATGAGTTCAAAATATGGCAGGTACAAAAGGCATTGGAAGGAGTCTACCAGAGACAGGAAGAGTTCCTTCAAGCCTGCAGAGAAGGAGAAGGCATCTGGAGACTCAAGGGAGACCAGATTCAGAACTCCAGAGAGGAAGAGAGATGACAACCCTGGCATCTCTGGGAGATCAGATTATCAGAGGAGGGATGGTAGCTCTGGCAGACCTGACTACCAGAGAAGAGAGAGTAGTCCAGCCAGATCAGACTACAACCAGAGGAGGAGAGAGCCAAGTCCTAGTCCCAGAGGAGACAATGCCTGCTACACATGCAACAAGACTGGTCACTACAGTTATGATTGTCCTCAGCTTACTCCTAGGGAAAGAGAAGAGAAAAGAATCAAGAGAGATAGGAGATATGCAGATAAGAGGGCATTGCTGGCAGAAGCAGAGGAGGAGGATACTAGTTCCAGTTCTTCTTCTTCTGACTTTGGATCAGATGATGATGTGTGTCTCATGGCAGACATCACTGAGGTAAATGAAACTACTTTAGTTTTATCAAATTCCAAATGTACATCCTCTAATTCATCTGGTAACTCCAGAGAATCTGATATGCAACAAATGCTATCAGATCTCCAAAATTGTGTCCAACTTTGTCAAAAACTTGAGAAAGAGAATGGTAGGCTCAGAGCTGAAGTTCAATCTCCCTCTCATGAGCACAAATCCACCAGAGAACTCATGAAAGATCATTCCAAAGAAGTCTCTGAACTTCAGGATAAGATCACAGAAAGAGATACTCTGGTAGATCAACTCATGAAAGAAAGGACCTCTCAAGAAGATGAGATAAATGAACTCAGAGCCAAATATCAGACTCTTATCAAGGGAAAACAAGTTGCTCACAACATAGAGGGGATACCTATGCCCAGAGAAGCTCCTAAGATACCATCTGTTGTATCTATCATATCAGAGTCTTCTCAGCGCATCTGTGATAAGAGTGGTTTAGGATATTCTGGAATTACCACTAAAACTCATAAATACCTTTATAATAAAGACAAGTCTGTAAGAGCTGGTAAATTGGTAGAAATCTGGAATGATAAAGACTTAACTGGTAATGGTTACAAGGTGGTTCACAATCCTGATTGGAAAAGGAATCACTCTGTTAATCACATAACAAATGGTCCAGAAGAGTTGACTGTTCTGGAAGAGAAAATGCTAGAGAATAAGTGTCAAAAAGGGGAATCATTAAAGATTGATGGTTCTGTGAACAATGAGTCCCAAGGAGTAGAAATTACTCAAATTGGAGGACCCCAGAGAAATCCTCAAAGGGAACCTAAACAGATTAGGGGACCTCAAAGGAAACACTCAAGGAAGGGGAATACCAATCAGAGTAACAACTACCAGAGAAGGAACAATGTTCAACAGAACCAGGTACCCCAGAGACAATTTTCTCAGAGGAATCAATTCCAGAATAGGTATACTCAAAGGAACTATAATCACCAGAGCAAGTCTAATTATCAGAACCAGAGGAGGTCTTCTAGACCCATCTATAGAAAACCAACTGATCTGGGTAGTTATGACACCAGAGATGGTTCTTCTAGGATGTACCCTTACAACCAGACCTTTAAGACCATGTCTTTGAGGCAGGCCATTCCAAAGGCCAGATTTGAGAAAAGGTACACCAGACCTGTTTATAGGAAAGGTGTCCTTATCAGACCAGTAGCTCAATATGTCACTGTCAGAGGACATGTGCTGGTAGATAGATTTGGAAGGAAGATAAGATCTCCTCATCCATCAAGGGATGATCTTTATCTATGGATTCCTACAAAACCTGCAACTAACCAATCAGGACCCAGCACTAGTAGGGGACCTAATTGATTTCTCTGCAGGTAGATAAGAGTCCATTGGAGAAAGGATTTTCAAGCAACCATGTCTGGTACATTGATAGTGGATGTTCCAAGCACATGACCTTCCAGAAAGATAATCTCCAAGATTTCAAGCCATTGAATGGACCAAGAGTGATGTTTGGTGACAACAACTATGGCGTCACCAGAGGAGTTGGAAAGTTGACCTTCAATGGAGTATCTGTAGATGAAGTCTACTACGTAGAAGGACTCAAGCATAATCTGCTTTCAGTATCCCAATTCTGTGACAAGGGATACTCAGTGAAGTTTTCTAGTGATTCATGCACTGTTTTCTCTTCTGATTATAATGATATTTTGCTAATAGGCTTGAGGAAGGGTAATATTTATCTTGCAGATTTTAACAGTTGCCCAAGAAATGCATGCCTAGTTGCAAAAGGATCTGCAGAGAATAACTGGATTTGGCACAAGAGATTGTGTCATCTTAACTTCAAAACACTGAATAAGATTGCCAGAAAAGGTCTCATTCGAGGTCTTCCTAATGAAGTGTTTAAGAAGGATCAGGTTTGTGGTTCATGCCAGAAGGGTAAACAACCCAAGACTTCCTTTAAGGATGTCCAGAGCACAACCACAACCAGAGTACTTCAACTACTTCACATGGACCTGTTTGGACCTGTTTCTCCTCTTAGTTTCAGTGGAAGGAAGTACACCTTAGTGATAGTAGATGAATTTTCAAGATACACTTGGGTAGTGTTCTTGTTTAAGAAAAATGAAACTATGACTAAGCTGCCAGAGTTCTTCAAGCAGATTCAGAATGAGCAGAACCAGAGCATAGTCAGAATCAGAAGTGACAAAGGAACAGAATTTCTGAATTCACACATTGCAGATTACTGCAAGGACCATGGGATTTTTCATGAGACATCTGCTGCCAGAACACCCCAACAAAATGGAGTTGCAGAAAGGAGGAATATGACCCTCAAAGAAGCTGCAAGAACACTTCTGGCAGAATACAGCACCCCACAGAGATTTTGGGCAGAGGCCATCAATACAGCTTGCTACACTCAGAACAGATGCCTGATTGCCCAGAGACACAATAAGACTCCATATGAGGTATGGAAAGGTAAAACCCCATTTGTTTCATATTTTCATGTTTTTGGATGTAAGTGTTTCATCCATGACAATGGGAAATCTAAATTAAGAACCTTTGATGCTAAAGTGGCTGATGGAATATTTTTAGGATATTCCAGCACCAGTAAAGCTTTTAGAGTTTTTAATATGAATTCACTTTGTGTGGAGGAAACACCTCATGTTGTTTTTTATGAATCTACTTTTGAGTTCAAGGTGGAATCTAAGTCTTCAGATGAGACCCAGAATCAGACTACTCCCAGAGTTATCAAAGTCAATCCACCTGTTCTTGACTCAGATTCAGATTCAGATGATGACCCATCTCCTGGTTCTCTGAAGCAGCAGCCTTCACAAGGAGCAGAACCAGAAGAGGTTGGAACTCCTGTAGGGGGAAGCTCTTCTGCAGGTGGTGATAATCACCAAGGTACTGCAGAAGATGATCAACCAGGCAAGACCACGGGAAGGAGGACCCTGGTTGATCACCCTAATGACCTAATCCTTGGAGATCCAACTAAGGGTGTCCAGACTAGGAGAACTCTTAACTTAGCTGCCTTATTCAGTTGCTATGTGTCCTTGATTGAGCCCAAGAACATCAAGGAGGCACTGAACGATTCAAATTGGATTATTGTTATGCAAGAGGAGTTGAATCAATTCACCAGACAGGATGTTTGGGAGCTGGTAGACAGACCAAGACATCAAAAGGTGATAGGCACTAAGTGGGTTTTCAAGAATAAGAAAGATGAGAATGATGTCATTACTAGGAACAAGGCAAGGCTAGTGGCTCAGGGCTATTCTCAGTCTGAAGGAATAGACTATGATGAGACATTTGCTCCTGTTGCTAGACTAGAAGCCATCAGATTGTTCTTAGCATATGCTGCTCACATGAAGTTCAAAGTATACCAGATGGATGTGAAATCTGCCTTTCTTAATGGGATTCTCATTGAGGAAGTGTATGTGGAACAACCTCCTGGTTTTGAACAAGGTGACAAGGTGTTTAAGCTTAAGAAAGCTCTTTATGGGCTGAAGCAGGCACCCAGAGCATGATATGACACTCTATCTCAATTTCTTCTGGACAATGGTTTTTCTAAGGGTAAGATTGATAGAACCTTGTTTAGGAAAGAAGAAGGAAAGGACATCCTTCTGGTCCAAATATATGTTGATGACATCATATTTGGATCCCCTAACAAGAGGCTGTGTGAGAAGTTTGGTGAACTCATGCAGAGTCAGTTTGAGATGTCCATGATGGGTGAGATGAATTACTTTTTAGGTTTGCAGGTTAAGCAATCAGAGAAGGGAATCTTCATTAATCAGGCAAAGTACACCAGAAACATGTTAGAGAAATTTGGAGTAGGATCTAGCAAAGCAGCCAAGATCCCTATGATGACAAATTTCAACATGGATCCAGATGAGTCTGGAGAGAGTGTGGACCAGACTCAGTACAGAGCACTTATTGGTTCTCTTCTGTACCTGACTGCAAGCAGACCAGATATTACCTTTGTTGTTGGAGTTTGTGCCAGATTTCAAGCTAATCCCAAGAAAAGTCACTTGGAAGCAGCAAGGAAGATATTGAAATATCTTAAGGGAACAGTGAATTTAGGATTATGGTATCCTGCAGATGACAATTTGGAATTAAGTGGTTATTCAGATTCAGACTATGGTGGATGCAGAATAGATAGGAAATCTACAAGTGGAACATGCCAATTTCTAGGGAATAAATTGGTATCCTGGTTTTCTAAGAAGCAGACTTCAGTTGCTACATCAACAACAGAAGCAGAGTACATGGCTGCAGGGAGCTGTTGTTCTCAACTACTTTAGATTAGTCAACAGCTTAGGGATTACCAGATTAGAGCCAAGGATATTCCTATATTCTGTGATAGTAATAGTGCCATTGCAATTACCCAGAACCCAGTTCTTCATACCAGGTGTAAACATGTTGATATAAGGCATCATTTTATCAGAGATCATGTTGAGAAGGGAGATATAAGGATGGAAAAGATTGCAACAGAGAAGCAGAGAGCAGATATCTTAACCAAGCCTTTGGCTGAGACCAGATTCAGAGAGTTAGCTTTTGAGTTAGGATTGTTGGATCCAGAGACAGATTTGTTTTAGGGGGAACATCAGAGAAGTATTTTTTATTTCTACTTTATTGCATATTCTTTAATTCGTTTAAAACTAACATACCTGCAGAATAGACATATCAGAGAAGGTACCAGATAAGGTATGCACCAGGTGACACTTGTCCCAGATGAGGTGCTGAGTCAAATGTCTAGAATCTTCTCGGACCAGGACCAGATGAGTTTCATCAGAGGAGATGTAACTTCAGATTAGCTGTGGTATCATCTGGTTACAATATCAGGTGACAGGTATGCTTTTACTTCCCTGGCCTCTGATCATTGGGATACGCTTTTCAAATTAGTAAGTACACTCAAAACCTTTCAACTTCGGAGTGTATTTAAGACTAGGGTATAGGGCCTAGGCAATCATTTCGCTTTTTCTCTTGACTGCCACAAAACCCCTTTATGCCCAGTCCCAATGACTATGCCAACGCACCAGATTAAATCTGTATCTCGCCTTTCATCGTGGCCATCGGATTTAATCACTGTGCAAAATGTCAATCAATTTAAAAATTGATTTTGTTCCCTAGTTTAATTTTGGTATTACACGCGTTCACACTTCATTTATTACTCGAGCCACGCGTATTACCCTATTTAAATCAATTTTCCTTTCAATCTGTCCTTTCACGTTTCCATACTCTCAAACTCTAACCTCTCTCTGCAAAGCTTTTTCTCTCTCTCTCTCTCACAGATATGGCTCCCCCTTGTAATTTTGACCATGAATTGATGATGAAGAAACTCAAAACGGAGATGGTGGTTGACTTCTACACCACCAAGAACTCATCTGCTCTTGCTATTTTGGAACTTTTGAGGAGATCCGGAGTTGAGAAGTTGATCTCCACCATTCCCAGAGATTTTCGTACTCTTGACGGTTATGCGGCCCAGTTTTTGGTTCGCATGAAGATCAATGAAGACCATATTTCTTCAAAGATTGACAGGGAAGATTTGGTGTTTTCCAAGCATGATTTCTGTGCCCTGTTTGGAAACATTTCGGTGGAAGGAGTGGATCCTTTAACCTACAAGGAGGATGATATTGTGGGTTCCTTCAAACTGTTCACTCGCTCCTCTTGCCAGAATATCACGAAGGGATTTCTGGATAAGCATTTGAGGAAAAAGTACAAGGTACTTTTTGACATAGTTGTTAAGGTGTTGATGTGTGAGAATCACAGCACAGATGCGATCTTTAATGGAAGGATGTGTGTGATGAGAGCCTTGTATGACGGCGTCCAATGTAATTGGGCAGAATTCTTTTGGGGCGTCTTGAGGAAGAATAAGGCGAAAGTTAACAAGGAAGCTTGTCCTTCCATTCCAGGGGAGATGCAGTTTTATTTCACTGCTAATGTTTCGTTATGTACGAAACTTACCTTGATTTTGGACTCCTTGCTTCCAGAGAAGAGATGAAGGGAGTCTTGGTGCAAAGGCTTTCACAAGTCTAAGGTGCTATTCTCTAAGGATGGTCCTCTTCATGGCCATCCTGACTCTGATGGAGAAGAAGCCATCCCTGCCCCTCCTCTTCAGGCAGTACCCTCACCTGCAAAGGGGCAGAAGCAGCAGCCTAGGCAGAAGGCCCAGAAGAAAGCTGCTGGTGCAACTGGTTCCTCAACCATTGCCTTTTCTGGTTCCTCGGAGGAGGACCAGATTCCCCTTCTTAACATTCTTAAGAAGAAGGGTGGTGATGATGATGAAGCTGTCAAGGCTGGGGCAGCCAAGAGGAAGAGGCCGGTGGAGGCCAAGAAGAAATCTGCCAAGAAGCCAAGGACTGGCAGATGAGCCATCAGAGGAAGAAGAGGAAGAGGAGGTTGAACCTCTTAAGAGGAAGCCCAGGGCCAAGAGGGCAATTCTACAGGATCCTGACTCTGGATCTGATCTTGGTGAGGCCTTGGAGAGAGCTATTGATGAAGCTTCCCAGATTATGGAGGATACTCCAGAGCTCGTTGTTCCTGCTGGTGTTGACCCAGCAGAGGTAAACCCTTTCTTACCCTCCTCTACTTCCATTGATCTTGTCTCCCCCTCTACCTCCCCACCAGATACTCAAACACATCCCATCTCATCTGCTCCTGGTGTTCCTTCATTACCAGAGCAAACTCTCCCAGACACACCTACATTCTCTACCTCAACCTTTCCTCAAACACCCTCTCCCCCATCTTCCCAGATACCTCTAAACACAAACCCCTCTCCCCCAATTTCTGTACCAGAGGTGCCATCAACCTCTTCTGGTATAGACTTTCCCATCCCAACTTTTGTACCAGAGATTTCATCCTCTTCTGGTGCAGAGCAACCCATCCCCTCCACTTCTACCTCACAAAATCCTACCCCTCCACAAGCCCATACAGAACAAGACCCAACCATTTTCATGGCTCTGGGATTCTCTGCCCCTCCCTCTTCTCCCACCTGTTCAACCAGCAATGATAGTGAAGATGAGGAAGCTTCACTTGAGCCTTCTAACTTAGCACCTTCCTCCTCTGCCTCTGGGCCCAAACCCTTCACTTTCTCATCTGCAGAAATGGGTCCCATTAGGCAGAGTATGAGTGTAAGTGCTCAGCTCTGGCTAAGAGAGCATTTCCCAGTTCTTCTGGAGCACTTACCCCTTCTGGCGGATCTTGCTGATGCTAAAGTTTGGAGTAAGGCCAGACTAGAAGATGTGGAGGACCTTATGATGTTGCTTGAGGAAATGGGTCCCTCCAACTTCACTGCTTGGGAGATCGAGCTGAAGCAGAAGCTAAATCTCCAGAATCCTGCAGAGCTAGAGTCACCAGAGGCAGCGAAGGTGGTGATTCGAACTCTTCTCATCCAGCAGGGGGTGATGATCTCTCCTGAGGGCCCCTCTTACAAGTTTGGTCCTCACTTCGCCTTCCCTTCAGAGTTGTATTCCGACGAAGAAGACTTTGAGGTCACTCCGGCTATCCTACAGAAGATGAAGTTGTTCTTCAATGAACAAATCCAGCAGATTGGCCGATTTTCAAAGGCTATGCAGCACTTGGCACCTGCTCTGGTTGAACACCAGATTAAAGATGAGCGAAGGAAGTTTTTGAAGCAGATCAAGGATGTTTTTGCCTCTGCCAAAGCTGCCTTCAAATCTGACTGCCTGTTCTTAAAGATGGATGTACATGAGAGCCAGAAGCAGCTTCAACAATATGTTCTTGACCAGATGAGGCCAGTTTCGGTGCTTAAAGTGGAGTTGGCCACTCAAATGCTGGAAACTGCTAAGCTGAAGGATTCTCTCCAGGAGATGCTTGCCAGGCAGGAGGCCTTAGTTGCAGAATCGAAAGCTTACCTGGAGGAGGCCAGGCAACTGCGTGATCTTCACTCTTCCTCCAACACTGCCTTGCCTGATCTCATAAGGCAGGTAGTGGAGCCCCTCCTTGATGAAGTTAAAAAGGGGGAAGAGAAGTCCAGAACTGATCTGGCGAAGACCACTGATGAAACCCTTTTCAGCCATGGAGCTCGTCTGGACCTGTTGGAAAACACTTTGGCCCAGGCTGAGTTGCAGAAGAAGAACAAGGAAGAGCTCAAATCTCTTTCCATGGCTAAGCAGCTTGCTGCAGAAGAGGAATCAGAAGCAGAGCAGGATCCTATTTCCATCTCTGGTCCTGCAAAGAAAGTGATCAGAAGAGTCAAGAAGAGCTTCTTGGAAGAGGTCGTTGAAGAAGCAGAGAAGAGATACAAAGAAGAGACTCCAGAGGAGAAGCAAGCCAGAATAAAGAAAAACATAGATGAAGAGCAGAGGCTCAGATATGTTAGGAGACAATCGAAGAAGAGCAGAGAAGCTGGTGCTTCTTCTGGTGCAGGTGGTTCGAGCCAGAGAAGGAAAGCTCCCACTGAAGTGTTGAATATCTTGCCTCTCAGGACAGAAGGGTCCTTTGACTCTACTGTGCCTGTTCCCCTGATTGAAAAATGAAGAGAAGCCAAGACTCTCTGGTTTATTCAACATTACATCCAGAGGCCACCACCAGAAGATGAAGTACTTATCAACAGGACTTTTCATTCGTGGATGAAGTGTTACGATGCAGAGCTTTACAAGCAGCTAATGGATTCAACGATAGAGTTCAACCTGGAGGTCACAGCCCCTGAGTTTCATTATCTCAACACTCCCATGATAGGGGACCAGGTTGATTGGCTAGAGTTGAAGAAGTTATTCAAGACAAAGGTGTTGGTGAATTACACCCCAGCATCTTCTGCAGAGTTGAAGGCCATTCAAGACAGGTTTCTTGACTGGTTTCTGGTGCCTAAAGATAACAGAAGATATGCTTAGATAGGACCAGAATTTCATTGTAATCTGTAAACTCTTTATCTTTATTTCTAATGAAATTCATATCTTCTCTGTTTAAAAGACAACCTCTTGTTGTCTTAATTGTTTGCCTGGTAAGATCTATTCTAAGGTCTTATCCTTTATATGTTTTCTTGCTTAAATCTTCTTTGTGATCAGTTCTGGTAGTGTTTTAACTCCATCAAAAAGGGGGAAATTGTTAGGATAAAAATTGTTAGTTTTGATGAGTTAAAACAAACCAGAAGATGTAATAGGACCATCTGGACCTGTTAGCCAGATGATGATCTAGATTAGGACTTAGTCTAGGGGGAACTGCCAGACCAGAAGGCTTCACCAGAAGAGTCACCAGAAGACCCCACCAGAGGACTTCACCAGATGTCTCCACCAGAAGACTTCACCAGATGAGATCAGACCAGAGGCAGAGGACCTTCCCCAGACCAGACGAGTCCGAACCAGACGAGTCTGGTGGAACAAAAGATGCTCAGTTTGATCCCCTTATTCTACTGAGTATTCTGGTTGTTCACCAGATAAGGACCAGAAGACACCGAGTTTGTCTGGTGTCTGGTCTTGCCTTCTCTATTGAGAATCAGAGTTAGGCAGAGGAAGCTATTGACCGTTGGTGATTCAAATCAAGTCAACAAGATCAGGATTGGAAAGTATCTGAAGATAATCAATCCAAGGATCCCACCAACCCAATCAATCAATTAGGGAATTGATTGATTGAGGCTTCCTTATATAGAGGATCTGATTGGATTAGCCCTCCAACGGCTAGCCCTAATCCCCTCTATATATACAAGAGTGCAGTTCAAGAAAAAGCTCTAGAGACTTTACACGCGCACATAGCATACTAAGCTTTTTGATCACTACGCATTTGCACTCACTTTGTTCTTAATTACTCATCCAACTCGTAAGGAGTTTATATACTCAACCTGTTCATCTTGTTAGACAAGGTTGGAGTAAGTTTGTCTTTAGATCGAAGTTAGATCTAAAGAGATTGTAAGAAGGTGCTGGTACTTCGGAAATTCCAGTAAGTAGTGAGTTTGTTGGTTGGATAGTGAGACCCCTTTGATCAAGGGAGAGTGGACGTAGGATATTCAGATCCGAACCACTATAAATACGGTGTTATTTATTGCTTTCTTTAATACCTGTTGATTATTATTTGTGCTCTTAGAAAAGATTTTCTCTAAAGACATTTTGGTTACAAAGGCTTCCGCAATTAATCTATCTAGTGGGACCAACAGTGTATGTTGACGAACAAAAGACCAAGATTCCAAAGCCTATCTTAACAAGATACAAGGGCGAACAACTTCTGAGCCATAACCTCAAAAGGCGAACAACTTTTATGGAAAAACCATTCTGGATCAATTAAGCCGACTTGGACGAACAACAATGAAGCCCGAGATAAGACCCAAGAAGACTTTGTAACTAAGATTCAGCTTAGATAAGGTCAAACAAGGTCAAAGGACACTTGTCTAGCATGCAAGCTAGGAAGTCCAAGAGTCTTGGACACCTCATGCTTGCTAGTCTCTATAAATAGTTGTTCTCCAGCTAAGAAATATAAGTTCAAATTCACAAATACTCCCAAAACACACACAAACACACCTAAACATGCACACATACGAAATAAATATGGATTCGACTCTCGTATTTACAGTTTTACAACCCGAACCTTCGATATATCATTTACGGCGATAATCAATCATACATTCTTGTTTGGTGATCCTAAACCGAGTTAAAACAGCCACTAATCCTCACGATTAAATTTGATCACCAACAGGATTGTCTTTATAATCCCATGTAATCTCATGTTTTTGGTTTGAGGGATTGCACGTGATCATGACCCTAGATTATATTAAATTTTAGACATAATTCAATTCTACAATCCAAACATACATTCACACTCAAATAATCTCATCTAATCCTATCCCTATAGTCCAATCCCATCTAATTCAATCTTATCTAATCCAATCCTGTTCTGTGAACCAAACGGCCCCTAGTGTAATAAAAAAATGTTATAGGAGATCTCATTAAATTATTTCAATACCTTTTCATTTGTTTTATATCTATATAATTGGTTTTTTTCTTTGTTCGAAATGAAACGAAAATATTATAATTGGGCATGTGTTTTTGGGTTTATGGTGTTTGATTAATTTGGAAGAAACGAAATGAATACATCTTTATAGAGGAACAAATTTGTTGTAAATCTGGAAGATTTGATATTCCAAATCTAGGAGATTCGGTTGGACATTACTTGAGGACCAAGAATCATATTGGGCTTTACCTATTAGACTAGGGTTTTTACTATTATATATATCACATTGTATTCATGAATTATGTACTCACACACACAACAATATTAGTGGAACTCCTGGCTTGGATCGCCCCCAGACGTAGTCATTCCCGACGAACTGGGTCAACAATTCGTGTCTTATTATTTACGCAATTATTTACAACACGTTATCAGCACGAGTCTCTGCCTGAGATAAAACGGTACGCCTCAGAATTATTCCCCTTTAAATCACATAAATTAATTCACGTACTTGAATTATTCAATCCATGTTTTGCATGATCTATATGCATGAATTTAATTATCATATTTGATTACAATATTTGTTCTCGTTTGAAATACATGCATTCTTGTATCAAATTCGTTTATGGATCGAGATCGAAAAACTAATGTCAGGTGGCGCCGTGAGACGCACGACGTCGTGCTGCCCGAAACGGCCCCAAAGCGCCGCCCATAGCAGCACCCCTCCGCCGCCACCCGACGTGGCCGTCGCTCCGCCGCCGTCCCCATCGCGAGGCCCGCAGCCGCGCGTCGCTGCTGCCGTGCTAGCGCAGCCACCCGCCGCCGCCTCCTCACCTGCGCGATGCGTCACCGCCGTGGCTGGAAGCCACCGCGCGCGACGCGGCCTTGCGCCGCCGCGATGCAGGTGACTTCCCCCGATGGAGCAGTTGTTGGCGCCTCTTCTCCCTACCGCATCTGCGCGCCTCTGGGCGTCGCGTTGAGGCGGCGCTCCTCCTACCGCGACTGAAATCGCACCGGGGAAGAAGCCCAGAAATGGGCCTCGATCGCACCTGGCAGACGCGATCGGGGGCTGGGAATCACGCACGGGGAACGTGATCTCCCGGGCTAGTCGCGTCCCCTAGGCGCGACTGGTCCCGATTTCCTTATTTTTATTTATTTTTTGTTTTTCTTTGTTTTTCGATTCTCTTCTCTCGTCGTGTGTTACCTGCATGATTTACGTGCACTTTTAGTCACATGTTGCGATCACCCCTTGTGAATTTTGTGATAACCCCGATTTTATTTCGGTTGTCGTATCACAAAATTTATATTATATAATCCTGAAAATGTTTCGTTAAATTGCGTTAATATACACGAAATAATTATTCTAATGATTATTTCCTCTGTCTATTAAACCGTATATTTTCTGCAAATTGTTTTCATGCGATTATCGTTATTTATTGTTATTGCATGCTTAAGGGATTTTATTATCCAACGTGCATTAACACTGTGCACATAGTTTATAGTCCGCTCTTTATGCCCGGGTAGGCGGCGCCCGGTGTTTGTCGGACCGTGAATTTATGCCTTGGGTAGACGGCACCCAGTACGTGCATCTATGTGCCTTAGAATAACTAAATAAATGCTTGTCTCCCCGTTGTCTATGTTTTTTGTCAATCCTCTTACCCATGTCACTTTAATTGTAGTGAATAATGTCTGATATTACCAAAAGAGAATTTGCTGAGCTTACTCTTGATGGTAGTAACTACCTGACATGGGCGCTAGATGTCAAAATACATCTAGCCTCGAACAATCTTAGCGACACAATTGTCGATGATCCAAAATCAACTGACGCCCAGAAGGCGAAAGCTTTGATTTTTCTTAGGCATCATCTCAATCAGGACCTGAAAAATGAGTATCTCACTGAAAGAGATCCTGAAACGTTGTGGAAGTCCCTGAAGGACCGTTTTCAACAACAATATGATATACTCCTCCCTCAAGCTCAATACGATTGGTTGAACCTCCGTTTCCAAGACTTTAAGTCTGTAACGGAGTATAACTCAGCCCTACATCGTATTGTGTCTCAGTTAAAGTTATGCCAGAAAACTGTAACTGAGGACGACTTAATCCATAAGACTTTGTCGACTTTCCACGCAAGCAACCTTGTACTCCAGCAGCAGTATAGGGCTAAGAACTACACTGTACACTCTGAGCTAATTTCTGCACTTCTAGTAGCGGAAAAGCACAACCAGCTCCTTATGCAGAATCATAATGCGAGGCCGGTTGGCTCGACAGCAGTGCCCGAAGCACATGCTGTAGCTCAAAGTGGTACAAGAGGTCGCAAGCGTGGAAGGGGGAGAGGGAGTAAACGAACTCGTAGCCAAGGCCGAGGTCGTAACAAATCCGGCAATTCAGGTGCCTCGAATGACAGTCAAGCTCAGGTTCGTGGGAAGGCTGCACCTAACACGAAATCTGCTCCCTGAAAATCTGGCAATCAAGATAAGGGTGAACAATCCTGCTACAGATGCGGATGCAAGGGCCATTGGTCTCGCACGTGTCGTACTTCCAAACATTTGGTCGAGGCTTATCAAAAGCAGCAGAAGGACGAGAAGGGGAAGGCTCCTAGAGTTGAATCTCACCATGCCAGTCTGCCCGAAGCAGATTCTGACCTAGACAATGCAGATCATAAAGGCATTGAGCTTAGGGATTTTGGAGATGACGAATAGATTTACGTATTTAGTTATTCCTAGTACTTTGTTTTCTGAATAAAACAATTTCACATTATGTTTTGGATCCTTTCTTTCGGATATTTTATTTATGGATGAATTTATTAGCTTTGATGTGTTTACCTTAAATAGTTGTCCATGTGTTTATTTGGATATTGCTGTTTTTATTTATGGCTAGTAAACATATCAGCTATTAGGTTTGGGTTAATTTCCTCTGACATGCTGGGTTGAGGTTGTGATTTATGATTGGTAGATAGCGCCACCACTCATATAATCTTATAGAAGAACTTTCTTCCTTCTCCCCCGGATTGTACTATTTCTACATCCGGCCGTCAAATCTCCATCTAGCCATGAGTATGAAATTACATGACCCGAACTTCTTTAAATTAGGCATCAGCGGTTAAGTCATCCAGGACAATATATGATACGTAGGACTCTACCCAATTTGAATAGTAGAATCCTTCCTGTTGATGAATTTATTTGTGATGCATGTTCTAAGGGTAAGTTAATAGTGCGCCAGTCGCGCACTAAGGTTGGGCTAGTGTCTCCGGTTTTCCTTGAAGTGAATTCAAGGGGACATTTGCGGACCGATTCACCCAGCATTAGGACCATTTCGTTATTTCATGGTCCCTATTGATGCCTCCACTAGGTGGACATTTGCATGTTTGTTGTCCACCCGCAATCAAGCTTTTGCGAAGCTCATTGCAAAGACTATCGAGCTTGGAGCTCAATTCCCGGATTATCCAATTAAATCGATTTGCATGGATAATGCAGCTGAGTTTAGCTCGAAGGCCATTACAGATTACTGTACGGCCCTGGGAATTTAAGTGGAGCATTCGGTCCCCTACGTCCATAACCAAAATGGTCTTGCTGAGGCGCTAATAAAACGTATCAGATTTATCGCGAGACCATTGCTTATGAACTCTAAACTACCCAACTCATGTTGGGGGCATGCAGTCCTACATGCATCCAAATCCGTCCAACTGCATATAATGATCATTCCCCCCTACAGTTAGTGCGTGGGAAAGAACCTAGCATTTCCCATCTGCGAATTTTTCGGATGTGCGGTATACGTACCGATTACGATACCCAAGCGAACTTCTTTGGGCCCACAAAGGAAACTCGGTATTTACGTCGGATTTGACTCTCCATCCATCGTGAAATACCTCGAGCCTTTATCCGGGTATCAATTAACGGCCCGGTTCGCTGATTGCACGTTCGATGAAGATTACTTCCCGGCATTAGGGGGAGATCCGAATTCAAAATTGAATGAATGCCGGGAACTTACATGGAACGTAAGTAATCTTCAGTATCTAGATCCGTGCATTAACCAATCTGAACTAGAAGTTCAGAAGATCATTAACCTGCAGAACTTATCAAATAACCTGCCAGACGCGTTCACTGACCATAGAGGTGTGACTAGATCGCATATACCTGCAGTAAATGCTCCCCAAAGGGTTGAGGTCCCAAGTAAAATGAGTACTCATGCCCCCACACGCCAAAAGCGTAAGGGACCCTCAAGAGATAGTAACACACCTAAACGAAAGGCTAGCAAATCTGGTCAGTCGAATAGAAAATCTCTAGAAGAGATCCGTCTAGATAATCCCAAGTCTCTAGGAGACGAGAGTCCTAGTGATGAAGCACGTGCACAAAATATTCCATGCACTAGGACCGTGGAACGACCAGACCCAGATACAATGGGAAATAAGGAAGGTCTGGTTGACGTAAACGTCAAAGTCTCTGTGAATCTCACAGATACGGGAGAAACATGTAATATAAATATTACTGTCGTCGACGACACATTTGCAGCGACATTTGCTCTTTCCATTAACGATCCGGATCCAGAACCCAAAACTATTGTAGAGTGCCGGAAGCGCTCCGATTGAGTAAAATGGAAAGAGGCAATTGAAGCAGAGCTCGCATCGCTTAACAAAAGACAAGTATTTGACTCTTTTGTTCGTACACCCGCGCGCGCTATCCCTGTAGGATATAAATGGGTTTTTGTACGAAAACGAAATGAGAACAATACTGTGGAGAGGTATAAAGCGAGGCTGGTAGCACAAGGGTTTTCGCAGAGACCCGGGATTGATTTCGATCAAACCTATTCTCCCGTCATGAACTCAACGTCGTTGACTCAATAACGTTCCGCTACTTGATATGATGTAGTAATCGCGTACTTATACGGATCACTAGATGCCGACATTTATATGAAAATCCCAGATGGATTTGACATTCCTCAGTTAAGGGATGGTGAAAATCGCAGTATGTATAGCATACAACTGCGTAAATCGTTGTATGGCCTGAAGCAATCGGGCCTTATGTGGTACAACCGACTTAGTGAATTCCTTCAGAAGAAGGGATACACGTTCGATAAAGCTTTCCCGTGCGTATTCACGAAGAAATCGCAAGACGGTTTTTGCATCATATCCGTATATGTTGATGACCTGAACATAATCGGAATATGCAAAGAGATTGAAGAAGCCAGTTCAATCTTGAGAGCTGAATTCGAAATGAAGTCCTTGGGTAAAACCAAGTACTGCCTCGGCTTGCAGATTGAGCACCTCCCAGAAGGAGTCCTTGTTCATCAGTCGACCTACGTAAAGAATGTATTGGAGAGATTTCATATGGATAAATCTCATCCACTTAGCACCCCGATGGTAGTCCGATCCCTCGAAGTGGATAAGGATCCATTTAGGCCAAGAGAAGATTCAGAAGAAATTCTGGGACCAGAAGTTCCTTATCTTAGCGTTGTTGGAGTTTTGCTCTATCTTGCAAATTGCACCCAGCCGGACATTGCATTTGCAGTTAACTTGCTTGCGAGATATAGCGCTTCTCCTACAAGGAGACATTGGAATGGTGTCAAGCACGTTCTACGATACCTCCAAGGATCCCAAGATCTTGGACTGTTTTATCGTAAGAACCAAGACAAAACCTTAATAGGTTACGCGGATGCTGGCTATTTGTCTGATCCCCACAACGCCGTATCCCAGACTGGTTATGTTTTTCTCTGTAGTGGAACCGCAATCTCATGGAGATCGGTTAAACAATTCATGGTTACCACGTCTTCAGACCACTCAGAGATCATAACTTTATTTGAAGCCGCACGAAAATGTGTTTGGTTAAGGTCCTTAGTAAAGCACATTGGTGACTCGTGTGGTATCGCCAAAGGCGATACACCTCCCACCGTTATATTTGAAGATAATGCTGCTTGCATCGCACAAATGAGTAATGGGTACGTCAAGGGAAACCTGACGAAACATATTTCACCTAAGTTTTTCTACCCATACGAACTCCAGAAGAGTGACGTGATTACCATTCAAAAGGTGCAATCTAGTAACAATCTTGCAGATCTGTTTACTAAGTCCTTACCTACGTCTACTTTTGAAAAGTATGTTCGTGGTATTGGGATGCAAAGACTTAAAGTGTTGTTGTCTTCAGGGGGAGCGGTAACCTCGAAATAAATGTGGAAGATTTAGATCTAGAAGATCGATGACATTCCTCTCACTCATTATTATGGCCGATCCTTAGCACGTGGAGTTTTTATGACAAAGACATTTATGTCGTAATGTCCAAGGGGGAGTGTTGTAAATCTGGAAGATTTGATATTCCAAATCTAGGAGATTTGGTGTGGACATTACTTGAGGACCAAGAATCATATTGAGCTTTACCCATTAGACTAGGGTTTTTACTATTATATATATCCCATTGTATGCATGAATTATGTACTCACACACACAACAATATTAGTGGAACTCCTGGCTTGGATCGCCCCCAGACGTAGTCATTCCCGACGAACTGAGTCAATAAATCGTGTCTCATTATTTACGCAATTATTTACAACAAAATTAAGATGAATGAGACGATTAAAGAGCCCAAAATTCATCGCCTGAAATTGGCTTTATGAGACAAAGTGAAGGACATTTGCAAAATCTCTTCCTCTCATGAATTGTAATTAAGACTCATGTAATGCTGGTACAATGTTCAACGGAAAGAAAATTTATTTTCCTAATATAAAAATTATCGAAAAGCACAATGTTCTTGATATTATAATATTGGACAAGTTCATAAATCTATTCAAGTTATGACAAAGCGTTCCGGAAGAAAAGGAGGAACGCACTGTCATCAAGTCCATATTAAACTTATAAATAAATAAATACTAGCAAGCTTGAAATGATTAATTATGTCCATAAGCGACATAAAAACGCTTTACTTACGGGAATCATATTCCATTTTCTCGATCGAGTGACCCCCATTAGTGGATACATAATCTCTCTCAATCCCTAATTACTTTTTTTTTTTATCAAAAAATAATTTTTTTTATTATAATAAAAATTGGGGTACAAAGGATACTCTATGATAATAAGAGATTCCAAAATTAATTGAGTCTAGTTGATTCCAAAATATCAAAACAATTCCTTGGATCTTTATTCCAATCTTCAAATGATACTCCCTTATCAAATTTATTTTTAACAGCTATCCACGTCCACACCTTTACTTTAATTTTGGAGAAGACTTTTTTTTTTCCTGCATACTTATCATTAAATACATTCAATGATATCAGTTATATATTATGAATAAATTTAATTCGGTCAAGGAAAAAAGGATTATTTGAAAGATTTTCTAGGATCTCAACCCACTAATATATAATAAAATAAATTATTAATAATTCAAATTACTTACATGGATTCGTTAGTATATATGTACTATATGTGTGTATAATTGTGGCCAGGTATTCCATTTCCGAGGATGGCTCTCCCCTAGAGAGGGTGTGTACTTTAGATACCATCTACTGGATTTGGAGAAAATGTGTCTGTCATAGTGCGGACAAAATCTGCCGGCATGAGAACGCAATCAAAGTTATTTTAGCTACTTTTTCATCAAATTCTTCCAATCAATTCCAATAATAGCAATCTACAATAAAACTACTAATTTCATAGCATAATCAACTTTTTTTTTTTTTTACATTTTACTATGCACTTTACACTTATACGATGGAAATAAAATTCAAAAATTAATTTTATATCCCAATACTATTTTTTATTCAAATAATACCCTAAATAAATTATTTTTCAATATTTTTTATTACATTGTGTTTCCACCTATATGTGAAGACTATCTTTGTTGGATAGAGTATATTGTACTTTAATTATATATGAAAATTATTACCCCTCCATTTTGAAATTCCTTTTGCAGTTAAAAAAACAACTCTTTTAAGATAATAAAAGAATTTGAAGAGTTCAAAGTAAATAAATGAGTTGAATTGCTATGTGTGGTCTCAAAAGTAACGTCGTTGATGTAAAATTGAGGATATTTTGAAAGTAGCTAGAGTTTATTGGAGAGTTTCCAATTTTAAAAATGTAAAAAGTATTGTAAAACAGATGAAAAAAATAGTGTGAGATATTGCAAAATAGATGATAGAGTAATAAAGTTGATGTACAATTTTTATAAATTTAGGTTGTTTTATAGTTTTGGTTAATATCAGTTTTTATCACCAAACTTTACATTAATTTCAGTTTTGGTCACTAAGTTTCACTCGTTATTAAAATTGATCACTAAACTATACTTTTTTAGTATTTTTTGTCAGAACGTCAGTTGACCGTCAATTTTGATCACCAAAGTTTACCTCAATCTCAGTTTTGGTCATTAAGTTTCACTATTCATCAAAATTGGTAACTTAACTCTAATTTTATTATCAAAATTTGGTCAGGACGTCAGGTTGACCGTTAAGTCATTTAGGGTGCAAAATTTGAATTTTTGAAACAGTGTATTTAATATATAAAACCTAGAATTTATAAAAGAGTTTAAACAATAAATAGACAAGTTTTAAATGGTTAAAAAAGTATAGTGTCGTGACCAATTTAACGGTCAACTGCCGTTTTGACGAAAAATGGTTAAAAAAGTATAGTGTCGTGACCAATTTTGATGATTAGTGAAACATAGTGACAAAATTGAAATTGAGATAAAGTTTGGTGACCAAAATTCATATTAACCCCAACTTATTCTATTAGTTGACTAACGGTCAACTGACGTTCTGATAAAAAATGATTAAAAAAAATACTTTAATAACCAATTTTGATGGCGAGTGAAATTTAGTGATCAAAATTGAAATTAAGGTAAAAAAAAAAAAACCGATATTAACCCTTATAATTTTGACTGCATTAACTTTTGCCAGATAATAATGTATTAAAATAATGGCCCAGTACTGTTCACGACTTCTGCAATCAGAAATATCGAAGCACGTTAACTAAAGGCCCAATGTTGAAAATCTAGCATTACATACACGTGGACTAGCACTGTATAACTGGTCTTATTTAAATTAATTTAGGTTAGAATTTGCATATGCCGTAAGTAAGTTTAAATGGACTAGCACTGTTCACTACTTGTAGGATCAAAATATAGTCTAAATAAGCTGTCTATCGTCCCTACAAAAAACAAAAATATACTCCTTAAATTATTTAGATATCTTAGTATTAATGCCTACATTCAGCTGTGTACAGGTTGGAATATGGAGAATATAACTAAATAACATGTTTAAAACTTTATGATGGAAATTAAATATCCATCAAATTATCAAGTACAAGAGGCACTATCTTTTGATGAGTGAGACATTCTCGATTAATAAGTATCACCTCACAAAACCACGTAATAATACCTTCTAACATATTGTATTAAACCACGTGTAAAAAAATAAGACTATTTTTTAGGGACGAAAGGAGTATATTGTATATGGCGGTTGTTGGTATGAGTCAATTTTTTTTTTTATTGTACTCCGTTGAAGTAAGAGAAATAATAAAATGAATTCATTTCAAATTTTTCTACAAGTTCAAATTTTTAGATGAAACATAATTTTTTCATGGTACCAGAGCCAAAAAGGCTCACGCCAAAACAAAAATTTAGGTTCAATACCCGGTGAGAGCAACTTCACCCATATTAAATTGTCCACTCATTGAGTCTCCCCAAAGAGAGTGTTATAACAAGATGTAATCTGTATATTATTATGAGATCTCAACGTTTACAAAGTACAGAATAACCTAGGTCAAATAATAAAGATATTTATAAACCTCTAACAGACTGGGCCTTGAAAACAGACTCAAACTTCAAACGAGTCAAAACGTAACATACACCATGAAAATTGGGGGTGTTGCCCCCGAACTCCCATTGGGGGAGCATCGCACCCCCCCCCCCCCCTCCCCAAATCCCCGGATCAGGAGTGTTTCGCCCCTGGACTCCCGACCAGCTCAATGTAGGAGGTTGGAGGGAAAGTTGAAAGTACAATCCATAAGTAAGGGGAAATGTAGGGGAAATAATTAAATTGAATCAACTTTATACTTCTCTACAAGTTCGCATTTTTAAATGAAGCTGAATTCTTTCATTTATCACTCTTGAATTATGCTTCAGTACCACCTTGGCACAAGCCCCATACCTAGGGATGACAATGGGTCGGGTCTAAACCCTGACCCACCATGAACCCGCCCCGTACGAGTCCGCCCCTGTCAAACAGGTTCCCAGGCGGGTTTGGACTCGTTTGACAGAAAACCCGTCGGGCCCAGGGCGGCCCGCATATAATAATTGCAATATAATATATATATATATATATATATATATATATATATATATATATTAATAATAGTATTAAAAATAGTAAAATATATTATATACTTACCATTTCTAGGGTCATATTATTTAATTGTTTTTCAATATTTATCATCGTGAGTTCCTGTTCCAAGCAGAAGCAGAGCATCACACACATTTTGTAATATATTTTATCTTTTAATTTTCAATGAACAACTTATGTATGAAGTTTTAAACTTTTGAATTTGATATGTCATAACTTGTAATAGACTATTTTGTTTATTCGTTGTTGGTTAAATATTCACGTTCATATTGTTTTATATTTAAAAAAAATTGGTACAACAGGGCGGGACAGATAAAACCTACTGCGACCACAGGACGGGGCGGATCATGGGACAGGTCAAACCCATCCCAAACTCGCCTCGTTGACTTCTCTATTCATACCCCAAATAAGTAGCATGTCAAAGTTCAAAGAAAAATCTCCGAAATTTGCTCAATAAAAATGGAATTTATCTTTTTTTTTTTAAATATAGTTAGGGGTGTGCAAAATACGGTTTGAACCAAAAAAACCGATCAAACCAAACCGAAATAAAAAATTTGGTTCGGTTTTTGGTTTATGGTTCGATTTTCGGTTTTGAAATTTGAATTTTTTTTATTTCGGTTCGGTTTACGGTTTTTACGAATTAAAAACCATATAAACCAAACCGAACCGAAATATTTTTAGTAATAATAATAATATATTTATATTAATATTGACTAAATTAATATTTAATAGCTTATATTATAATATAATATAATATAATATAATAATATTAATATTAGATAATTTAGATTCACGTATAAAAGATTTGAGTTGATTTGTGTTTTGCATAAAATATTTGAGGAATGGTGTTTTGTGTTGTATATTTTTTTCAAATTGTTGCTTAGCTTTTGAAAACTATTATGTTGATGTTTTTATTGGATTATGTAATAGGTTTATTGATGCATCTTTGCTTATATTAGATATTTAGATGTTGACATGTTGCAAATAATTGAATGAAACATGTGTGTTGATGCTAAAAAAATTAAGCTGATTTTAAAAAAGAAAAGTGTAAAAAAAAAACGGTTTGTACGGTTTGGGACCGAACCGAACCGAAATATTTCGGTTTGGGACCAAACGGATTTTTAAAATATGGTTCGGTTTTTGGTTTGTAAAAAAAATTCGATTTGGTGTTCAGTTTGACTAATACGGTTCGGTTTGGTGACCAAACCGACCGTTGCACACCCCTAAATATAGTTGGATTTTAAGAAGCCATAAATACACTAAGAGAGTTCTTTAAAACAATAAAACATACTAAGAGAGCATATGAGAATTTGTTCTTACTTACCTTCAAAACATTCAAATAAAAAAAAAATCATCATTTTATTTGGTAGGCATCATTTATCCTAGTCAAAGGTTCAACCGCAGACACATCAACATAAATAGATATATTTCACAAAAATGTTCTCACAGACTCTTGTGTCCGAGTTTACAATAATTATACAAAATCGATAAATATAAATTAATGCCTGGATAAAGTTATTGAATTTTTTCAATTCGAATCTACTAGTAATTTGATGTTGCTTTGGTCGATGAGCGTGTATGGTTCAATTGAATTAAGGAGATCAATCATGAGATTCTAATTTCTAAATGCTCGACCTATAAAATTGATAAACTAAGGGGCGCTTGGTTAACAATTCTTCAATGATAATGAGAAAGAAAATTTATTTTCATTTATGCCCTCATAAGAAAAATGATATGTTAAGAGAAGAAGTGTTACAATGGTGACACCATTGCTAGTATCATGTGTTGATAGGCGACCAGGCGAGCAACAGTGATCGAAGATTAAGGAGTTAATGAACTAAGACAAAGAAGCAGGCGACCATCAGAGTATCAAAGAGAATCAACTCCACTGGCGAGCAGGATTGCAATCAGATACATTTTACGCGACCAGAAGAGTAAAGGACAAAAGAAATACATAGCCAAAGCAAAAGATAAAGACGAAAGACGGACAACCTTGCAACCACGCGAGCAAGCGTGCATCAAGCCCAAACACGAGGCGAGCAAGAGGTCCATAGCGCCCAACGAAGATGTACTAGCGAACAACTGGTCACCAAGGAAAGCAGCTGAGTGGTTATGAAGACCAAGTACAACATTGGGAATTCCAAAGGTCACCAAGCTTAGACATGGTCCAAGTGTCTTAACACTTGGCACTCATCCATTGAGCAATGGCCTAGATGTTGTACAAGTGTCCTAACACTTGGCAAAGATCCAATGGTTAAGCCATTAAGATGGTGACACATAGTCACTTTGTACATCTATAAATATTTCTTCATTTGCATGAAGGAGGGGGAGATTTCTTTCCATAATTGAAAATATTAGAAAAACTCTTGTCAATTTATTTCTTGCTCTATACTTAGCTAAATTCCATGATCTTAGTATTTGTTTGATGATCTTGCTTAGTAAAAACAGCCACTAATCAACATCGATTAGAAAAGATCATCAACAATTGGCGCTAGAAGGAGGGTGCCGAACCTTCCGATTTGCAAAAATCGAAGAAAGCTTGAAGATCTTCGCCGGAATCTGCAAAGGTTGGCCGGAATCCGAGAAGAAGCCACCGGAAATCAAGTGTGCATACCATTCGGAACAAAGTTATCCATAAATACATCATTTTAAGGGTTTGAATGCATGCATGTATGAACTAGGGTTTTCAAACCACCATATTCATACATACAAGGCTAGTAACTCTTGAAAAAGGTGTTTTTTAGAAGCAAGATCACCTCAATCCTCTATTTATCCCATACATTTCGACAACCAAGATGATTAGGTCACAAGAAGAACGACATTCGAATGCATCACCGAACCCTAGGTCGAGAACTAGGGTTTCTTCCACCGAAGGACATGCCCGGACGGTGAGAGCAACCTCGCAAAGGAATGTTCAAGTCACCATCGATACAATTCCACCGGAAGTTGAAGCTCTTGCTCAAAACCCCGAAGAACTAGCAAAAACGATTGATGTCCTTCAATCTTTACAAAATTGGCAAACAGCTGGGCCATCGAGAGCAACAGCGAGCAGGGGCGAACAGGCGAGCAGCGGAGTAAGAGGAGAGAAGATGTGCGCCGTGATGATGCTGACAGCGCGGAAGTCCGTAGAAACAAAGGAAAGGCTCCCATAAGTGAGTGTTTGGGAAATCGAGAGGAATCATCACCGAGTCTGGCAAGTGAGTCGAGTAAAAGCACTTCTCGGACCAGTGCGTTGGAAAGGCTGGGAACAAGGTATGCAACCACGAGAGAACAATCTGGGAGAAATGATGCGAGACCACGCCCTGCTGCTCGCCCATCTGTACATGATCGAGTCAGGAGATCAGCTTTTGGCCGACTAGGGCCAAATGGAGCTAGCAACATTGCACGGAGGGCAACTCAAGAGAAACGTCCCGTTGAGGAGGGACTGCATCGGGAAAAAGTTAGACTCAATCACGATGAACAGCCTTCCGATGGGAGAACTCCCCCTAGCGAGTTGCAGGAGATGAAAAAAGCAATTGAAGAATTGCAGAAACAATTAGAATCTCAGAAAGGAGTCGGGTCAACTATTCTCCCGTCCTCGCCGTTGTCTCCATTAATCCTCAATGCACCAATTCAGAAGAAGATACAATTCCCTGCCATCAGCCTGTATGAAGGGACGTCGGTGATGGATCGCGCCGGTGAAGGCGGTCCGTCTCCAAGATTGTTGTTGGGATACCAAACGTGTATAAACAATTAAAGACCTAAACATGCATCTAAAGATAAGTTTAGATCCGTTACCCTTGAAGACCGAGGCGTTGATTCCACTACTGATCTTCTAATCTGTCTCCCAACCTCGTTCGTACACCGGGTGGACGGCGAACTAGCGAACGTGGAGAAAAGTGCCTCCCAATTTCGTCTCTTCAAAAACCCTTGCTCACGAATTCAGCTGCTCACGAAATTCTTTTAGTGCTAGGGTTTCAAAGAACGAAATTGAAGCCTTTATATAGGTTTCATGGGCCAGACTAGGGATCTGTTAGAAGGTATAGGTTTGGGCTCCTCATGGACCCAAATATTCTTATGTTCAGCCCAGAACATATATTTGGCCCGTGAACATTAATTCATTCCACTAGAGAATTAATGTTGCACTCCCGTCCTATCCCGAACCGAATCAGGGCTTCTATTAGACTCTATAATTCCCCGTGTTAAAGATATCGCACGTCCATTAATTATTAAAGCTTCTGACCGCTTTAATTAATTAACATCTATTATTCCTTGAGTAGTACCACTCAACCTTGTTGTCGTACGGATTAAATCCACCTGCAGGGTTTAATACGACAATCCTTTATGAGTTTCCTCAAGGGGACGTCATCAACCTGGATCACCAGGACACGGTGCCCTAATGCCAATAAATAGACATCGTGCAAACGATGTCACTACCCAAAATACATAGTGCATTGAATCTAACAAGATTCTCACCCATAGTAAATCAAAGTAGTGAACAAGCGCTCCACATATCTAGATATCACAATTAGGGTTAAGAATTACAAGAGTCACCAAGACCTTTAGTTCTTCATAACAGTCAGAATAGAAGAACATGTCTTAACTGTGATCCATTCAATACGACATAGCGTACTAGTATGAACTAATGGCCAAGACAAGCCACTAACAAGTTCATACTACAACTTATACCAATAGTTATGTCCAGAACTATCTTAGTTGTGAATACTGTTTATATCTTATAAGGAACTGACAATGTGATCTTCTGTGTGACTACAAACCCACCACATTATCTACAATATAAGATAAATAGACATACAAGTAATACAAGCAATTAATAAGATTGCAATAATGTGAAAAACCATTTATTTCAGATAATAAGGAAATTGAATATATCCATAAAAGCCCAACAAAAGTTTGCTTTACAGTATACACCAACAGTCGGACCCACGAATTCACGTGACAAAATATTCAGACTTCATGATCTCAGTGGGGGCAACCGACGCTACCCAATGTTGAAATTTCCCACTCACCCTTGGGGATGGTCCACACAGATGGTTTTCAGCACTGGCTCCTGGTTCTATCAACTCCTTTGCCCAATTAAGCAGGGAGTTCTTGTCTCACTTCTCAACAACTGGGTCTTACTTAACCCACAGGCACCGGTTGGCAGACATTAAGCAAGGAGACGAGGAGTCAGACAAACAATTTCTGGAAAGATTTGATAAAGTTCTGCTGGAAGGCGAAATGGTGAGTGAAGACACAAAAATAGTTGCAGTGATGGCGGGACTGAAAAAAGGAACCGAGCTGTGGAAGGAAATGCACTTGACATGTCCGAAAACGTACATGGAATTCCGACACAAGGCATAGATCCATGTATCGATGCAAGAGGCTTTACACAGAGAGATGGGAGACAAGGCTGATCCAAAGAGGTTTGGCAAGAAATCTGGAGGGAGTGATTACAAAGCACCAAAGAACATGAGGTCATTCAACGAAGGAGCGGAAATAAAGGAAAAGTTGAATCAAGTTCTCACGATGTTAGTAGACGCTGTGTACAACAATGTCAAAGACAAGGAGATGCTATCAGAGCCCCGAAAAAGTAAGGCAGGAGAGAGGAAAGTTGAACCCAAACAAGTATTGCGCATACCATCAGAGTATCGGCCACTTCACCAGTGAAGTCGAGATTTATTAAAGCAACTGTGGAAATTCTATGAAGAAGGAAGGTTATCTGAGTTCGTGAAAAGGGAACCTGGTAAGAGACCGAGGGCAGCAACTCCGTCCAGCTCAGACGAGGATGATGGCGACGAGCAACCTAGCAGGACGGGCAAGAAAGGAAAAAAGGTCCCTGCAGCCCCAGCAAGACCAATCCCAGAGATCCTAATGTTAGAACCATTTGGGCCAGTAGGCGGGTGTTCCGACGGGGGACCACCTATGTCGAAAAGGAAAAAGAAGGCGGAGTTGAGAGCAGTAGCGCAAGTGATGGAGGTAGGTACAAATCCATCAACCAAACGAACGGGGAATCTCATTTTTTCAGAAAAGGACTTAGACGGGGTGCTCACTCCCCACAATGACTCATTAGTCATTTGCGCTAACATCATGGGAACGAAGGTACACCGCCTACTTGTCGACACTGGTTCTTACACAAACATCCTGTTCAAAAGCACGGTGGACCAGCTGGGAGAATGCGCCGAATACATCAAAGATTGCGATCATAGGATAGTGGGATTCGGAAATGTTGTGACCTTCCTGCTAGGAATGATTACGCTAGCAGTCGAACTTGTATCGGTCGAGGACCCTGAAAGGAGGCTGAGTAGGATGGTAGACTTCCTAGTTGTAGATCAACAGTCCACCTACAATGGGTTCCTCGGCCGTCCTTTTTTGCATGAATTCAAGGCCGCAGTTTCGGCGTACTATTACTGTGTAAAGTTTCCCACATCAAAAGGTGCAGGCACAATTAAAGGTGACCAGAGGAAAGCTCGTGAGTGTCTCTTACAACTTCAACCCGGAGACCGCAAAGTTAGCATGATAGAAGAACAACTCAGCAGTCATAATGAAGATAAACCATCCACTCCCAACGAAACCATGGACTCTATCGATACGGAGATGATGGAGGTAGACGAGCAGCAGTACAAGGGCGAACAGAAGTGTAATGACGAACAAAGGTGTAGTGACGAGCAGTGGAGTAGTGGCGAGCAGATGAGCAAGAACGAGCAGTTGAGCCATACGGAAGACGAGGAAACTGCAACAACTAGCAACAAAGCAGAGCATGCAACAACAACCAGCATGGAGGCAGAGGATATCGAACCACGACTGGGCGCAGAGTCAATGGAAGTCGAGGATGAATTAAATATGGAAGGGCCCATTATCGATCCCCGTTGGAAAGGCCAAAAGCGAAGAGCCACTCCGGTCGAAGAGTTAGAGGCAATAAAAGTCGACCCGAACCAAGAGAGCTTAGAACTCTTCAAAGGATCTGAGCTCCCGGAGCCATACAGATCCGAAGTGACGAAGTTCCTTGAAGCAAATCTTGATGTGTTCGCATGGTCGCATGCAGATATGGTAGGTATCAGCCCCGAGCATGCCTGCCATAAACTCAACATCGACCCAATGAAAAAGCCAATCCATCAGAAGAGGAGAAAATTTGGGCCCGACAAGTATGAAGCGCTCGATGTGGAAGTGAAAAAGCTTTTGGACAACGACTTGATCAGACAGGCATTATGCCCGCAATGGGTGGCGAACCCGGTGTTGGTCAGGAAAGCAAGCGGGGCATGGAGATTGTGCATCGATTTTACCGACTTGAATGCCGCTTGCCCAAAGGACAACTTCCCATTGCCACATATCGACCAATTGGTTGATGGCACAACAGGACATGAGCTCCTCATATTCATGGATGCATTTGCAGGATATCACCAGATTGCAATGCACCCAGACGACCAGGAGCACACAATGTTTTACACCAACAAAAATTTATTGTGTTGGAAGAGGATGTCATTTGGGTTAATCAACGCCGGGGCCACCTACCAGAGGCTGGTCAACAAGATGTTTGATGACCACATTGGAAAGACAATGGAAGTGTATGTGGACGATATCGTCGTTAAAAGCTCAAGGAAGGAAGATCACTTGCAACATCTCGCCCAGACATTTGAAATACTCCGGACCTACAACATGAGACTAAATCCCAAAAAGAGCAGTTTCGGGGTCCATTCCGGGAAATTCCTGGGACATCTGGTCAGTCGATGGGGGATTGAAGCGAATCCATTGAAAGTAAAAGCAATTATAGAAATGCAACCGCCCCGGTCAGTAAAAGAAGTTCAACGGTTGATCGGATGCCTAGCAGCGTTGAACATGTTCATCTCTAGGTCCGGAGACAAATGTAGGCCATTCTTTGAGGCAATCAAGAAGGGGAAATTCCAATGGACGAACGCTTGCCAACAAGCGTTCGAGCAGTTAAAAGAATATCTCGGTGACACGAAGATTCTTGCTAAACCAATTCCAGGAGAAAAATTGTATTTGTACTTGGCGGCCTCAAAGGTGGCAATCAGCTCAGTACTTGTTCGAGCGGAAGGAAAGTTTCACCTGCCCATCTAATACGTAAGCCAGACTTTACATGAAGCAGAACTCAAGTACTCGCCAACAGAAAAACTAGCATACGCGCTAGTGATGAGCGTCAGGAAACTACGACCATATTTCTTCGACCACCAGGTGGAAGTGCTAACAACATTCCCGCTCAAACAAATATTGCATAGGCCTGACACAGCCGGTCGCCTCCTGAAGTGGTCCTTAGAAATCAGCCAGTTCGGGATCTCGTATGCTCCTCGAACAGCGATCAAGGGGCAAGCATTAGCCGACTTTATAGTCGAGCTAACTTTCCCCCAAGATCCGACGAGAGGACATAGTCATCCCTGGCACATGTACGTTGACGGGTCATCCACAAACACGGCCACGGGGGCAGGAATAGTTCTGATAAGTCCTGACAGACAGGTCTTCACTTCAGCTGTTCGTTTCGAATTCATGGCAACAAACAATGAAGCTGAATATGAAGCATTGATCGCTGGATTGCGGCTAGCATTAGCGGTGGGAGTAAGAAAATTACAGATTTTCGGAGATTCTCAACTAATTGTTAACCAAGTTCGAGGAGAGTACGAAGCAAAAGATGAAAACATGGCTCTGTATCAAAAAATTGTTGCTCACTTGGCCTCCATGTTCGAGCAAATATACATCGAACAAGTACCAAGAGACAATAATGCGCAAGCAGATGCACTCGCTCGGTTAGCAACTAGTACCGGACCGGCGGAGTTGTCCGAAGTTACATTAACAAGGATAACCAACCCATCAACTGAGGATTACAAAATTTATCAAGTTAATGCAGAAATGGATGAAGATGATTGGAGAACGCCGATCGTTAAATATCTGCGGGACGATGAAAAATCGGACAACCCGTTGGAGGCTAGCAAGATGATTAAAAGAGCGGCAAGATATACCATAATGGATGGACAATTGTACAAAAGAGGATTTTCTCTCCCGTTGTTGAAATGTTTAACAAGAGAACAAGGCCAAGAAGTCCTGCAAGAAATCCATCAAGGCGTATGTGGAAACCATGCTGGAGGACGTGCGTTGGCCTACAAAACAGTGAGACAAGGATATTATTGGCCTACATTGCTAAAAGATGCTATCAAAGTTGCGAAAACCTGTCATAAATGTTAGATATTCGCCCCCAATATCCACAAGCCACCAACCGAGATGATAGCAGTCAATAGTCCATGGTCATTCGCAAAATGGGGAATCGACATTATAGGACCTTTTCCGATAGGAAAGGGAAATGTCAAGTTCGCAGTGGTGGCCGTGGATTACTACACAAAGTGGGCCGAAGCAGAAGCACTCGTGACAATTACGCAAGAAAAAATGATCAGCTTCATTTGGAAAAACATCGTATGTCGGTTTGGAGTGCCACAGGCAATTGTGACTGACAACGGGCGACAATTCGAAGGCAAGAAAATCAGAAGCTTCTGTGAGAAGTGGGGAATAAAGAAACATTTTTCAACTCCATATCATCCCCAATCCAATGGCCAGGTCGAAGCGGTTAACAAGATAATCAAACACATACTGAAGATCCGGTTGGTCGATAAGAAAGGAAAATGGTCGGAGGAGCTACCAGAAGTGTTATGGGCGTATCGAGTATCTCACAGGACGAGTACAGGCGAGACTCCATTCACAATGGCATTCGGCATCGAAGCAGTGATACCCATAGAATTGAAGGTTCCAACAGAACGAACTGCGACGTTCGACGAGCAGACAAATGACCAAGCTCTAGCTGCAGAAATGGACTTGATTGAGGAAAAAAGAATCTCGGCAGAAATGAAAAATGCAGTTTACAAAAGGAGGATCACAAAGTATTACAACTCACAAGTGAAAGTCAGAGAATTCAAGATTGGAGATCTCGTGCTCAAGAAAGTTTTAGCACCACCACCAGGAGTATTCGGACCAACTTGGGAGGGCCCGTACAGAATAACTAAAAAATGGGACAACGACACATATGATCTGGAAGACACGAAAGGCAATTCGGCCCAATACTCCTGGAATGCAGCTTTGCTAAAAAAAGTATTATCAATAGACAAGTTTTGTTTGGCAGTTGTAAAAGTTAATTTAGTTTTTGCATCACCTGTATAGAGTTGTAAATACGATGAGATTCTCAAAATATTGTGAATATATATATATGTATAGAACTTTTGTTGCTTAGTAAGTTGTTCGCTCTACAAAGCAGAGTTGCTCGCTTCAAAACCACCATGCACGAGGCGAGCAACAGAGCTGAATGTAAATAAAATGCCAGGCCAAGTCCACGAAGAGACCACAAGGCCCAATTATTTAAGGCTAAGTCTTTTTAAAAGACAATAATAGCCCATCTAAGCCGAGCAGGCGAGCATTAAGGCACAGAGGTATTTTTCCTAAAAAAGAAAAATGTGCGAACAACAATATAGCGGGTAACAAAAGAATTAGAAATAGATACAAAGGAAAGAGAGTGTTTTCGTTCAACCTTTTCATTCATTAAAGAAGCTATTTGTTACAAGCAAAAGGAAAACAAAAGTACAACCAAGCCCTAACAAAAATCTAGAATAAAAAGCAACAAAAATTCTTCAAGAGGGAGGAGCTGGAGGTGCATCCGTGATCGCCGGAGCAGGAGGTGCTTCTTCAGTAGTGGCCGCTGCGGTCGTGGTCGCCACGGCAGATGTGCTCGCTCCATCAATGGGAGTCAAGAGGAGAGAGTGAAGGCCATCGAAGATGTCCGCCTCCTTGCTCGGCTGCTCGCCGGAAGACTGGGGAGGAACAATTTCAACACCTTCCCCAAAAATATCCAAGGGAACTCCCATTTCCCCATGATCAGCCAGCGGGAGCGCGAACCCTTCGCCAAGGGGATTGTCCTTAACGTAATCAATGAAGTCCTTCTTTGCAGTGGCCAAAACGTCTAAGTTGTGGTCCAAAGCGAACTTCACTGATCTTAAGCTCTCAGCATAAGCACAGACATATCCCAGGTTGGTGTTGTTAGCCACATCTTGAGCATAAAGATCGTAGGCGACCATCCAAACCTTTTCTTGTTTGAGGCGAGCAACCTCAGCTTGTAGCTCCTCTACTTGGGCGACCAGGGCCGTCTTCTCAACTTCTAACGCTTTTGCTCGCTCGTCGGCCACCCCCAGCTCAAGAGATAGCTTCTCCGATTGATTCAGAGCAAATTGCTCGCTGGCCACAGAAGCGTTATACATCTGCTCCAAATTTGCTATCGCTTTAGAGTGCTCGGCTTTCTCCTGTGCGAGCTCCTCATCCTTTTTCTTTAAGGCAACAACCTTCTCCACCTCGAAACCTTAAATCTTGCGACCAAGACTGCGATTCATCCTCTCCAGGAGCACGATTTGATCAAGGAGCCTCTGAGCCATCACAGCTTGATGGCTGGCATTGTACGCGATCAAGCGAGCATTGTCGCTCGTGGTTTGCCCCTGAACGATATCTTCACAAGTCTTGGTCCAAGAACGAGGGACCATCTCGGTTGCTCGCCAGACATGGGAGTCCGCGATGTCTAAATACGGGGGAGGAGTTTTTACGCAGCTGAGCTGATGGAGCACTTCTGCCCGTCTAGGGTGCTCCTCAGGCTTGTACCTGGAAAAGGAAGAAAAATCATAAGTAAAATACATGATAAAGGAGCGATCATCAGAGTTAGGGTTTGAAGACTTACTCCCTCAATTTCACGGGGTCATAACCCAGATACGAGCGATCACTGGATGATCGCGATTTCTTATTCAAGATGGCAGCAACAGTTTGTTGCTCACTTGTAACTTCGACCAAGGCATGTTTGGGAGCAGGCGAGCGAGGAGCACGACTGCTCGCCTCCGTGACAACCTTAGAGCGCTTTGATGTTCGCTCGACTCCCTCCTCTTCCTCGCGAGAATCGTCCCGCGGAGCCTTCTTCCTCGTTTTTTCCTTCTCCACAACTTGTGAAGAAGAGGCTGTCTTAGAGGTTCCCTTGGAACGGGCAGTGGATGCTCGCGGGCGAGCACGAGCGCCTGACTCTTCTCCAGCCCGTAGGCGCATAAGTGACAAAGGCGGGTCTTGCCTTTTCCTAGTTGGCTCTTCAGCAGCCATTTGTTTAACCCTTGCAGCAAGCAGGTGATAAGACTGCGGGATGGCTGGCACAACTACAGTAACCCTCTGATCTATTTAAAAAAGGAAAAGTCGAGCAAAGGGTTAACCAAGATTACCTTCAGGAATAGTGTAAGGTTGTTGATAATGATTACCTTCAGGAATCTCTGCTTGAGCCTCTAAATGGTGAGGACTTGTGAAGAGTTGGGCAATCTTACGGCAATGGGCCTTTGAAAGGTGCAAAACATCGCGATCACCCGGATTCCGGAGAACAATTACAGCCAATGTATATAAAAACTCTTCACTAAGGCCTGGATTACCCCACTTCAGCACTTTTGAACCTAAAAACAAAAAGAAAGAAAAAATTAAAATTAGTTCCCAACGCGGTCCTAGGAAAGATGAAGAAAGGCATACGTTTAATTATGCCAAATCGCTCGGGAGTATTTATGCGCGCTTGGCCGCCAGAGAATCCCACTGATGCTCGCCAATCACCACCAATGAATAAGAATTGGTTGTGCCAACTCTTAACTTTGTTGGGGACTCCCTCGATGAGTTTAACCCCCGTCCTCGCCTTGACATAGTACCAGCCTACCCCCTCCTCGCTGCAAGCCGAGACAACCCAGGCATATAAAATCTCAGCCGTGCTGAGTTTATTCTTGTATCCTTTGAGGCCGAAAAGGATCATCAAAGCGAGCAGATTACTCCACCCATTGGGAGTGATTTGGGTAATCGCCAAATTAATGTCTTCCAAAAAGCGACCAACGATGGGGTGTAAAGGCAACGGGAACCCCGTATTGAGGATGTCGAGGTTGATCGTCGTACAGCCAGGCGGAGGGCGATCAGCAGTCTCTCCCTCCTTGGGGGCATATAGAAATATATCGTATGGAATTTTATACCAGGACCTTATACTATCCAAGTTATTCTCCACGACCAAGCTTGAGATCTTGCTCGCTGTATAAACATTTACTTCGGCGGACATAAACTCTCTGGCGCGAACAGGAAAGGCCTCAGAGAAGCGAGCAGCGTAGTCTTCCCATTCATTTGAGCGAGCAACACCTTCTGGGATTTGAGACTCAGGAGTTACCTTGGAAGTAGGAAAACCTATTTCTTCAAGAAACTCCCAAGTTACAGCCAACCGTGGTCGCTCCACTTCGGAATGGTCGCCCTCAGCATCGATTTCCGCGACCACTTCCTCTGAATCCTCTCCCAAATCTGAGGAGGTCCCTCCTTCCGCATCTGGGCGACCAGCAGAGTTTTGGACCTCCTCCTCGCCAGAATTATCTGAAGCCTGGGCTTCAATTGAGCGAACAACCGAGGACGCCTCAGATCCCGTCTCTTCGTCCACTAGTAAAGTCCTGGGGTTTCTAGAAAAATCTTGGCGAACAGACCGGCGAGGAGCAGGGGAAGGAACTTCTTCCATGGGACGTTTCCCAGGATTACGCTCGATGATCTCAATCGACACAGTATCACTCGAGGAAGCCATTTGAAGGGAATTTTTCAATGAAATAAGAATAATAACAAAAATTTCGAGAAAAATGACAAAGAATTTTGAGAGAACAACGATACGGCGGAAATGAACAGACACGGCGGCGCTTAGACGGCGGCGATGGCGGAATTTTGAATGGAAGATGCAAAAATGACGAAATCGAAGAAATAAGCGGAACAAAAACGAAATTAAGGACAATGATCAATAATTACCTGAAGAGATTACGTGAAATGGACCAAGAATCTCATAGAAATCGAAATGCAGAAGCTTGAAGAAGAGCTCCAATGGAGAAGAAAGCAAGAATTCGAAAAAATGAAATGAAAAAGTGAAGATGGGTATTTATAAGGCTCAAAATCGGGGGTCAAAATAGAATTTTTGGAAACTTTATAGGCCCCTACTTGCAAAGAGGAACACGCGTGGGCGGGAGGATGATGTCATCGCCGCCCACGACGTTTCGGTTTCCGAGAATCTCGGGAACTCAACCGTCACCAACGCTCAGAATGCCCTGTTGATCGCCCTTATGACCTGATGGTCGCCAATTTTCCCGCTCAAATGAATTTAAAAATTTGTTGCTCGCTCCACACACAACTATCATTCTATCAAAATTATGCCTTGTCCTTCATTAGGCAATAATTTCCCTAACAAAGAACAAGTCAGTGGGGCAATATTGATAGGCGACCAGGCGAGCAACAGTGATCGAAGATTAAGGAGTTAATGAACTAAGACAAAGAAGCAGGCGACCATCAGAGTATCAAATAGAATCAACTCCACTGGCGAGCAGGATTGCAATCAGATACATTTTACGCGACCAGAAGAGTAAAGGACAAAAGAAATACATAGCAAAAACAAAAGATAAAGACGAAAGGCGGACAACCTTGCAACCACGCGAGCAAGCGTGCATCAAGCCCAAACACGAGGCGAGCAAGAGGTCCATAGCGCCCAACGAAGATGTACTAGCGAACAACTGGTCACCAAGGAAAGCAGTTGAGTGGTTATGAAGACCAAGTACAACATTGGGAATTCCAAAGGTCACCAAGCTTAGACATGGTCCAAGTGTCTTAACACTTGGCACTCATCCATTGAGCAATGGCCTAGATGTTGTACAAGTGTCCTAACACTTGGCAAAGATCCAATGGTTAAGACATTAAGATGGTGACACATAGTCACTTTGTACATCTATAAATACTTCTTCATTTGCATGAAGGAGGGGGAGATTTCTTTCCATAATTGAAAATATTAGAAAAACTCTTGTCAATTTATTTCTTGCTCTATACTTAGCTAAATTCCATGATCTTAGTATTTGTTTGATGATCTTGCTTAGTAAAAACAGCCACTAATTAACATCGATTAGAAAAGATCATCAACATCATGCCCCAATTTTGGAATAGAAGTTGACAACAAATGGTTGTTGGTGGAGAAATGGGGGAGTGATTGAGGAGGAGGATTGTAGGAAGAGAATATGATAATCAAAATGGAGTAGTGATTACCTTATTTAGGAGGAGAGGTAGTGATTTTGGTCTCATGAACCATACTAATTACACTAATTTTCAATCTCATTCTCATTACCATTGAAGATTTGTTAACCAAGCGCCCCATAAATTTGTTGGAATTGTTAAGGTGACAATCAACTAAGACTAGGAAATACTAATATAAAATTAATATTGAAATATTGGTTAAAATATACAATTAAATAAGATTATTATGGTACGAAAGCATTTATAACATCTCGAAATATACGATGCTATATAAAAAGGTGGTTGAAGAGGGAAGAGTGAATGCACGATTTATCTTTTAATATTCGTATTGTGGGCTTGGTCCTTCTTTAAGTATTTATTTAAAGGTTCAGGTTAAATACATTATCTTCTTTTATTAATACACCCCACCTAAAAATTATTTGGAATTTTTTTTAAAAAACTTGACGATTTTCGCTAAAATTTTCCGGAAAGAAAGTACATTTTTTTTTCTCGAAATTGTAGTTCTTTTTTCTTCTCCGATAATTTTTTTAGTGAGTGTCTTAACAAACGAAGGGATTGTAGGTAACCCGATGCTTATTTAAATTCATTAAGGGCCCATAATTGAAAAGAGAGTCTAATTTATTTTTCTCCATAAACAAACATAGAAAAGTAACAGTATGAAGTTATATGTTTTAATCGGCGAATCAAAATTTAGTTATAAATTATCTTGGCTTTTATGATTTTCCAATGATAATATGTGAAATAAAATACATTAGCTCGTACTCTTTAAAACAACTTATAAATATGTTTAAGAATTTATATACGCGCAATCAATGTGTTTGACAAAATAAGATGTTTAAGAGCTTATAAGATCATAAAATAAGCTCCTAACAATTTATAGGCTATAAAAAACTAAGAGCCCGTATAACTAAACTTATTTGAAACATCTTAATTATAAGCTCTAATATCTTATAAGATGTTTAAAGAGCTTATAAGATATAATTTTTAGTAGCTTATAAGTTACTAAAGTGTTTGACTAATACAACGTATACAATCTTTGAGAATTTATAATAAATATTTTTTAAATTTTAATTTATTATTATAAAAAATAAAAAAGATTATTTTATATTAAAATTTAAATTTAAAAAATATTTATTATAAATTCTAAAAAATATTATAAGTTTTATTAGCCAAACATTTAGCAATTTATAAGCTATTTAAAAATTACATTTTATATGTTTTTAAAACAATTTATAAAATGTTAGAACTTATAAAATATTTCAAATAAGTTTAGTCAGACGGACTCTAAGGCCTACGGTTATCATAATATGTGATATAAAATAGAACACAAATTCTAGGGTGCATCCAAGTGCATATGGTGCACTTGAATTTTAGATTTAATTTCATTTTGATCGGGTCAATTTAATTTCGCGGGTCTTCTTCCAGAGAGTGGCGGATCCTCTCCCACTCTCTCTCCAACTCTGGATTTTGAATCCCCAAATTTACCTTCGTTCGAAAATCCACCAAGGACACCCTATCATTGCCCATAGGCGTCGCCGAATTCTCTTTTGATAAAGTGATACCCTTTCAGAAACCAGTCGAAATCTCTTCTCCTTTTCAACCTTCCTTCTCCCCTGTTGTATCTCGCGGAGAAAACTAGAGATGGCTTGCTCGAACTTTGTCAAATTTAACGTTGTCTCCTCGTCGTGGATCGCTGGCCATCAGTCCATCAACACGCGGCCCAGAACGGCGGCGCGGCTCCTCAACCGCCGTGTATTGGTGACCCGCGCCGGATCGTACCCCGATGAGCTCGTTAAAATAGCCGTAAGCGATTTATGAGTTATTGCGTGTGGGTAAATTTTTTTGGTGTACAGTAGTGTTTAATTATTTCATTTGCAATTGTTTGATGTTGAAGAATCGTTTAATATAATAAATAATAATGTATTCAGGGATCGGTAATTGAATCTTAATTGTATGATTTGTATCCACTGAATTTGCTGGGAAACTGCATTCCCTCTCTATATCGATCTTTTTTAGCATTTTGCGTTTTGTTGCCTCAATGTATAGTGAAGAATAATTGAATCATTGTTCTAAAGTTTGTTGTTTTGTTATCTCTGCTAATTGTAGATCATGATGTTATTTAAGTGAAATGATGAACAACTATAGGGAAGAGATTTTGACTGATTTCTGAAAGGGCATCACTTTTGTAGATCATGATGTTATTTAAGTTTGTTGTTTTGTTATCTCTTTTGATAAAGTGATGCCCTTTCAGAAATCAGTCAAACTGAACAATTATGATTGGGAAAATGTAATTGTTCAATGAAAAATGCAAAACTTTGTGCATTTCAAACAATCTCTCTGTATAATTCAAAAATGTAGGAGAGAAATTGATCAAAAGGAGTAATTTTGAAGTGCTTGATACTTATACATCGCTTGCTTAACGAGGGAGATGCTACTTTCCAGCATGAAAATCTTGTACGCTACCAGGAGGAACTAGACTGTTGAATTTTATCATTTGGTGATGTTGCCTCAGTTATCTAAGTTTTTAAACACTTTTGAATCTCCCTGGAAATTGTTAATTAGAGTTATATCTCCACTCATTCTTGGAGATATCACTGCATGTTTAATGTATTGTTGAGTAATTTTTGGGGTATTGGTGAGTAATTCTTGGGGTATTGTTGAGTATTTTTTAGGGTATTGATGATTATAACTTGGGGTATTGTTGAGTAATTCTTGGGGTATTGATGATTATAACTTGGGGTATTATTGAGTAATTCTTGGGGTATTGTTGAGTAATTCTTGGGGTATTGGTGATTATAACTTGGGGTATTGTTAGGTAATTCTTGGGGTATTGTTGAGTATTTTTGGGGTATTGGTGATTATAACTTGGGGTATTATTGAGTAATTCTTGGGGTATTGTTGAGTAATTCTTGGGGTATTGGTGATTATAACTTGGGGTATTGGTGATTATAACTTGGGGTATTATTGAGTAATTCTTGGGGTATTGGTGATTATAACTTGGGGTATTATTGAGTAATTTTTGGGGTATTGGTGATTATAACTTGAGGTATTGGTGATTATAACTTGGGGTATTGTTGAGTAATTCTTGGGGTATTGGTGATTATACTTGAGGTATTGGTGATTATAACTTGGGGTATTGTTGAGTAATTCTTGGGGTATTGGTGATTATAACTTGAGGTATTGTTGAGTAATTCTTGAGGTATTGGTGATTATAACTTGGAGTATTATTAAGTAATTCTTGAGGTATTGTTGAGTATTTTTAGGGTATTGGTGATTATAATTTGGGGTATTGTTGAGTAATTCATTCGGTATTGGTGATTATAACTTGAGGTATTGATGATTATAACTTGGGGTATTAGTGGGTAATTCTTGGGGTATTGATAATTATTACTTGAAGGATTGTTAATTAAGTGTTTTGGGTAATACTGGATAATTCTTGGGGATATCACTGTTCAATGTATTGTTGAGTAATTCTTAGGGGTATTGGTGATTATAACTTGGAGTATTGTTGAGTAATTATTGGAGTATTGGTAATTATAACTTGGGGTATTGTTGTGTAATTTTTGGAGTATTGATGATTATAACATAAGGTATTGATGATTAATTTTTGTGGTATTATTGATGATTGTTTGATAATTGTTAATTTTTGTTTGAGGTATTTTTGCACTACAAGAAAATATGATTTTGACTACGAAAATTGTTAAGATGACTACAAAATTTCCAACAATTTTTTTATAGGAGATTGCATACAAAAATTTCTAATTATACAAAGAAATTTGTCTGCGGAATTTTCATAGACAAATTGTTTGTGGATAAATTTTTGTAAGCAAATTGCTTGTAGGTAATTAATTTTCGGGAATTTCATTTCACAGACATATTGATTTTATAGGCAATTTTCTTGTAGGTTGAAGAATAAAGGTGCTTAGATGATCAGCATATTTTGTAGGCAAGTCGTAAATAACTCCACTATGAATTTTTTTATTTTTTATTTGAAAAGTTCCATAGGTAATTCTAGGTACGTAGACATTTTTTTTTAGTAGTGTTGATTATTGTTTGGTGTATTATTGTTTATTATTTGCGATATTGTTAATTATTATTTGAAGAATAATTGATTATTATTTATGATATTTACTGATTACTAAAAAAAATTACAAAATATTGAAAATGAATATTTTTAGAAAAAAGATGAATTTATGTTTTAAGTAAAAAGTTAAAAAAAATTAATAAGTGTGAAATAATAATAAAAAAAAAAAAAAAAAGCTAACGTGCGTGAATTAGTATTGAAAGTTTGGGGGGTGGGGTGGGGTGGGGTGGGGGGATGTTGGGGGCAGGGGACAACAACTATTCTCGCTACTTGCGGCTGCCACAAATATAAGAGTGGATCCGCGAGTTTTGAAATTACCCGCTTTCTAAACGGGTCAAAGTTAAATTGAAATTAATTTAAAATTGAAATTAAAATCCAAGTATATAGTATGCATTTGGATGCACCTAGAACTACTCAAAATAGAAATACAATAACTGTTTTTTATTTTTTATCTTCATATTAACGTTGATTTATAGGATTATTATTCATAAAGACAAACAAATTATTCAGGCTTCAAATCTTATCCTGAGCAACTACGAGTCAATATGTACAGATGAACTATGACAATAATAATAGTATAATACAGACAATGCAGTCATCATAAAAAAGCACTGGGTGACATTTCTCATTTGATTTGTGCATGAATATCGATAGTGGTGGTATCACCGGGAGCACCCGGTATTATATTGTAATTATTGTTAAAAAAATTCAAATTAATAATATTCCGGGTGCAATTATAGATATTCTTAATTAAATATTTAATATTTTAATATAGTTTTATGATAAACTTATCATGAACTATCTTCATATAATACTTTGTCAAGTTAAAATTGGTTATGTTAATTTATGAGATAAAATATTAATTATTTAAAAAGTTATTATAACTATTCATTAAATTACATGAAATTATGAGTACTAATTTCATATTGATTATATTTTTTTTAGGATGATAAATATGTGAATTTAATATATTTACCATAAATATGTATCCACCTTATATTAAAAAATTAAGACAAATTGTTATATGAAATATTATAGAGATATATGATCTGTAGAATAACTCATATTTAAAAAATTAGCGAATTTTGGCCGGGTCGGATCGGATTTGATATATTTTTTCCAAAATCTCGCGCAAGTTAAGTTACAGGATTTTCGCTTTCAGTTTGTGTTACTATATGGGCAAATGCATTTTAGTAAAGGACAAGATGTGTGTTACTATTAGATTAAATGTTGTTTTTCACCAATTTTTGTGTGTTTTTACTGATATAAATATTTTTCTTTACAATATAAGTGCAAAATGTGTGTTAGTATCTATTCAAATATTGGTTTACAAATATTTATTTATTTTTACAAAAATAATTATTTTCCATACAATTACACATGTAAGATAATGAAAAATGTATTACTATAATAACATAAAGGGTTAATTGCAAAAAAATCACGAACTTTATGGTTTTTATCAAATACAACATGAACTTTTTTTCCTTTGCAATTTAATACACCAAGTTTTTAAATTTTACAATTTAAAACATCTAATAATTTTTCGACAACAATTAAATGGCATCCCTACCTGAAATGTCATATAAGTATTCATGTAGATGTCAACAAATAAAATTATTTAAAAAAAAAAAAATGACGTTTTTAAAATACATTTTTAAGTTATGTTTAAAATTTAAAACGTATTTAAAGGACGTTATTCTCATTATAATGAAATTATAATCTTATTTGTCGGCATCTACGTGAGTTTTATATGACATATCCGACAATCATGTCATTTAATTGATGACGGAAAATTATCAAATGTTTCGAATTGCAACACTAATAGAGTTGATGCATTAAATTGCAAAGAAAAAAAAGTTTATGCTGGAATTGATAAAAGTCATAAAGTTCGTGATTTTTTTTTTTTTTTTTTTGCAATTAACCCTAACATAAATGTCTTACTTAATGGGTAAAAATGTGTTTGCACAAATACATAAAATCACCCTCTCAGGTTGTGTTACCATAAGGACAATCATATGTTACTGTTGGAGCAAATATGTGTTAATATTGATCAAATGTGTGTTACTGGTTGAGGAAATGTGGGTTGATCTTAGAGTAAATATACTGCAAATGTGTGTTAATGTTATAATAAATGTGTGTTCTATAAATATTTATTACTATTGGAGCAAATGTATGTTAATGTTAGAGTAAATATGTGTTACTGCAAACGTGTGTTAATGTTAAGAGTAAATGTGTGTTACTATTGGAGCAATGTGTATTAATGTTAAAAGAAATGTGTGTTACTATTGAAGCAAAGTGTGTTAATGTTAGTGCAAATATATATTATTGTTGGAACAAAAGTGTGTTGATGTTAGAGCAAATGTATGTTTTTATTGGAACAAATGTGTGTTAATATGTAAAACAATAAATCTAAATTTAAAGGGGTGAGGAATAAATTAGAAATCACATATTTGTTCTTGTAAAAATATATATTTTCCTTATTGTTATTTTAAAGTACAAAAACCTATTTTTTAATGACTAGTAACACACATTCCGCACTCCAGTAACATGCATTTGCCCATATTATCGAAAATCCTGAAACTTGACTTGCGCGAGATTTTGGGAAAAAATCACCAAACCAGACCCGACCCGGCCAAGAGCCGTAAATTTTGACCTGAAGCGACCCGACACATGAATTTTTAATATTTACCTATTTTAGATATATTTCACAAGAGATTTCCTAAAAAAAAAAAATATTATACTCGATTATAAGTCGTCTTTTTTATTTTTTATGTAGGATTTTTTTTTTCCTTTTCCATATATGTAATACCCATTATTTAATTTTAGTTAATTTGCATTAGTGACGCCATTCAATTTGGATGAATTCTTCAATATCGATAAATGAGATAATTATTGTCAATGATGAAAGCTCGATGAACAATCTCACTCCCTACAATCATAGTTATATTAAATTAATTTTTAAGTGTGTAAGATGACTTTCATTGCAAAAAGAAATAAAATATGAAGTCAAATATTACAAACCCCAAATTGTTATTTTTGAGTAATTAAGGGTCATAATTTAAATACACCGTATAGGATCAACCGAAATTATTATGCTTGGAATCTTAATTAATATGACTTAAATCTCTTTAATATGTTTTAATATACATAAATATCGCGGATCAATTCGAGCGGTTACCAATAATCTTGACTTATAATGTTAGTTATTGACAATAATCATGTATGTTCCAATTTCATTGACAATTATTAAGATTAAAAGTTTTTTCTTCTTTATTGGATATAGATTTGGAGCAACAATTGTGTAGAATAAAAGTTGGAATATTAAGCCATTATTTGAGAAAATGAAGATCTTATTAAATATAATATGTACTCTTTTAGTTTGACCATCTATTTTTTTTATAATAAAATACATGTTTTTTGTATGAATCGGTAACAATGTATTATATATCCAGAGACAAAGTATAGAGTGAAAATGGTTCATACACGAACCATTGAAAGGTATTAGTTATTTTCACTGAAGGATATTAGTGAAAATGATTCATACACGAACCAGTGAAAACAACTAATACGCTTAAATGAAAACCACTAATACCCTTCAATGGTTCAATGTATGAACAATTTTCACTATATACATATACATATCCAGAATTAAGAAATAAATTTTGCAAGCTAATTTAAGCAACTAAGAGTCGTAATTTAAATACACCAAGCAACCGAAATTATTATGCATACAACATAATTAATATAAATTAAATCTCCTTAATATGAATTAATTAACATATATAAATTTCCTTAGTATGCAATCAACTCCTTAATATGAATTAAAACATATCACTAATATGAATTAATCAATATATATTATATGAATGAATTAATCTCCTTAGTACGCAATCGATTCTTTCTAAATTTTGATAAATAGATATTGGATATGGAACAAAGATGTAAAAGAATCTTTATATTTTGTATGTATAAAATATGAGAAACAATATGTTTAGATACTAAATGATCCATCTATACATGTTGGACATAAAATATTTTACACCAAGAAAAAGAAAAAAAAAAAAATGTGATCATGAACAGTTTAGCATAGTCGAAGATGAACGTTGAAGGAAATTCTTTTTACAACCACAATCATCATCATCATCATATATCAGAAGACTACCTTCGATAAAATAGTCCATCCTCGAAAACAAAAAAAAAATTATGTGTAATCATAAATAATTTTAATGATGAAACAATAAAAGAAGGAAAAAAAATCTGCAAATAGAGATTAAGATTCATAAAAAGAGATGGACACTTGCAAATCTATAACCTGCAAATAGAGTTGAAACTTTACAAATACAGATGAAGACTTGTAAATTCATAACCTGAAAATAGAGATGAAGATTTACAAATACAGATGATGATTTGCAAATTCGTAAAAGAATAATTTTTTTTTTTTAGGAACATGAGAATTAAAATCAAATGAAGTGCAAATGAAAATGGTAATAACCTGAGTAATATATATATATATATATTATATATATATATATATATATATATATATATATATATATAAGTGTAAAGTATTAAACGATTCAGATGTTTGTAAGTGATATTGATGGTCGAGGTTAAAATATTTTAAGAATGAAGGACCGTGGATCGCAAACTCGTATAGATTGTGAATCACAAAGTTCAAAGTCTATTCGGATGAATTCCAAAACAATCATACTCTAATGTGTGGCTTTGTCACATATGACTCCACAACCTTAACTTTATAAGTAGTTTGGATTTGGATATTAAGGATTTATCCATTCAATTCATATTTTTCCTAAATAGCACTCTCTGTGTTTCACTATAAACATTCTATTTTTTTAATTTTGGTATGTCTCAACTAAACGTCACATTTCTTTTTTAGCAAATTACTTCTCATTTCATTACTTTTTGCATTAATATATTACATTTTTTTTCCTATCGTATTAGTTATCTAAGTAGAGTATGTATAGAATGAAATTGATTTATATATGAATCACTGAAGGGTATTAGTTGTTTTCACTGAAGAGTATTAGTTGTTTTTACTGAAGTGTATTACTGGTTTACACTGAAGAGTCTTAATTCATTTTCACTGAACAACTAAGACTCTTTAGTGTAAACCAGTAATATTTTTCAGTAAATACAACTAATACTCTTCAATGAAAACAACTAATACACTTCAGTGATTCATGTATAAACCAGTTTCACTCTATACTTTGTCATCTAAGTATATTTTGATTATGATTTAATTTAAAAAATTAAATTAATTAGAAAAAATAGTATTAATATATTTATGATTTATTATTTCCATAGATATAGTATTTCATTTGCTATTTTGTATTGCCAGTATTAGTACTCGTACTGGTATTAGAGCACTGCTAAAAAAGAATTACAAAAAAATACTGTCAATCCCTTCTCTTATATTACTAAGAGCATCCACAGTGCTGGGTAGAAGTCCCATGTGGCATGCTATCACTTTTTGAAAATTGAGGAAGGATGGATTGTGGAGTAGATGACATGGCAATGAAGGAGAAATGGGGAAGCTCTGCTCCTACCCGGGTAGGAGAAAAAAATGAGGAAAGAGAGAGCGTGGCAGAAGGGAGTGTGGGAAACAACCTAGAAAATATTGGCAGGTTTTGGTTGTGCGTGGAACCAAATGCCATTGTGCAAGTAGGCTGCTTAATATTACGGGTCCCACCAATTTTGTAATTGTAATTTGCAATACAATTCACGGATGACACTTTTTTTTGTTTTTTGTTTTTCCTTAAATTTTTGCAATTCAAATCAACTGAGTTAAAAAATTTGGTTTTCTTATTTGTTTGATTTTAAATTTTGATTCCAATAGTAACAAACACCTACTATTTTTTCCATCAGGACCTTCATATCTATAAATAGAATCCCTTAATTTATTTGTGTATAAAAAAATTACTACCCTTTTATAACTTAAATATTATCATTAATATATAATTTTAATATTTAATTATAGAAGTTTTTTTTTTTTAGAAATTATAGAAGTTATTTTATAAATAAAAATAGCTAATATTAAATATAATATATAATTTGAAAGTGGAACCCATGAATAATTATTTTTGAGGTAGGATGCATTGGGGGAATAAGGAGTTTTTTGAGATAGAGGTATGTAACTTTTGAGGTGGCATACATGTGTCACTTAGGTGTCAAATTTCTCCCCCAAAATTCCTTTCTCACATTGGAGATGCTCTAAAAGGGAGTTTCAACTATCCACATGTCATTCTCTCATTCATTTTGCTTACATGCCATTTTGTGGATTTAAAAAAATAAAAATTTACATGTCATTTCCACCTATGTGGCATAAATATGGAAGCTATATATGTGGCTTTATGAATCTTATGTGTCATTTATGAAAGTTATATACGTGATTTTATGAATTTTATGAGTCATCTTGACCATATTAATAAAAGTCTAATAAAAAAAAAATGCATTTATAAAGATTTGAACTTTACACCTCCTAAGTAAAGTATAAGATGTTTACCAATTAAATTATGTTATGAATAGCTTCAAAGAACAAATCTATTGTATTTAACTATATTTGATGATATCCTATATTTAAAAAATTATGTTAATAAAGTTTTTAATTCTTCGTATTATTATTATTACATTTATAAAATTTTAATTATGTGAAATTTTAATGTTTAACTGAATTATTTTTATTATCTCATTATATTTGAGGATTTCCTATTTAGAGAATTTTAATTTTTGAAAAATTAAAAAAATAGAATTTAAGTATATTTAATAATTTTGATTTATACTATCAATTAAATAATTAATTAATTTTTTTATATTTCAACATTTAATTGGAAAATCTTATTGTTTAGAAAACACAGTAAACCAAAATTATAATTTTCTAAATTTTATTTATTTTAAATCAAATTTGATATATCATTTTTTTATTGGCTTAATTGTGTTTAACATGTGTCATTATGTTTGTGTAATAATATTGTCTCTAATTAAAAAAATGTAATATTTGAATATCTATTTTATTTAACATAATCTTTATATATTTTTAAATAGTAAGTCATATTAAAGCTCAAAATGATTTACATTGTCAAGGTTATTTTTTATTCTAAAATGCTTATTATTTTATTTCTATTATAAAATTTAATGACATATATATATATATATATATATATATATATATATATATATATATATGCATGTACGGAAATTACTTATTTTGTACATGTACAATAAACGGCACAATTATATCGTACACTATATTTAAATAATTTATAGATTTATTATATTTGAAAAAAATAGATCTTTAAAAATAATATCAAAAAATATTAATAAGTTTAGGGTTAATTCTATATTAATTCATAATCTTTAGGCTCAATCTCAATTTAATCACAACATTTAAATTCACCACATCTTCAGTTGTTTCAATCCGATATATGAATTGTATTTTTAGAAGAAGAAAAAAAAACATGAGAGTGTATTTGTGCTTGGATGGAAAATCGACCAAGGAAACCATCCTAGAGAGTCAAAGAGAATATTAAAAATCGTAATTAAAATGAGATTTGAGCCTAAAGATCGTGAATTAATAAGAAATTAACTCATAATTTTATACATATATATTATTGAAATATATTCACTATATAATATAATTATATTATTTTACGATGAACAAACTTATTTAAATATATAAAATACATAAACAATTATTTTTTGCAAAAACTCCGCGTAATACGCAGACACTCATCTAGGGAAAAAAAAATAAAAGAGAGAACATCCCAATCAAAATTTTATTTCAAATTCAACTCCTGTAAAGTTATTTACAATTTAGAGTATCAATAGCAAATGAAATACTATACCTATGAAAATAACAAATCATAAACATATTATATAATTTTCCTAATTAATTTATTCTTCAAATCAACTTATAATAATACAAAATAACTAATGCGATCTCTTCTGCATTATACATTAGTGTACTAGCTACTTCCTCCGTCTCAAACTCAACTTCCATTTACTGTTTGCACAATTATTAAGAATAAAGTTGTTTATATTATTTAAATTGATAAAGTAGATGCTTTTGGTTATTAGTGTATGGAGAATATAATATAAAAGTATTGCTATTTTTTTGCCAAAAGTAGATGTAGCAAATGAGTATGAGACGAACTTTTTTGGCAATGTAGCAAACGAATTTGGGACGGAGAGAGTATTATTTTAGTATTTACCTTAATCAATGTGTTCAAAATCTACAAAAATAGCTAATGCGATTGTGTCTCCATTAGTGTACTTACTATTATTTTAATATTTTGTCTTAATTAGTGTGTCCAAAATCTACTTCCTCCAGCTCTTATGTGGGATGACACATTTTTTTTTAAGGAAACTGTTATATTAATTTTTTAGACCAATGAATGGAGAATATTTTAAAATGAAGTAAGTAGTGTGAGAGTGTTTTATTTTATTTTTTTAGTGTAAAATGTGAGGTTAAAAAAAAAAAAGTGAAGATTATTAGAGAATGAGAGGATTACAAAATAATGCAATCAAGTCTTCATTAGTGCACTAACTATTATTTTAAAATTTACCTTAATGGATGGTCCAAAATCAGAAGGCAGTTAATACTAATAGTGAAGGGAAGATTTAAGTCATCTACTCAATCACTGGGCTGATTGGAATTTAGAAGGTGCAGAGCAGGTAAGTGCAATGAATGGCCCATAAAAATACGACTACTACAACAGGCACAGGCACAGGCACAGGCACAGCTTTTACAAAAGACAACAAACTAAGCCATCTTCACAATAAACTCACTTCAATCAATCGTGATTAGTCATGCCTCGGCCTCGGTTCTATATTTCCCAGAAAAATAAAAACAAAAATCCCTGATAAAATTAAAATATCCCAACAAAATCATAGTCACATGTAATGCTAAAGACGCAGCAAATCACGCCTCTCTCCTCCCCATCACGTGTATTCTATTCCATGCCCCTCTTCCCCGATATATACTCTCTTTGACAACAACTCATTCCCAGTAATCATAAACCATGTTCTTCTCTCCTTCTTTTTCCAGATTTTTTCTGGGCATCTTTATTATCTATGCCCTTTTTCTAGATTTAGCTTCTACTTCTAGTGATGCTCAAAAGAAAATTGGTAAGGGCTACCGGTTGGTCTCCATTCAAGAGTCCTCCAATGGCGGCCTTCTGGGCCTTCTTCAAGTCAAGCAGAAAAACAACATTTATGGCCCTGATATTCCCCTCTTGCAGCTCTTTGTCAAGTAAGTTTCCCTTCCATTTCTTTTAACTGGTTTTCTTTTTTTCCCCTAAATTGTACTCGAATTCAGATTTCCATTTTTTGTTCTTGCAGGCATGAAACAGAGGGCCGTTTGAGGGTTCACATTACAGATGCGGAAAAGCAAAGATGGGAGGTTCCGTACAATCTTTTGCCCAGAGAAAAACCGCCGGCATTAAAACAAACACTTGGTAGGCAAAGAAACGATGCATTCACAGCTTCTGAATTTGCAGGGTCGGAGCTCATTTTCGCCTACAAATCGGACCCGTTTAGCTTCTCCGTCAAGAGAAAATCAAACGACGAGATTCTGTTCGATTCGAGCTACAGGGATTTGGTGTTCAAAGATCAATATCTGGAACTCTCAACAAAATTGCCGAAAGATGCGTCTCTATATGGGCTGGGGGAAAACTCACAACCCCATGGGATTAAACTTTACCCAAATGAACCTTACACTCTGTACACTCTTGATGTTTCCGCAATTAATCTCAACACCGATTTGTACGGCTCCCACCCTGTTTACATGGACATGAGAAACGACGGAGGAGAGGGCTATGCCCACGCCGTTTTGTTGCTAAATAGTAACGGAATGGATGTTTTCTACAGAGGGGATTCTTTGACGTATAAAGTCATTGGGGGTGTTTTCGACCTTTACTTCTTTTCCGGTCCGACGCCGTTGGCCGTTGTCGATCAGTACACGGCGCTCATTGGCCGGCCGGCGCCCATGCCTTACTGGGCTTTCGGTAAGATCTTTAATTTTTATTTTATTTGGTTCCTAATTTAATTTATTTTGTTGTTGCTAGTTGAGAATGGTGATATTATGATGTTAAGTAAGTGATACTTTTACTGCGGAATTAAATTTTTGGGTGATATATAAGTGAACATATTACTGGAGAGAAACCGAATAAAGGTACTTGAGTTCATCTCATAGTTACTCATTTATAAAATGCAATGATAAACATTCAATGCCGACTTGAAGTTTTTGAAAGATAGTAATGGCAGCTACAACAACTACAACAGATTTTTTTCAACTCTAGAAATTATGACCATTACTCTCACTCTCTCTAACTACCATTGTTTGATGAACATTAATTCCATTATCATAATGTAACCAATTGCAAATAGGACCACACAGAAATTGTCCTCCTTTCTCAACAGCTAATTGGGGGGTCAACAAACTAGGGCAGTTTGATTGTGAACTATCAAGATTAAGCTTAGAACTTTAGGTCTCATGGGGTTATATAAAAAGTGGCCTTTGAATCATATTTCTTTTTTGATGGAGATGGTATGGCGTTAGCAAATCTCATATGATTATTATTTGATCTTGAGAATCAAATTTGTTAGGAAAATTAGTATTGGTATCTTTTAAAATTATTATTTCCATGGTTTTAAATTTTCTGTTTTTTATTTAATTAGGAGTAGAAATTGGTTCATATATAATACTCCCTCTGATTCACCTAAATCTCTAAAATATCTATTATATTTTGATAATATCTAACAGATCTGTTATATTTTAATATAATCCCTAAAATATCTCTTATATTTTGAATTTGAATTCGGGGTAAATCGGGAAAACACGTGAAAAAATAGTTAAAACGACACTTATTTTGAAACAAATTGTAACCTCTAAAACGACACTTATTTTGAATCGGAGGGAGTAGTTATTAGTTGTTTTTACTAAGAAGTATTAATTGATTTCACTATAGAAGAAGAGAATTAGTTGTTTTCACTAAAAAATAACTAATATCTTTAGTGAAAACAATTAATACTCCTCGATATTTCATGTATGATTTTTTTTCTTTTTTTCATTAGGATGTGATTCAAGTTTCAACTATACTTTCTGTATAGAAGCACTTTTTTGGAAAAGTTAGACCATACTAATGATTAAAGGATATGATATAACAAATCCAATGACGTGTAGATATTATATAATATTTCGTTCACCCTTTTTCCTTTTTTTCTCAAGTCATAATCACACGCCTCACCGACAATAGATACATAATCAAGGTTGTTGAAGAATCTTTTTTCTTAAAAAGAAAATCTATATTTGAGATGCATATTGTATAGTTTAAGTTACTACAGTGGATCCAGGTCCTTTTTTTTCTGTGTTTATTCATTCTAGTTTTCTTTAAGTCAGAACACACGGGATGCTGTTTTGTTTTGTCCATCCTATTAGGTTCAGTTCAGTATCCATTATTTTATTCACACAATATGCCATTTGGTAGCTGCAAAATTTCCCCTGTGAAATGTAAAATATCTTCTGCTCGGACAAAAAATTTGTCCTAAACAAATAAAAGATTACATAGTATAGAGTGCCAAACAAAAAATACTGATGAATGTGAATAAATCATATAATATGTAATGTAGTCCATGATTGATGAAAGCGTCTCAAAAATCTTGAAGGCCCACATAGGAACATGTGTATTGCATGGTCTAGTGCCTCGTGTGGACTCTGTTTTTCTACTTTCAATAACTAAAGCTCTGTAGCTTTTCATAATATACAGAAAACTACAGCTGGCTGGACCACTCAGAACCTTATCTTCTCATCATTTATCTATTTAATTTATCATCGAGGTGTTAGTTGATCAATCATAGATATAGTTGGCTATGAAGCTAAAACTGATTTATTTATCATTGCACTGAGCATTTAAATCAACAAATGAAATTGTAACAATCAGTAAGCATGTGTTTGAAAATCTAAACTATTTTATTTCATGAATTTACAGGATTTCATCAATGTAGATGGGGATACCATAATTTATCAGTAGTGGAAGACGTAGTCGATAACTACGAGAAGGCGAAAATCCCACTCGATGTTATGTGGACCGATGATGATCACATGGACGGGCGCAAGGACTTCACCCTTAGCCCCGTCAACTTTCCTCGTCCGAAGCTTCTAGCTTTCTTGGAAAAGATTCACGCTCGAGGAATGAAGTACGTTGTCATAAACGACCCTGGAATTGGCGTCAACAAAAGTTACGGCACTTACCAACGAGGCCTGGCCAACGACGTCTTTATCAAATACCAAGGCAAGCCTTATCTAGCTCAAGTCTGGCCCGGGGCGGTCCACTTCCCCGATTTCCTAAACCCGAAAACTGTCGACTGGTGGGTCGATGAGGTCCGAAGATTCCATGAGCTCGTACCCATTGATGGCCTCTGGACTGATATGAATGAAGTGTCGAATTTCTGCACGGGCTTGTGCACCATTCCCCAGGACCGGATTTGCCCTAATGGAACCGGGCCGGGCTGGATATGCTGTCTTGATTGCAAGAATGTGACCGCCACGAAATGGGATGACCCTCCGTACAAGATCAATGCGTCGGGCATACAGGCCCCGCTAGGGTACAAAACTATAGCAACCAGCGCTGTCCACTATAATGGAGTCTTGGAGTATGATGCACATAGTATCTATGGTTTCTCTCAATCTATTGCGACTCATAAGGCCCTTCAAGCGATCAAGGGTAAGCGCCCGTTTATCCTGACACGTGCAACATTCGTTGGGTCGGGTCGGTATGCTGCGCATTGGACGGGGGACAACAAGGGAACGTGGGAAGATTTGAGGTACTCGATTTCTACGATGATGAACTTTGGCATATTTGGTGTCCCGATGGTTGGGTCGGATATTTGTGGGTTTTACCCAGCTCCGACTGAAGAGCTTTGCAACCGTTGGATCGAGGTTGGTGCTTTCTACCCGTTTTCAAGAGATCATGCAAATTTTGCCTCACCAAGACAAGAGCTTTATCAGTGGGAATCTGTGGCTGAGTCTGCTAGGAATGCTTTAGGTATGAGGTATAAGCTTCTACCTTATTTCTATACATTGAACTACGAGGCACATACTACTGGTGCACCTATTGCTCGTCCCCTGTTCTTCACGTTCACGAATGACCCCAAATTATACGGATTGAGCACTCAATTTTTGATCGGGGCGGGGCTAATGGTGTCTCCGGTTCTAGAGTCGAATAAAACGGAGGTCGAAGCTCTGTTTCCTCCCGGGAGTTGGTACGATATGTTCGATACGAGCAAGGTGATTGTCTCGAAAGAGACGAGGCCCGTCGTTCTTGATGCCCCATTGCACGTGATCAACGTGCATTTGTATCAGAACATGATAATTCCCATGCAACGAGGCGGATTGATCTCTAAAGATGCGAGAATGACACCGTTTACCCTAGTGATTGCTTTCCCTCTGGGGGCAAGTGAGGGTAAATGCAAGGGGAGTCTTTTTCTCGATGATGATGAGCTTCCAGAGATGAAGCTGGGGAATGGGCGGTCGACGTACGTTGATTTCTACGCAACGGTTGGTAAGGGGAGCGTCAAAGTGTGGTCTGATGTTGAGGAGAGTGAGTTTGCATTGGAGAAGGGTTGGATCATCGAGAAGGTAACGGTGCTCGGATTAAGTGGAAGCGCGGCAGCCGTTGATGTTTTAGTTGAAAATGAGAGTGCAGATACTTCTAAGGTGGAGGTTAGCACACGGGATCATGAATATGTGGGGAAAATGGATGAAGATGATGGAGTGAAGAAGAACGTGAGTGTGGAGATTGGGGGGCTGGAATTGGCTGTAGGGAAGAAGTTTGTTGTGTCATGGAAAATGGGAATCAAGGCTTGAGATTTTTAGAGTGTATTTTGGGATTTTTCATATGCTTATTTTGTAGTCCTACGTTTTATAAAAGTGGTAAGTTTTCTCGATCTGAGCTCGTCGTACAAAACGAGGGTTATCGTCGACTTATCGATCAATGGAAATAGTGAATTTATGAGCTGCGAATCTCTTTGTGTGATACCAAAAGTACTCCGCAATTTATTTTACGGTAAAGATGGGGATCCAAATTCTGGTCGACCTTTATTTAATTTTTATTTAATTAATTATGGATGATTAACTTAATGACATAACTACCCCTATACCATTTTGACTCCAAACTTGCTATATATTGACGCCAAAATTTTTACAATTTCTCTCCAACACATGCATGCAATCGTTATATATAAGCATGCAAGACATCTAGTTTAAAAAAAAAAAAATTATCATTACACATTAAACCCTAATTTTTGTCATCATCTTCATAAAAATTAATCATTATTATCATAACACACATTAATCCATATTTCAAATTTACTTAAGAAATTAGGGTTTATATTTTCGATTTTATTTATAATTTTGTCCGTTTTTATTTAATTAAAAAGTTATTATCATTACACATTAAACCCTACCTATTCCAAATTTAAATAACAAATTTTTAAAATTAAGGTTTAGCTCTAATCACTACAAAATACTGTTGAAATAAAGAGGGATATAGGGAGGGATTTAAAGAGGGGGAGAGGGTTAAAGAGGGGTTTAAAGAGGGGGGGAGACCCTCGACAAAATAGGCCTCGTTAGGGTCCCCCTCGGCTCGCCTCTCTTTAACTAACGAGGGGAGAGAGCCCTCGGCTACTAACGAGGGGGCTGCCCTCGTCTGGTTCAAAAACCGGGCCCTCGTGTAAGCCCTCGTTTGTTCACGAGGGGGAAGCCCTCGCCTCAGTTCCCGTGGGCCTTGCCCTCGCCTCGCGGTGCTGGAGTTTGGCGAGCACGGCCGCCCTCGCCTGGAAGCGCCCTCGTCTCGCCCCTCGTCCATGCACGAGGGGGCCTGCCCTCGTCTACCAGGGCCCTCGTCTCGCCCCTCGTTTGTTCACGAGGGGGAGGCCCTCGTCCAACACAATTTAAAAAAAAAAAATCGCGGGCCGCATCAGCGGGGCGGGCGCAACCCGACCCGACCCGCGCGCGACCTCCCACGCATGGAAGATCTATTGCCCTTCTCCTTACCGTTTGGGCAAGGCTTATCATTCGAAATGTTTTCTATTGTAATAGTATATATATTATTTCTTATTTTGTTTTCTTTGTTACTTATCACTCCTATTTTATTTATACCTTTAATTAATTAATATTATTATAAATCATTTTATTTACTATAACACCTTAAAAAATTAATTAAATTAATATATCATTTTAAATTACATACATTTAATAATTTCTATTATGATTACACTTTTAATTAATTATTATATATCATTACAATTATGGTAAATAACTTAAAAATGAAATTTATATTATTCTCACATATAAAATGAAATTAACACTTGCAAAATTATATTTTCACTTATGTATATATCTTTTTAAATATAAAAAATTAACCCCTTTGTGCATATATATATATATATATATAATATATTATTTTAATTAAAATATTTTGAATATATTATGGTTAAATTAATCAAATATTACTTATAATTAAAGCACATACACAGATTAACCTAAATAATTAATTAAAAATCTTACTAAACACGATATATAGCTCCGAATTTTACAAACATTAATGAAAATAAACATCACAAGCATAATAAAGACGATGCACAATAATTCATACTCTAAGAAACATTCATCAAACATTCATGAAAATAGTTAATTCATACTCCAAGCAATACTCTCAAACATCAGGATCTCGGTCCCTGCCACGGCTCGAACCCGGTCCTCGGGGTGGGGTATACTCATCGGATGGAGGCGGGGGTGGTGGTCCTCCAGATCCCTGTTGTGATGCCCGCATCCACTCGGTAAACTGGTTTTGGAAGTTCTGGGTCATCTCATCACGCAGTTGCCGTTGTCTCTCTTCCACTTGCTCCAGCAATCGTCGATTCTCATCAGCCGCCTCTCTGCGCGTTCTCTCACGCTCCTCAGCGAGTAGTCGGTCCACATCAATTTGGCTATAGGCTCCAATATGAGTCCCAACTGATGTCCCGCCTGGGCCGGAGACTATGCGTCTGGACTTTCCCAATTGTCCGAGCCCACGAACTTTACCGTGCTTTTTCCCCACAGTCTTGACGTACATCTGAGATAACTCTGGAAGACTGGGCTCAGGAGGTTGCTCGTCAGAGTCAGAGGTAGCATGCAGTTGGGAGACTCTCGCTTGTACATCAGCCTGCACATTTTTTTAGAGAATTATTTTTCTAGATATATAAATATTCTTAAATATTCATATTATTTTAAAATGTAACAAGAATACTTACCAATGTATCAGATATAAGGTCGTATGTATACTGTCCTGGACCACGGTAGTGGAAGTGCTCCACAATTTCCCAATCTGTGGCGGGGCGTCCCTTCTTCCTCTCCTATAATTTAGAACATGATGATTAAAACTTAAAATATGTATACATGCATATTATAAAACTTTACCGAATTTGGTATCAACAAATGACTTACAATATCCAGAGCAACCTCGACGGCACCACGAGATCCACCTTTATGGGTGGAGATGCCAGTACCCGGGCCAGCAGGCTCAGATAGTCTGTTCCGTCTAAATGTGTGCGGATTTGGCTTTCACGTCATCTCTGTCCCTGTACGCGAGCAAGGCCTTCCACTCTTTCGTATCCCACTGTGGCTTCTTACCCTTCAACTCCCATTTTCTTTTCACAGAGTTCAAAAGATCTACATATCTTTCAGCAGCCCTTTTCAGGAACAAGTGATGCACATACTGTGTTGAAGTGACAGTAGGATCTCATCTAGCCTCTTTCTAATAAACAAAGATGTTATTATGTCATATAATATCATTATAAATCAAATGAATATATACCTGAAATGTCTCCCAGTACTCCTGCAGCCTTTCTTCGGATATCATCCTGAAGGTGAAGGCGCCCAACTCCATATGTCCAGCCATGATACGTCTGATCAGCTTGGAGACCGGATTCGAAGGCATCAAGCTGCAAAATAAATTTGTAATACATAATTAATATTCACGGATATATATTCCTCAAAATACCTGAAAATAGTAAGTCTAACATACGTATCGTAGGCAATATACACATCTAGTCTCTGTCCGACCATTTGTGAATCCGACTGTTCTTCAGAATCCGAGTCTGTTATACTGCTTAGCTTCCTCGTCATCAGTCGTGGGGGATCAACGGAACTGGCACTGGTATGTGTGGTATAGGCACTGTGTTCCGCGCCCCACTAGATCGGCCTCGACCCCCGCGACCTGTACTTTGTCGCCGTCCCCCGCTAGAGCTACGATCGGATCCGCTCATCTGTAAAATTTTAAACACCGAGATATAAATGAGCAAATAGTCAAAGTTTAGGTGTACACATTATTATTTTATAACACCGATATATAATTGAGCAAATAGTCAAAGTTTAGGTGTACACATTATAATTTATAACACCGAGATATAAATGATCAATCAATCAAAGTTTAGGTGTACACATTAAAATAATTTCTAACATCGAGATAGCAATTACTAAACTA